>JBBMOL010000071.1:0-600000 GCA_037954665.1 Laguncularia racemosa | reverse complement strand
TATATGACATTTATTTATTCATATATGTATAGCATAGTTAGCCCTCCACGGAGTTCGTCACCAAGCATACTTATTCTGCCTCCTATTGGAAATATGAGCAGAAAGCTACATATTCCTCTTATCGTATACTATATATGTATGCATGTGTGTAAAGAAAAAACAAAAAAGTAGAATTAAACTTACTTCATTCTATTAGAAGTGCAATGATCACACAATTGAGCTATCAGAGACATGGCTTGTTTAAAAATTGACATTTTAGAAACTATCTCAACTACATGTGATTTGATTTGGTTTTAAATATGATATTTGAATAGCATATTTTATTTTCTTTTATACAATTAAAAATAATTTAATCTCTAGTGATTAGTGGGATCATGATTGGGATGATGAAAGTGATTTTTTTTTTTTCGAAATGTAAATGGTATCGATCTATCCTATTACTTTAAACCTATAGGTAAGCACACCTATCAATTCTATAGTATCATGAATATTGATATCGAGTATCGATCCTATAAAGATTATGATTACTAGTAAGTATCCTTTTCTTTTTATATAATTTGAAAAATTGATTGGAGTGAGTAAAATCAAATGATGAGTAAACTAAAGAGAGTAGCAATCATTAAAAGTGCACTTGAATATTGAATCCCCTTAGAATTATTAATGTAATTAACTAACTATTATTCAATTTCATTATTGTATTCTTGAATCGTGAGAATTTTTAAATTGAACTAATAACTCTCTCGTGTCTACTAATTTTTAATTCTATGTTGATTAATTAGAATATCTTCCTAATTAAAACCCTTAGAATTGCATTACATTCGATCTATGTACTCTATTATTAGGTTTGACCCTAACCTGGAAAATTCACGTTGTCCTATCTTTAGGATTACGAGTTACTTCTACCAATTATACTAGATCTATTCTAATATATGATCTCTTCATCTTTATATAAGAAATTAGACTTCAACTAATACACCGTAATATTAAATTGAAAACAATAAAGAACATAATTGGATCATAGGAATAACAAATAATTTATTGAATAATAAATTAGAAAATTACATATTCGTTCTAAGATTCACTCGAGTACAAAAGAAAGTTTAAGCTAACAACATATTAAATTTAAAAGCAACAGTATAAAAAGAGTGTATAAAGAAAAGCACCAATTAACAACAATACTAAAACTCTATCACTATGCTACTATCAATCTATAACTCTCTTCCTCTATTGGAAATTCATACTCCTTATATAGCCATCAATTGCAGCTTTTCTAGGAAATTTTTAATTTCCTAGAACAATCCTAAGAATCTTCATAGATTAGGAATATTAATTTAATAGGCAGTAATAGCCTCTCTGGATTTTAGGAAACTCAATTACTCTTGAAAGAAAATCAAATCTTCAAGATGAATTATGCTTTTGAGAAGTGAAATTGAGCTTAGAAATCAATTTTAGAAAGTTGGATTTTGTACATTAGCACGGTCATGTTATTGCTCGTGTATCATTATATTTCAAATATATCGAAAAATTGTCTTCAATACGTCCTTCGACATAGGCATGCTTTTGCTCATATACTTCTACACGGTTTGCTTGCACTACTTCTCCAAAATGCTCTACCTTGTTTTGTTCTACACAGCCTTAGACATGACTGTACTCTTCATTGTGCCATGCTTTCTAATATTGTAAAATTGATATTTTTGCTTCAAATTTCATGAAACTCTTCTATTAAATTATAAATTACATTTCAAAGCTCTGAAATAAAAATAAAGAGTGATTAAGTGCAATATCCATCTAAAATATAAGAGAATTAAACAAAAAGCTATTATAAATGCTACAAATAATAAGTATTTTATAATACTTATCAAATTCTCCCTCAAACTTAAGCCTTTGCTTGTCCTCAAGCAAAGATAAACCTTCAAAGATTCTTTCAAGGTCTTGGAATTTAATGTACCACTAGCTATGGTATCCACCAATTAACAAGTGGTTGGGTTAAGTCCATTCAAAAAGGTTTGAACTTACATCTATGTAGGTAGTTGATGGTGTGGGCACTTTCTCAATAATTTTGTCCATCTTTACCAAGCATCATACATAATCTCACCATCTTGTTACATGATGATGCAATGTCATTCCGAAGCTTAGCTATCTTGTAAGGAGGGAAGTAGTTATCTGGGAATTGCTTTATTGTGTCATCCCATGTAGTTAAAGCTTTAGGACCTAATGATTGAAGCCAATTTTTAGCTTTCTTCCTCAATGAGAAAAGGAATAGTCTAGTACACACTACTTCATCTATCACCCCATTATTTTTTAAGGTCTCACAAATTTCTAAGAACATTTGAATGTGATCATTTGGGTTCTCATTTGATAATCCATCGAATTGACAGTATTGTTGCAAAAGTTGAATCACCACACCCTTGATTTTGAAATTTTTAGCCCCAATGGGAGGCTTCATAATGGTCGGCCCTATTCCATCTAGTGTTGGCCTTATATAATCTAGATTGGTCTTAGGTGGATCTTTAGCCATTATTTCCTATGTTTCCTTTAAAATATTTGCTTATAATTCTATCTCACTATCTAAAAATTCTTCAGATAATTCCTTTTCCTTTAGTTCTGCCTCAAGTTTTATATTAGGTGTTTCTCCCTCAATTGTTGATTGCCCAGAAGATCCAATAGCCGTGTTTTTCCAAATCTTTGCGAAGGTTCTCTCAATCTTAGGGTCTAAATAAAAAATGACAGAAGGGAGAGTCCTTGTCATGCACTACAGAAGCAAAAAATCATGAGTTAGAATATTTAAAAGATAGGGAGAGTCATAAGAAATAAAACAAATAAAATGAATGACTAAAGTAGCTAATAATAAGGTTTTTCCTAATATTGTTTTACCAGATCCTTAGCAATGGTGCCAAAAACTTGCTGCACACTCTTCTGATCGTATCAAATTATAAATTTATAAACCTAAAGAAATCTAACGACCGAGCTAAGCAAGTGTACCTATCTAATGTAATATAGATTTTAGCAAGTATCGTCTTTAAAGATCTTAAAACAAGCACTAGTATTATCATTTATCTACTATCTAGTCTAAATCTTAATATGAGATTAATAATTTAAACTACCGGTTAACTAATTTAACAACCCTAAGACTAATTATAATTGCTTTAAAAGATGAATTTAATTACAAAACATACCCTTCATCTTGATTAACTTTAAACCCTAGCTTTCTTATAATAAGGTATCGATTAACAAATTGTTTATACTTTGCACTATAAAAATTCTCAATTAAACTAATTACTCCCTCGAATTATTTATTATTAACCCTACATGGAATAGTGGAAACCTCTCCCTCACTATTGCCATATAAAATTTCATTAAGGTTCATAGTTCCCAAGTAAAGATTTAATATTTATGCAGAAAATCAAAGTTTTCCTACCTCTAAGCAAAACATGCAATATTTCTATTCATGAAAATCTATCCTATTAGGTGAGACATCTCACTATCTAACAAAAATCATACATGCAATTAATTTGCACGTATAAATTAATTACAAAACAATCAAAATACATGAATAGATACAATGGCATAAACTTTTTATTAATCAATAAACAACTTAATCACATGGTTTAGAGTTTCACAAGATGTAGGGTATATAAATCTACTCCTCCATAGAATTTACAATAATCACAAAGACTCTAGAGGAATAACAAGTAATCATGATGAAAAAAATAAACCCTTATAGAAGTTTTGTAATCTCTGACAATGCTTCAACAAATTCTCTCTTCAAGTTCGTAACTCTGCTCTCTTAGGGATTTTAGAGTGACTCTAAATGATAAAAAGTTAGAATTCCTTTTTAAATTGCAAAATAAATTTAGTATTTACAGTTTTAAAAATAGAGTAGCAGGCACGACCTACTACACACCTATGCTTAAGGTCGTATATTTTGGAACAAAGTAATATTTTGGCTTTCAAGGCTCTACATGGCCTCTTGCATGGTTGTGCTTAGGGTTGTGCACTTTATAATTCTTTCATTTCTTCTCTGGTTAGATTTTCTCCTTTAGCACTACTTTTTGCACAACTTGTACATCAGCTAGGGCACATTTTCAAAATGTATTATGATAACTTTTTACCCTCCAGAAGTAGTGTCTACATGGTCATGTTGAAGGTTGTGTACACATGAAAATCACCCATTTTCTATACTTTGCCAAATTTTACCTCGTTTTTACTCAAACCTTCTTTAAATCCTTCAATTGCCTTCTTCAAACCCCGAATTCAAGAACTTAATTGTCCTTTTCTTGATAAATTTGCATAAAATTCATAAAAAATTATATCCGATAAGCACTACAAATAAGGCTTTTTTAATACTTATTATCACACTTTACCCCATGCCCATCATTATCATCTTTATCTTTATTGCATGTTTGATCATGGTTCTCACTACAATCACTTATGGGGTAAAAAAACTCATTACCTATAGATTGACCAAATCCAACCTTGTGTTCAATATATAACTCAATTATGCTATGACCTAATAGCAAGTAAGTTAACTTTAGTGAACCGTAATTTTAAAAAATTACAACTAACCCATCTAATAAGGTGCATCCATATCTCTTATGTAGTATTGCCTTCATGCCCTTTTTTCTTTTTTCTTTTTTTCTTTTTCTTTTTAACAATTATCTTTATCAAATAAGCATAAGTTAGGTCACTTACATTAACCAACAACAATTCCCTAAAGCCTCCCTCATAAATTACACCGGATCTAGGGCACCACTTTAATCAATTTAACATCATCTAAGCTCATTACTATTTCATCAACATCACCCATATGTAAACTGAAAAGAAAATAATGGAAATAATAGATAAGATCACATTACAAGTAAAAGATAAACACTACATACAATAGATAACATGACTTAAAAGAAATCAGGTACTACAAATGTCTCTAGAAACTCACCCTAATATAGAATCTTACTAAAGAGTATCCACTAAGTTAGCTTTAAACTATTTTTTGAGAAAAAGAAAAACCAACCTTTTTTTGAAGGAGCATCCACTAATGAAGGGTTTAAGGATGTATTCAAAGTCATTTTTTAGTTTTAAAAACAAGGTTAAGGTAATGGTTTCAACTTTTGAGGGTTTACTCTAATTTAGGGTTCAATTTTAAATTTAGGGTTTTTTCTATTGTCTTTAGGGTTTTCCATTGTCTAGGTTAGACATGCAAACAAGAGAGAGAGAGAGAGCCATATATTTTAGGAAAAAATACAAATTTAGTTCTCAACATTGACCACATTTTTTATTTCAGTCCTAGACTTTATATTTTTTACAATTGAGTCCTTAATTTTGCAAACAATTGCAAGTAAGTCCTTTTAACGACGGTATTAGTTTTTCCATTAAAGAATGGCATATGGTGTGATCTAATTGGAAGAAATAATAATAATAATAATAATAATAATAAGTAAATTGTTCAAAAGAGAAAAAAATTAGGAAGAAAATAAGAAAAATGGAAAAAATGAAAAATTAAATTAAAATTAAGATCATAATATGTATATATATATTATTTAAGTGTATTAATAAAAAAATAAAAATGGGGAAAAGAAAAAAAAAGACTAAAAAATGAAAAGAAAAAAGAAAAAAGTCTCAACCAACCTAGGTCCATGGGGTGGCTAACAAACACCCATAGGGGGTTCGTTTTATGTTTTCAATTCTTTTGTAGAATTTTTTTTCTAAAATTTGTCATATTTTTAAAATAATTTACTTAAATAATATATATAATTATCTTTTTTAATTAAATTTTTTATTTCAATTAATCAAATTGTGTCATGTGTCAATTTCTAATAGAAAAATTACATTGTCATTAAGAGAACTCATTTGCAAACGTTAAGGACAATAAAAGGTTTATGAATGAAATAGAAAATGTGGCAAACATTGAAAACTAAATTTGTATTTTTTTCCTATATTTTAACATGTATAAAAAATTAAAAAAAAATAAAAGAATAAAAGAAGCTCTACCATAAATCCTTGATGACAACTTTAAGAAATAGAGAGAGGGGGGGGAGCGGGGGTGGGGGTGTAATGGCATGGTAAGCTAAGTAAGATATTTATGTGAGCAACTTTAACACCCAAGCACACAACATTAAACATTACTAAGAACATATTGATGAAGGCCTTAAAATAAAGGTAATTTATAAATGCAAGCCCATAGATGCATGGTCAAAAAAATCATACCTTAATATACAAAACTAGACCTTCCTCTACATTTTTCTCATGGAGAATGAAGCAAATGTTTTCTAGGTGATGTGCAACCCCACTACTTCACCTTCCTTAGCCATTTAACTATTTTCCATTACCACTTCTAACCAATTTGCTATCTCTCTCTTTCTATCTCACTTACACACATACGTAATTTGGTCTATGTCATGAATGACCCAAACAAGTGCAAAGGCCCTCATGCAATCGTTAGCACAAATTCACATAATTAGGTTGTTTCAAAAAGAAGCTCATCAATGAGAGATTAAAAGAAAGTAAATGAGTAACCAGTAAGAAGATGATGAACCTAAAAACTAGCCATGTCTATTCACTAAAACTAAAAGTATGAGCAAGAGAGATATACTGATGTATATAACTCGCAACTACTTTTGGTCCCACTAAATAACTTGCCATCAACCCATCAAGATTGTTTATGACCCGAATAAATCAAACACACACATATACACATACATACCTAAATACATGCATGCTAGAAAGAGAGAGGAGGGTTGGAGTAGTCCATGGTGATCCTTAAGTATTGGATTTCAATTCCCCTAATAGTTTGCTTCTTCTTTTTCCTTCTTTTTTGTACTTTTCATTTATTTTTCTAGATTTTCTTTTTAAATTATTTTCTATCTTTTTTACTAAATTGTTTGACTTGACATTATTATGTTAGATTTTTTATCATGTAATAATCATAAGCCCAGTCAAGTGTCAAAGAAAGTAAAGTATACAATTTCTAAAGTTGGAAATATCATTACAACTTAAAAAACTCTCAAGAGGTTATTAGTAAAATTTTCCTTTGAATTTGAGTTGGGAAAAGTATGTACTTAATCCTTAAATATCCATCTATCTATTTGTGTGAGTTCCTAACCATTGTTGTTAAAATCACAAATCAATTGTACAAGTCTACGAGTTTGCAATTTATCAAGTTTTTCATAATCAAAATGGAAGAAAAAGCATTTAGGTATAAACTTTTGATATAATTATGAGTTTAGATATACAATTCTACAAGTTATCGATTTTACTAATTCTATACGATTTTATCAATTTTATACTATTCAATTCCAGGTAAAATCGCGATTTTGACAACCATGTTCCTAACATTTTATTTTTTCTATTCAAAATTCTTAATTCATGTTTCATAAAGATGACTTCCATTAAGTCCATTAAATATTCCAACTACTCTTGACTTATAACAACTTTTAATTGGTTTGCAATAATTAATTTTCTAAAAAAAAAATACTATTAAATATGTTTAATTAAAAACAATAAAAATTAAAAAAAAAAACTAAAGAATAGGAAAGATTCTACATAAATGCCCATATTCCCCTTAACACACTCTATTTGGCAACTTTAAGATTAGAAAATCATATTGGGTCACTACCCAAGTACCTATCGTTATGGTGAGTCATAAAAAAAATTTAGAAAAAAAAATGCACTGAGAAGTGAGGATCTGTTGTATCATAGTCTAACTGCATGACCTAATTACAACTCAATGGATTTTAACTAATTTATACTTTCTTTGTTTTGTGCATCGACTGTGTAATCATGTTTCCTATCATCTTAGTGAAGGGGAATGTAATCACAATTCCATACCTTTAAAATCGAAATCGAATTACTACTTAAGGCTAGAATTACTAATTCCTATAAATCATGAATCCTGCTTTTAAGATCACTTACAAAGATAGATTATGAATGGAATCTAAAATTGCAACTCCATGTGGATGCATCCTTGCATACTTATTTATGTTACAGTTAGCTTATGGGAATAAAATGAGGCTAGAATAGAATAGTATTCCTCTGGTATTATCTTGCTTTATGATGGGGGGCATTTTTGCAATAAAAAATACATTTAGTGAGAAATAGCAATTTCTCTAATAAAGGGAAACAATCAGAATTTCTTATCTACTTTGCATTACATGAAATAATATTCCTTATGATAAAAATTTTGAAAACTAAATAAAGAAATATCTATTCTACAATAATAAAGCTAAAATAATAATTTTATTCTAATGAACCAAACACAATGTTAGGATATAAATGGGTAACCTCACCACGACTAGTCTTTTGTAGAACCCTAACTAACAATTAGTAACTACTCAAGGTATAATTATTAAGTCTCAACCATTGCTATTCAATTGTCATTTCTCTATTCCACATTTACTCCCCCTTTTTTTTTCACTATTTCAACATGATTTTTGCATAGTAGTTAGTACTACATACCTTTAAAGTTTCAATTTGATTAATTTTTGTAGTTGCACATCTGTGGCTTCTATTACAAGGAAATTTATATTTATAAACCCATTTTTTGTTGATGCTACTGACTCTCAATTTGGTCTTAACTTTTCCATAAGGCAAGGACCTTGTCCTTTTCTCCTTCTATGGCTATTGTACCTACTAGGGGTGAATAGTTAACTCTATTATATAAGATACCCACCCATACTCTATTCAATCAAGTAAGTTCCAAATGCATATTAGAGGTTGTATGATAGGTTTTAAGTACAAATTTTCTAAAAACTGCTTCCATAGGGCAGGGTACAAGTATGAGGTCCTTTTACCTAGTACCTACCTCGAAATCTGTACTTCAAGGTATATAGAAATAGGCTTCAAAGTATCTTGTACTTACCCTACAAAATGTTGTTAAATAATATTAATAAATAAATAGTAAATGACAATATTATAATTTTTGACAATAAATATTTTAATTAAAAAAGAGACTAAATCCATAAGTTAATAACCTTAAATGGTTAAACCCAATGCTACCACTCTATCCTTTTTTTATTCTTCCACATTTTTCTCTTTAATTTTAGGTTTTCTTTTCTTTTTCCTTAATATTTCATATTTGTTAAGTAATAAAATTGCAAAACTTAAAATAATTAAGGTAGAAAAAATAGTTCCTTTTTTTTTTTAACTTCACATATTTTCTTATGGACTTACCGGTTCCACAAATTTTGAATATGAATAACTTATAATATTATATATAGATTACTTTTTTGGCTAAAAAAAAAAGATTCCTATTTTAATATCACATAAACTTAAATTTTATAAAAAGAAAAATGAAATTTATAAGTTGTGATTCTAAATTTTAGAAATATGTATCTTGCAAAATAAATATGAGTAGGACCTTATACCCTATCCATCCTACACATACTCAACCTTATGACCTACTATAGCCCCACAACATATCCACATAAAACTGAAGTAGAGCAAAACTATCACAACCCTAATAATCCAGTATTAGCATAAATATAATTAAGAAATACATTAATATGGATTGTGGGTGCATGGCTTTGCCGGTAAAAAATGATCGGAGATTAGCAAAAGGAATAATATAGCTTGCCTTAACTAAAAAGAGGATGGATAAGATCAATTTACAGCTGTTTTATTGATTCAAAGAGTTAAAAATAGTAATATTCTCTTTGGGTCACACAAATACATGCATTAAAATATATCAGCCTCGCCGACCAAACTAACGCCATAAAAAAATTTCTTATACTTTAGAATCTACAAGTTATCCTGTTCCATCTCATCATATTGGCATTACTTTTTTTTTTTTTATGTGGTTACTTTTTACGTAAATTTTTTTATAAGTAGGGTTATTTCATATTTGATACCTGGCTAGTCGTAGCTGTAAAATATTCAAATGCTTGTAATCTTTTCTTTTCATTATTTTCTAGACCATATATGCATTGTAACGTTGAATTAAGAAGTAAATTATGGAATACCATCACAAGAATAGCACCAAAATTATATTACGATGCTAATTTTTTTTTAATTTAATTTTTTTCTCTGTGATCCGCACACATATGTCATTGAATATGTTAATTCATTTAGGTTATTTAACTTGTTCAACTGTCAATTCAATTAATTCATATATTATTTTTTAATTAAAAAAATGCTAAATCTGAAAAGAAAAGGTAATTGATAAGTTAGCAATGCAGTTTTTAGCTGGTAAACATAGTTATAATTTAGTTAGATTTTATATTTGTCGATGTAATTTACCTAAATAAAATCACCAAATTGCTCTAGCAACTAGCTATCTATATATTATGATATTAGTGTGGGTGACTGGTTGGTGTGGTCGGACTTGGTTTGGGTGGGGAAGAAATTTATGTCTTGTAATATGAAGCCCAAGATACAAAGCCCATAAAAAATAAGATAATCAAGACAATTCAGTTCATAGTAGAAACATAAGGTTTTTGTATATATCTAGGCTATTTTTTTAACTTATTATTAAAAAATGATTCTTTTAAAAGTAATTAAGTGACTAAGATAATAAAAACATATATATTATTTATGCCTTCATTTAAAAAAGAAAAATGAAAATGAAAAGGTGTATATTTATATACTATATGTACTTTCAGCTCAATTTTTTTAATAAGTAAAAACACATAAATTGTTTTCTTCCGCAATATATATACATATATTTGTTAATTTTTAACAAAAGTTAATGATGATTTCCTCAATGAACTTTGGGGTTTGCCTCATTTTGTCCCTCCAAAGTAGAACTCGGTATCTTAACATCACAGTTTGCCCAAATGACCAGATATCTAGGGGATAGATAAAGTATTAAATACGCACATCAGCTGCAACGAAAAGTATTAATGATCACTAGTAAACAATGCATTCATAAGGTTTAATTGCTTCCATATCATATATACTTGTTATTTAATAAAATTCCACTAAATCTTCATTTGATTCATGTTAAAATTAACACTAATCCATGTTATTTATTCAATTAAACTAAATAAATACAAGGGTTTTGTAAATACATTTCATAAACTATTAGTTGTACACAGATAAATACTTTAAACTTTAAAAAAAAAAAAGAAGACTTTATCTAACCAATAGTTTGAAAGATATATTTGCAATTATCCCTAGATACAAATATGCCTAAATATCATAGAATTTAATTTAATATGATTAATAATGTCATATTAGTATATAAAACCTTTAGAAATATAAAATAACTTAGTTTCTTATTAAGTGAATAATCATTCTGATTTTTAAATCGTATATATTTTAGATTTATGTGAGATAGAGAAAGATATAAAGAGAGAAAAAATAAGTATGACTTGTTCTACCTTATTAATTTCCATTTATTGTCCTTCAAATAAATCTTTGTTAACATCTCTAAGGAACTTATTACTAAATGGCTTAGAAATAGGAAGGCGAATTTCTTTTACTATTAATCAATTTGTCATGACTTGTAATTTAACTGCATTTTCATTATTAAAATACATGTAATAACCTATTAACCTTATAAGATGAGCAGTGGGAAAAGCATATATGCTATGAAAAAAATGTTAAAATGAATTTTATTTAAAAATTTAATCGAACGGCATGAGTAGGTTTCTTTATTTCCTGGTTACGTACCGTCCACAAGCTATTTGGGAAACTGTATATAAAAAAGGTGGCAGACAATGGGAACGAATGCTTCCACTAACTTGCGGGCGAAATTTTATATGCTTTGATCGGAGCATAAGCATAATCTATAATTGGAAAAAGGCAACATTTGATAGTGTTAGAAGAGTGCAAAACCCACTTAACTGAAACATAAACCCGTATATACTTACAACAGCTGTGAATGCTCATCCATGCAAATTTTTGGTAGAATTCCCAATGCTCTAATGATGTGTCAATTCATCACAAATTTGAAAAGTTTAAAACTCTATCAAAAATTAATCTCTTGACATTACGTATGAAAATTTCATTAAGAGTTTTATATGAGATTTCAATTATATAACGAAAAGAAGAAAACAAACGTAATAATTTGATTTGATTAAATGCAACATGAATACCTTATCTTGAAAGGGAATAAAATTAACATGTGGAAACCTTATCCAAGAAATTTTTTAAATGAGAGAGGAAGGTGAATGAGAATCTGCCGGTTGTATAACACATACGCATGAGCTAAAAAAAGGTTATGTTACCATTAGGGAATCTTAGGCCTCGGGTGGGATTGGCTCTTAGTTTTGGACCAAAAAGGCAAGAGACAAGGGAGAGCTGTGGAAACATGCAGTACACATCAATCAACGCCAAAATTAGGGTTAAAAAGCAAAATATTGGAGAGTGATGTGGGAGGATTCTGTCCACTCGCCCTTTCTTTATTCGTAGACGTAATTTGCCAGTAGGCAATATGACATTTGGGATGCGACATCGATCCCTTTTCTTTGTCGCCTGTGTTGGCGTTGTGGATTGCACGATGAATGTGGTGGATGGGTCATTTCGGTTTTCAATTGAATATTATTATTTAAATTAAGAAACATTATTCATATAACATCTTAAGTGATAGTTAAGACAAGCTTTAGAGATGACAATGAAGGTGGAGGAAATAAAGCAAAATGTAGAGGCTAAGAATGAGATGAGAGAGTACAAAAAAAAACTAAATAAAATTTGACTTCACGTTTTTCTCATGGACAAAAGTTTTACATATTATAGAAGGGAATCAAATCATACGTATTGCACATCTTCGAAGTTGAAACTTGGCTTGTCAAATGGTTCCCCCTCGGGCTCAATTTATAAATTGCATCTACTTCTTTGAAGTCCAAAAGTGAATCGAATTATAGAGAGGGAAGACAATTCATTAGCCATATCCCCGTGCTTTGTTTGTGTTAAGAATACGTCCAGGCCAGTACATAGTGCACCTGGAATTGAATATTTGCATATAAACGTAGTAGTGGTAGTCCTTTTTTCTTTTTTTGGTTTTTTAGATTTTTTGGGAATGCATATGCCCAATACTTCTTTCATGAAGAAGATAGCTTGGATGCTAACCAAGATCCTTTTGAAGACACGGAAATGGCTAAATTAGGAATTCGTGTAAGTCTATTCCCATTTATTCATTATTCGTATTCTCACTTCTGTACGAGTGAGCAGAATGGTGTCGTTCTCCCTTGTCACAATGGCACGAATCATCAGCACTAAATCGATTGGAATCTGAGCTTTTGTCCACTATTGTGATTTCGTGGAGGTTCACCGTCGCCAGTGTCTTAAGTCTATTTGAAGATAGATAAAGCAGTTGAAACCGTGGGTCAAGCACCGCAAAGTGGAATTCGGATGAAGAATCGTAACATCGAAAATTAGGGGGAATTTTTTTGGTCCATGTTTAGCATTCCTTGCAATTTCATTAATTTGGGTCATTCATTTCTTGGGTTTTTCAGGTTCCCCCTTGTTATAAAAGCATTATGAGAAATAGGAGCTAAAACTTCCTTAATAGAAGAAACATTTAAGGTCTTTGTTTGCCTTAATCTCGAAGAATCATTATCTAATGGGAGAGAAACCCTTTTTTTTTTTTTTTTTTTTCCTTCTTGTTGTGAACTTGGGTGTAAACTCTAAGAAGGCTCATCCATCTCCTTAGAGAGGATTGGTAACTCAAAAGCATCATGCCCTTGAGGAAGGATTATGAGGAAATTGAATCTTAGGCTAATGATTTGGTGGCTTGGAGTCATAACGATTCTTAGATTCATAAAAATCCACTGATAATGGCCTTGATCTTGTTGGAATTTTGTTTTTATTCCTTCAAACCATTATTCATAGGACTAATAATTTAAAACCCAACTCGTAAATTCAAACATAATATAACACGATTATAAACGAGTTCAAATTGATAAAAATCAACACGAATAATAAATAAGTCAAATTCGGAAACAATACGTTAAAATTTATATTCGAGATCTTATGCAGCACATAAATTCATTTACAAACCCATTTATTAAAACATATTGTGTGTTTGACCCACAAACCTATTTATTGTTAATAATTTATGTGATATGTACAATATATAATCTTTATATATATGTGTGTGTGTTTATACATACAACAAAAACATAATGTTATATAATCCATTATATTATACAGATGTTATGCATATAACAAAAATAGATTATCTACTTATATGTTTAATATGTATAATGCTTTTATAACAATATATATATATATAATACACACACACACACACACATATATATATATCCATATGCTATAAAGAGTATGTGTGTGTGTGTATAATAAAGCTATATGTATATTGTCACGCCCTAAAGGGGGACTGAAAGTTTTTGCTAAAAGCTATCATGACACGTATGCATCCGTTACATGATAACCGTCTTACGAGTCAGAGATCGTAAGACTTTAAATAAGTAATTACATTTATGACTAAACATATTACATATAATTATACAATAAAAACATAACTATGAATTCCATATCCCACGATCAACCAAGATCATAGAGAGTCAGAATCTCCTATCAATCAGTAAATGGAATAAAACCCTATGTCTCACAAATTCAAATTTTACATCAAGGTCCTAAAAATAGCATTTCGTCTAAATAGTCTAACATTTACAATTCTTACTTTATTGTTCTTGACTTCCAAAAACTCTCCACACTTCATATCTTATCCCATCCCAAGCTTTCATAATTTTTACTTGTAAAATAGTCTATGGAAGGGTGAGCTAATAACCCAGTGAGATAAAAGTGCAATCTCTCAGTGTTACAACAAACACAAACAATTTCAAGCAAGTCATCAAACAAGTGCTATGCATGAACAATCACATGAATGCAGCATCTTACATGGTCTTCTGGTAACCGACGTGAAGTCTAGGGTTTACGCCCTCCTTGACCTTAGGTTGGGGATTCTGAAGTCACCATCAATACCCAGGTCTCATTACCCGGTTTAATTATCATATTACTTTGATAATTATAATATATTTACTTTAATACTGAATGCTCCCGTGTCTTTGATAATAATAATAATATTTAATATTATTATTAGTATTAGTATTATTAATTCATATTTTATTATAATTAGGGTTTTAAAAGTTGCATTAAGAATAATTATTTAATTTCCTCTTTATTATCTCCAAATAAACAGATATAATATTTTATTCAAAATTTTAGTACACTTTCAAGTTTTATGTTTCAATGTAGAGTCTAGGTTTTTTTTTATCATCCCTCTCTCTCTCTCTCTCTCTCTCTCTCTCTCTCTTCTAGCAACCACACAACACATGTAAAAGTAAACAAATTGTTTCATTTTTCAAGTAAAAATCTCTTTCTCGGTTTTATTTATTCTCTTATCTACTTATCTTCATATAACTCTATCATCTATTTGCTTTCAAATCGTTTTACTTTTTAGTGCGGTTCAAATACATATCCTTAAATTTTTTAATACAAAACTAATGTATGTATATAAGATTGTCAACTTCATGGTTTTGTCCTCCCCTTTTTTCCCTTCACAAAAGCTTGTTCCCATCATATATATTATTGAGTTTGCTATGGTAAACTATACATAAAGTGTTTATTTATGTGCATCTTCACTATCATAGTCAGTTGTATTTAGTTTTTGAGTGACTGTTTTTGGTGAAATTGAAGTTTACATGCGATTCTAGTAAAGGAAAGCAACGTACATTTCCATGACTACTAATACAAATTCCTAAAATGACAAGATAAATTTTGAATTTTAACGAGTACAAAAGGAGCAAATACATATTTTAAAAAATTATGTGCTCTAAGAGAATGCATTTGAATGATTTAATGTGACATGTGCAAACAAAGAGATAGCCAAACAATTTTCTAACATTAAATCATCAGTCGATATATACATGTTTTATGCAAATGTCAAAATACAAAAAAAATGAAAAATAAAAAAAAAATGGTTGTGTTTTAAGAGAGTTAGCTTTTCAAAAAAGAGGTAAAGTTTATCATTTTCAGTCTCTTGATTTCAAAAGTTCATGCAATTTTCTCTATAGTTCACTAAACCATATTTCATTCATAAATTGTAATAGTTTAAATTCATCTAAAACTTTTGTTTGACTTGCAAAAGGATTCTTTGAAAGATCCATTAGACTTTAATGAAATGGAAATGCTTGAAGCAAAAGAAATGAATGATGTAGTTGAAGTTTTAGTTATCAACTATTAATTCTAAACAACAAAGAAAGTTAACTTCTCTGCTTTAAGATTATTTTACTCATGCTTAAGAGAGATAACCAAATGAGTCAATTATTTTAAAAGTTACATATAAGACCAAGATAAAATGTGATAGGCAATTTTGAATAGGAAACTTAAAGAGGCATATGAATAAATGTGCTAAACCTAAACGTAGTCCTAGGGATGTTGGTCAAATGTTGATATTTGCTAACATGAAACTAACAACTATGAAGTTTGATGTTGAAAGATTTTATGAGTTGTTAGTTGCTACAATTATTAAGCATGACTTGCCTCTTTCATTAGTGAAGTAAAGTGGAATCAGAGCATTATTTAAATGTTTAAATAAGAATTTTGTGCATATTTCTAGAAATACTCTAAAAGTTGATTTGATAAAGATTTTTAAAAGGGAACAAAATAGGATCAAACATATGCTTATAAATTATCTTAGTTAAATTTCCTTAACATCTGATTTGTTGATATTAATAGCTACTGATGGATATATATTTGTAACTGCATGTTTCATTGATAAAAATTGGATCTTGCTAAAAAAAAAAAAAAGATTTTGAGTTTTACATATATGCCACCTCCACATATATGTGTTACACTAATTGAGAAAGCAATGACTTTGCTAAATTATTAAAGTATCAAAAGTAAATTATTTTGTGTGACTCTGGATAATACTTTTTCCAATGATCTTTTTGTGAGTTTATTAAAGACATAACTAAATGTACAAGGTGGGCGGCTTCGATTGTTTATTTTCACATTAGATGTTGTGTACACATTCTCAATTTGATTGTTCAGGAAGGTCAAAAAGAGATTTTTGGTGCTATAGATGAGGTAAGAGAAAGTGTAAAATATGTGAAGGGGTCTTAAACAAGAGGTAATGTGTAACGTCCCAGAATCTGGAGCACCACAACCCGTCACATGTCACTATTACCGAGCAACACGCTAAGGCTTTAAAACTTCAACATACTTCAAAACCTACTCATATACATTATCCATCATACTACTATAACTATAATCAAATGAATGACTTACAAATGAGTCATTTCAAATTTCATTATTTAATAACCACAAAGTCTCAAGCTATAATCTATCTTCATAATTTCAATTTTAACAATACAATAATTCATAATTCTTATCACTCTTCCTTCAAATAGTAATAGTGTTCTCTTCCCATCTCATCCATGTAATGTCTCACCAAGTTTCCGCTCTCATCATACTCTAGTTTTTC
Organism: Laguncularia racemosa; assembly: GCA_037954665.1. NCBI lineage: Eukaryota > Viridiplantae > Streptophyta > Magnoliopsida > Myrtales > Combretaceae > Laguncularia > Laguncularia racemosa. The sequence continues at coordinate 582,617 of JBBMOL010000071.1, read as the reverse complement.
ATCATTTTCGCCTGCAACTAAAAAAATATAGGAAGGGGGGTAAGCCTATGCTTAATACATGAGTACCACACCCACATGCGCATGATACACTACATTAATATCATATGCATGGATGCAGCATTTATCCTCAACACATTCATAATTCAGTTCACACATCAACACCAACAATGAATTATAACACATGGGGATACTCATGACCCCGGTACACACAATATTTGTCTTAGTGGAAACTGTCTTTACAGGCCCTATCTAACCCTAATGGGAACTGCTACTACGACCCCATCTAACCCTAATCTACCTCAGATCATTTCGATATACAACTCCACTAGGGATAATGCAGCATACCAATCATCGAGATGCCCCCTAGGGATCTACCACTACGGGCCCCTAGGCCGAGCTAAGCATAAGCAACATGTCTCATTCCATTCACATAACACCGCATTACTTCATGATACCACATGATTCACATTATGTCTCAGCATTTTATTATTTCACATACAACTCATTATATAACTTCCTAACAATTACATACAACAAACAAAGTAAACACATACTTAGAATCCTAGCCTTAAGTGCTTCTTGTCCCAAACTTAAGCTAAGTCAGTAACTGTGTCATCATCAACACATCACTCTTAATACTAATCTAAATATAATATATTTCTCATAATTCCTCTTAATCTAATAGGTTATCTAAGGTTATACTAATCACCTCAATTATGTGGAACTTGGTTAATTAAGAAGATAATTTGATATATATCAATATTGTTTATCACTTAACACAGCTATGTTAGAGGTCGTGTTGCCCAACATGAGCTAGTACACGACCATGTTAAAGGTCGTGTATCTCTCGACGAGATTTGGCTTCAACACAATTGGAACACGGTCGTGTTGGGAAGCCGTGTTTCTCTTAATTCAACATGATCAAAACACGACCGTGTTGGGAGGTTATGTATCTCTTGGCATAACTTTTGGACTCAACATGGTCGAAAAACGACTGTGTTTGATGGTCGTGTATCTCTCGATACACTTTGTAAATCAACACAAGAGCAACATGACCATGTTATATGGTCGTGTATCCCTCGGTTCATTTTTCAAACCCTTATTTTTCTACAATTAATTCGTCCAATCTCTTTATTTTCTAATTCTAAGCTTAAGTAAATCCAAAAATACGCATTATAATCTTTTACCTAATCCGAATTTCACTTGAACTTCTAACTTCAACCACTCTCGTGCTCATTCAATCCACCCTTAAACTCGACTCCTATAAATAACCCAGTTAAATCCATGATCTTTAATTCCATTGTTATAATATTTCTAGGTTATAAAATGAAAATCATTACCTTTTGCTCCATCGCGCTACCTCCTTGGATTACTCTAAGTTTTCTTGAAGAGGTTCTCTCTCCCTTTCTCTCTTTTGTGTCTCTAGGCTGCTATTGTGAAAATGTGTAGAAAAGAGAAGAGCCTTAAGTTAGTTTGCTCATATATAGTCTCGCTAAGAAAAGATGAAATTGCCTCCATCTTTTTTTTCGTATTTGCACAATTGCCCTAGCTCCTATATTATTTATTTATTTGTTTATATATAAAAAAAAAAATCATGTATTACATAATGTTTGTTAAATGCATGAGCTTGTTGTCTTTGTCTAAAAATAGAGGTTTGAGACAAGATTTCTTAACTAAATGAAACTCTACATATCTTATGCTTGAGAATGCAATTTATTATAAAAACGTGTTTTGTCACTCACAGTTGAGTGATTTAAATTATAAGTATTGTCCTTTTTTCTAGAAGAATCGGAAAAGATTGAGAAAATGAGCAAGTTCTTGAAATTTTTTATAATATTACTCGTTAATTTTGTAGAACAAAGTATCCTTCTACGAATTTGTACTTTCCATTAGTCTTTAGGGCGTACTGAATATCGACAAATAATATGAGTGGAAGTGAAGAATCTTTTAAAGGCATGACAACTAAGATGTTTGTGAAATTTGAAAAGTATTGGTTTGAGTTCAATATCATTTTGGCTATGGTTGTTACATTAGATCCACGATATAAACTTGATTTAGTTAAGTAGAGTTTTCAGAGAATTTAACCTGATTACTCAAATGCATTTATGAAGATCAAAAGAGTATTAATCTTTGTGAGAAAAGATGGAGTAAGTCCAAGTCAAAATATTGATAGCGGTAAGTCAAAAGCCAAAGAACCTATTTTTGATGAATGGGGCAATGACTTGCAAGTAACTTTATTTTTTCACAACTATGTATATTGTTTTTACACTGTTCAAATTAATTTTATTTCATATGATGCTTCAAATTTTTTTTTTTTATCTTATTTAGAAAGTTCAATCATTTAAAAGCATACAAATCCTTAGGGGTGTCACCAAGTCTAAAGTAAAGCTATATTTAGATGAGGAGTAACATACAAAAGTTGAATTGGATGCATTGAGTTATTGGAAAACAAATCAATTCTGATATTCGCAAGTTGCAAGAATGGCACGTGATATCTTAAGCATATTGTCGAGTCTAATTTTTGAATTTCCGTTCCTAATCCGATCTAAACTAAACCCTATGCTCATCTAATCTAGATCCTCGACTTGGATTAGGAATTTCGTTTGATTTTTGGAGTCACCACCCAACTGTTGTTAGGAAAAGTGAATTAAGACTAAAGGAGCGGATTAGTCTTAATTTGGACTACTAGTCGTCGTTATTTCTTCTTCTCGTTTTTGTGAGAAGAAAAAAGGGAAAACCAGAGTTTCTAAGTCCGGAGGCTAACCTATTAAAACCTATGCGGTTACCACCTAATCTCTTAAAATTGTTCATCTTTAGAAATGTGTTTCATTGTGTCTTTGTTACTTTTATGTTTTTGAATTTATTTCAAGAAAATGATTTTTTATTCATTTTAGGGGGTTGACCCGAATGGGTGCCTACGTACCTGCTACTCAGGATCAAACAAGCCGTAGTTCGCTTTTTTTTCGAAAATCTTAAGTTTGTTGATGAATTTTAATTCTTGCAAACTCTTTTGGTTTACATTTTTAACATCTTTGGGATTTTTCTAAAAATTTCTAAGCCTAAACTTTGAATTTGATTTTTTTGAAAATGATTTTGGGGGAAAATATCTATTTTGAGTTTATTCGAAGAAAAGGATTTTCTAAGTGTTAAAACTTATTTTTACGATTCTTTTATAATTCTTTTGAATTTTTTATGATTTTTGTGATTTTTATGATTTTTGTGATTTTCATGATTTTTGTGATTTTTATAAGTTTTATAAGTTTTTCATGATTTTTGTGATTTTTATAAGTTTTGTAAGTTTTTCATGATTTTTATAATTTTTATATTTTTTGTTGAAAATTTTATCTTAAGTTTATTTTCTATCCTATTTTGAAATTTAAAATTTTATTATTTTTTTCTAATATTTCTATTATTTTTCTTCATTTTTATTTTATTTTTTCTTATTTCCTATTTTCTATTTTCTATTTTCTACATTATTAAATCCTAGAAAAATACAATTCCTACATTTTCCTATTTATCGACAATATAAATAAATAAATGACTGACAATATAATAAATAATAATAAATAAATTCAACATAAACAAATAAACAAAATAAATAAAATAAATAATAATAAAAAATCTGGAAAATCCGACTTACCTGGATCCGGATCGATGCGCGGGTCGGGTTGGATCGGGTCGGATCGGATCGGGTCGGGTCGAATCGGTCGGTCACGGCGGCGGTATTGGCTCGTTCACGGCGTTCCGGCGGTCGTTTGCGGCGGGTGAAGTGTCGAATCCTAGCTTCTCGAGGGTGCTGAGTCTGATGGTGGTGGCGGTTTACTCCCAGAACGTCTCCTTGCGGTGGTTTGAACTCCGATCGGCGGTCACGGCTTCAAGCTCCTCCAACGTACTCCGATTCGCTCCTTTCTCTCACTTTTTCTTCCTATTTCACCTTCCTCCTGTTCTCCTCTATTTATAGGAACCTCGAACTCCTCTTGGATAAGCTCAAATTGGCCGATTTAGATGAACCCATATTTTTCCGTTTTTGGATTCGGTTTTATCCCGGCGATTTGATGTAAATCTCTTGTTTTTCTTTGATTTTTCTGATGGATTTGGCTTTATCTTGACTTTAATCTAGAAGATTAAAAAGAAAACGGCCGATTTCGTCTTCGTCGGACCGGCTCCGGCTCCTCCTCCGATTTTCCTGGGCGAAGAAGACAATCACGCGCCATGCACGCGTTTCCTCTTGGCCAATCACATGCTGCCACGTGGCAGCTCCAGAGAAAAGAAAGAAAAAATTGCATCGAGTGCTCGAACCAGATGAGCTGGCCCAATTTCCCGATTTTATTTACATCGCAAATTGTACATATACAATGCAATTTTTTTTATTTTTTTTTATTTTTTGAAATTTCAAAAATTTGTAAAAATTGTTTATTATTCATTATTGCTATTTCTGAAATCATTTTTCAAAATTGAAGTGTTTTCCTATTTATTTTTATTTTTTGAACATTTTTATTATTTTATGCTAAATTAGGAAAAATTAGGAAAAAATGAAAAATTGATTATTATCGAGAATTGTTGATTCCGAGGGCAAAAATGGGGTGTTTACACATATCAATACCTACAATAGCTTCCATAATGCATTTAGTATTGGAGGTTGAATCCTTGATCAACATCACAGCTCCTTGAAGTCAAAAATTGTAAAAGCTCTCTTATCTACGGAGAATTGACTCTAGAAAGAAGAAGGCAATTTCTTTTAATTTTCTATGTTATGTTATATATTTCATTGATGTCATTCTTTTTACACGTAAATTCTTTGATTGTTTCATTTAAAGATCTAACAGAGTATATAATGGATTTGGAAATCACCACTAGTGATAATGCCCAATCAAGTCATGGTTCAACTTAATTTAATGTTCTTATACAATTAATGAATGTTTGGATTTGTTATAATTGATGAGACTTATTTTACTAAAACTATTGTTTGAATTATAATTTTATGCTAATCTTTTAGACCTAATGATATTAGTATTTGTTAAAATTAATTTTATCATTGCTCTTTTCACGTTGAATGTGTAAGTATGTTATAGATTTATTTATAACTTTCTAATCAAAAAATGGATCTAACTCAATGACAAGACATGTGGATTAGATTACAGGTTTAAGTTCTTATAGATGAGTCATGTTACTAGTTAAGGTTTTTTATATACAAACTCATTTAAACACAAAACACAATATGGTAGCACAAATCGCTAGCCCTAATCATCCGATCCCCATCAAACTCTTTGTATTTAGAATAGTCTTATCCATCTAAATTAGAAACTGAAATAGAATTAGCAAAAGTATCTTCTAACTTTTGATTACTGTCTAAATACAAAATTTCCTCTGAATTCTTGTTTTAGGAAATGTTTCTCCCCATATGAGTGACCATTATTTTTTATATTATGTGTGATGAAATGCCAGAGGATCCTACTTTTTCTTCTTGTGCTTGTAACCCCTCTCAACATTAGGTGTGCACGTAGCCTATATAGCCACGTTTAAAACATAGGCATTTGATTTCTTCATATTGAAGTCCATATCTTATTCCATCTATTTATAGTTGTATGAACTAAAGGTTTATTAAAATTCAACTAAACACATAGCCTTGCAAAATGTCCTCATTCAGCTTTGTTCTTGTATTTAGCCAAGCGTAGAATTTGCCAATCGATAGCGTCATTTTAATTGAAGCAAATGGAGCATAATGTTCAAGAGAAAGTTTTTAAATGCGTACACACATGGATACTAAATCAAGGTTCAAATCCGAAGCCTTAAAAGTTTCTTCATTGTTTTGGATAGAATTTAATAAAAGCTTTCTGGGTGGAAAAGGAGGTTGTTAATCGTGGCGGGTAGATTGATTTTTTATTATGTCTGTTTTGCAAGCTGTCTTCTGCATTGTTTGCATTCTACTGAATTAGTTACTAAATTCACCCAAAATTCATTGGTCTGGTTGGTGAACTAATAACTCTCTTTAAAGGGGGTGGTGGGCTTGGTACTGATAGTATGAGTAGAAGAAACAAAGCCTAAGGAAATTAAAAGATTATGGAAGTCTCAAACACATGAGGTCTTATGCGTTGCTTGCGTAGGACAAAATATAGGAAGAAAATTCAAGATAATGGTTATGCTGCCTCTTGTACTTCTTCTTGATGGAAAGAATCGGTGGATAATCAGTGATGGCTAGTCCAGCATAAATCAACAGTTACTAGGGAATGGAGAAACTACTTGTTCCTGGTTTGATTCTTGATGTACATTGGGTCACATTCGCAATGTTATGCATGGACCATTATCTCAGTTGTCATCTGCCTTAACAATTAGCCGAAGTTTGGTTCTCTGAGATGCAGTGGGATGAAGACAAATTGGGTTTTCCCGTTTCTCATCGGCTTTCTTCAGCAATAGGCCCAATTCATTGATCCCACATGAAGAAGATTCTCGTTGTTTACTATGATCAAAGTCGCAATAAATTACAATTAAGAGAAATACATCTTAAACTGGAATCCGTCGATCGTTACTCTAGTAGAAGTTGGCATCGATGTAGATGGTCTTCACCCTTTAGCCCAATAATCAGATCATTTCTATGGAGAGTATACAAAAACAATGGCCTACCAACAGCAGTGAAACTGAAACATGTTCTCCCACATATGAATGCCACTTGTTTGTGGTATCATGAACCTAATGAAGGCAAAGATCATGCATTTAGACATTGTCCAATTGTGTTGTCAGTATGGCAAACTTTATGGCCTCAATATGTAGTTATGGATCTACGGATACCTCTGTTAGATTGGACAGAGATCAACTGCAGGATCACCCCCCGGCCGGCCCCTGGGCCATATCTTTTAGTATTGCTCTATAGTCTAAATGGAATGATCGCAATAATATAATTCTGAGTTCGCAATCCGTTTGAGAGCTCATAAATTTTGGGCTATGACTAGATAGAGTAAGTCTTCTATATACTATACAACACCACATGGTATCTTAATCTCCCCCACCTGAAGGATGAATCAAACTATACACAGATGCTATGCCCCTCAAGGACGAGAACACTGGGTTATGAGATTCTCTAAGAAAATGGACTGCATTGATTTCTTAGGTATGGAGCTATGGGGATTGTGGGGTTTGCATTACATCATTTTATTGGATTGAAAAAAAAATTAAGATTGCTATGGATTTCAAAATTGTTATCGCCTTGCTTAATATCGATTACTTGAAGCAATATAGTTATATTTTATGCCCAGAGAAGCAGATGCTGTTAGTTGATTAACTAACACCAAAACTTCATGATGTTGTATAGGAAGAGTTAATCCTTTTTGTAACTTCATCTAATGTTTAAAGGACTCTTGCCAATGACTTACTTTTTGTTGTAAACTTAGGGAATCCAGTATTTCCTTAAACTGGCAACATACTAGTTTATGTCTAAAATGGATAGGGTTGAAACAATAACCGATCGAACCGTAAATCAAAAACCAAATCATAAATTAGCTTCAAACTATCTTTTTAAGCTCAAAAAAATTATAAATTAAATTAAACCAAACTTTTCAAATCAAACCATAAGAAATTTTAAAAAAGAAAAAGAAAAAAAAATGAAAATGATGGTGAAAATCTAAAAAAAATGAATTATGATTAAAAAAAGAGTATTCAATATTACTTATTTAATTCCTTCTCTTATTTAATTTTCATCGAATAATTCATTACTTTTTTAATTCTATATCATTTCTTATTAACTAATATATAAACCAAAATTAATTAGAGAGAAAATAAAATATTCTTAAATATATCAAATGAGTATTGAAGATAATATGTACTAAGTGATACCAAAAAAATGATAAGAAATTAAATCTTTTTTTATATCAAATATGATTTTTCATGACTTATTAATTTATATATAAAATAAAATTAATAATATGTATAAAAATAATTCGATTTAGAGATAATAAAAAAACAATAATAATTCGATTCAAGAAACAAACCACACCAAACTAAACCGTACTCACCCCTAGTAATATGTGACCAATGTTCCAATTCTAACTGGTTTTTAAGGACATACACAAAACTCGATAGTTGTTTAAGGATCAGACCATCCTTATTGAGTGATTTCAACATGAGCTGGGATCACTTTCCTTGTTACATGCAGTGGGAAAGATACATGAAGCTGCATATTTCACTCTTCAGCCTTATGGGGATATTACTCTATAATGGAATGCTTTCATTTTGTTTCTGCCACCACTACAAAAGGAGATTTCCGTGCACAAAAAAATAATACAAAAAAAAAAAAAATAGCAAAGGTCCAACCGCCGATGAATTTCACGTATCTTTCAACACGAATTTGCACCAAAATTACTTACCAAAAAAAAAAAATTGCACCAATATTTTAGAAATTCCAAACCCTTTTTCTGAAGGGTGAAGCAGCTTTTTAATAAGGAAAAGGTGAAATCCGCCAAGTCTTTCACCATCAACTTCCAAGGAGCTCAGGAATCCAAATTCAAAGTGGATAAATAATCCAATACAATAGGCCTCAGTGATTTCACCTGCATAAGAAGTCATTAGTAAAAACAAGACCTAGCCTCCTTTGAAATTAAACACAAATAAATAAATAAAAACCAGATGTTATGACTCTATCCAACAAGAGGCAAAAAGCTTTAGTAGTTAGTGTAACAGCTAGTTTGGTTGAGTAGCTACTCCTAGCAGTTTAGTTGGCCATAAATAGGCCTAATGAAAGTTAGAAAATCAGGTAGAAAGTGAAGAAAATGTAATTCTCTTAGAGGAGAGAGTTGTGAGTTGGGAGGATTTGTGCTCTTGGAGTTGTCATCTTTGACAACTTCTGTATCAATCTAACTATTTCAATCAATAAAGTTTACATTTGTCCAACTCAAAACTCTAGCTATAACAATTTTTATGCCTTAGGGTTCAACTAGGGAAAAGAAAGGAAATTTTAGGGTAAAAATTAGAACTTTATTAAATTAATAATGAAACAGACACAAAAGCTACCATAGATGACAACTCCAACAGCTAAAGCTCTCAAACAGTGCACTTGCTCCCAACATTTTCTCTCAAAGAGCCTAACAATTATGGACTAATTCTCTCTTACTATTTTTTTCTAACTCTCATTAGGCCTATTTATAGATAAAATTAACTACTAAAAGTAACTATCAACTATACTAGCTACTACACTAACTACTAAGCTCAACTAAAACAAACTACAAAACTTGTTAAAGCTTATCACTAGAGTAGAGTCATAACAGATATGAATTGTGCATTTACAATAATAGAATGTAAGATACAGTTGAGTCTAGTAACTAAGAAAGCAATATTTTTAATACCAACCATTTCATAGAGCATAACAGCTTAGGACCTCTCAAATCAGGTCACAAAAACAAGATCCATCAGTCTCTCCTTCCACAAAAAAGAATCATTAGAAAAACATCCAACTTCCTGGCCTCCTGTTATATATAGGACAAGATGATCAGCATGATCATGATACTGCTAAATCGCTCGGTTTCATAAATTAAAGCACTATAGAACAGCCTGTCCTCATCTATTGGCAGGATAGAAGGTAATTAGATCAGTAATAAAAAATGGGATAAATAGCCTGAACTCATCTGGATCTTAAGAGTGAAATCATTGATACAAATCTGTTAATCGATCAAATGATAACTAACTTGAGACAATTTGCAAATTATAGTTGGTTAAGGTTACCTTTGCATCTCATGTCTCTGTCTGTCTGCAGATACAGCCTCCATGTAAAATACTGTCAACAAGAGCACATCATAAGCCCACAAGGAGAAAATCCATGACAATGTTTCACAATTTCTGAGACAATGTTAAAGCCTTCAGTATCGGTTGCTATCATCAATATCGTGGAGAGCCTGGATGGGATAGGAGTGAAGAAAAAGAATTCCAGTCTAAATTAATAGACCTTTCGATCTTCAATATCAGATGGATCAGATAACTGGTCCTGGACATTTGATCTTGTTGAGTTCTTAGCGTCCATATTCTCACATCACATAGTGAAGATGAAGCACACCAGTCCCAAGAACCAATGAATGAAAGCAACCTTAAACTATTTAACTCTTTAGCCCCTGATGAAGCCAGTGCCTGAAACTTTTTACTTGCATGAATTCCTTCTTGTCTAGTTTACAGGTCAGTTAAACTTGTCCAATAGCACTTAAAAAGAATTTGCCTGGTGCCGTGAAATAAGTATTCAGATTCCTCTCAAAGCAATAAAAAATTCTGCTTTAAGACTCTTTCTTCCGGACAACAAGGTATAATTCATTAGTTTCTCCACCACTTCATATGTAATAAGACAAACCTCTTAAAGAGGGAAAAAAATTCTCACTTGAACACATATGGATGATTCATTGACTGAAAGGCAAAAATCTGCTTCCTATTTGCGATAAATATTTTCATTATCATCATCCACCTCTCAAAGAAGTATATATAACCAAAATCAGTTATCCAAGTTTACGATCTCTTTCTTTGATCAAATTTATCAAAAGAATATTCTCGATATCCAACTTCTCTCATATTCCAAGACAATAACTCTAAGATTTCATAAATGCACTCAATCTGAGGAATCATTTTATCTCCAGCAACAAAACTCAAAGCCTGGTTTCGTACTTCAATCCAACTCTTGCCAGCCTCTTTCTTACTCCCCATACCTCTCATCAACTTCCTTAGTTCAGCAAACTCTACCCATATACCTTCAGCAGCATAAATATTTGATAGCATCACATAGGTCCCCACCAAATTCGGCCTTAAATCTAGTACCTTCCTAGCCACTAATTTTCCTAGATTTTGAAGCCTGTAAGCTCTACAAGCTCCAAGAAGAGCACCCCAGATAGACTCATCTGGTCGAAATGGCATACTCTGTATGAGTTGATAAGCCTCCTCAACTCTTCCAGCACGGCCTAGAAGATCAATGGCACATCCATAGACCTCCAGGCTAGGGCTAACATTGAATTCATCTACCATTCGTTGGAAGTACCTCAAGCCATCATCAACAAGTCCAGCATGGCTACAAGCACTCAGCACAGCCATAAGCACAATTCTATCTGGTTTGATGCCTGAGCTAAGCATCTCATCAAACAATTCAACAGCCTCCTTCCCATGTCCATGTGCACCATATCCTGTCAACATAGATGTCCAAGAGAGCAAATCATGGACAGCCATGGCATCAAATATTTTGCGAGATTCAGTTATGTTTCCACACTTCGCATACATATCAATAAGAGCATTTGACATTGCTCTATTCTCTTCAAGACCTCTTTGGATGATCCCACCATGAATTTGTTGGCCACAAGTTAAAATTGCTAAATGCCCACATGCAGCTGTAACACTAGTGAACGTGAAGCAATTTGGAGTATAACCCTGGGACTCCATTCGGGAAAACAAATGCAGAGATTCAACTGAACCAGTTCTCTCATAGCCAGATATTAAAGCATTCCATGTTATTATATCTTTCTTGTTCATTTCATGAAAGTGCTGACTTGCCTCTGGTAAGGAAGAACACCTGCAGTACATGTCTAGTATAGAATTCATGACTGGAAGATTGAACTGAAACCCAAACTTGATCACTGCTGCATGAACTTGTTGGCCAGAAATGCGCGAGCCAATTGAGGCACAGGCTCTAACAGCAATGGAGATGCTAAAAGGATCAAGTTTTACTCCTTCCTGTGGCAGGAACAGATTATATATTTAATGATCTTGCAAAATGAGCCTCATCTTTGAGTTAATACTATCATCATGAATGTGCATTTGCTAAATATGTACTTCACATACCACTTACCAATAACATTTGGCGAAAAACAAAGATCCCACTAGATCCATCACCTTTATGAGTAAATCCAGCTATGAGACTGGTCCAAGATGCACAGTTCTTCCTGCATATTCTGTGAAAGACCGTACATGCTTTATCCATGCTAGTACAGCATGAAGCATACAGGTTTACAAGCGCATTGTCAACATATATATGTCCTTCTGCTCCCATTTTGATAACCAAGCCATGGACTAACTCCCCACATAAAAGACTGTCCATGCCTATACAAGCTTTTAATACACTTGATATGGAAAATTCATTTGGCTCCACTTCATTCTTTAGCATTCCACGGAACATATCCCATGCATGATTGTAGTAATTGCATGATGTATAACCAGCAACCATAGCAGTCCATGCAACAACATCTCGCTCATGCATTTCATCAAACAGAATGCGTGCCTCTTCAACTAAACCCTCCTCAAAGTAAGATTTTATTAGATCCGTGGCTAAAACATCAGGATTCTTTGCTGGAAATGGTGGATTTGATGTTGCAATACCATCCTGAACTCGCTTGAGTGAGCTTTGGACTATCCGTGGGATGGAATAGGATTGAAAGCTTGATATCATTTCCTCGCATTCATTTTTTGTGAATCTCCCTGAATAATCAACTTTCAATTGTTTATATAACTATTCACTGGTAAAAGAAAGGAAAATGTATTAAATCATAAGAAAAGTGATAGATATAATGCAAGTATATGATTGTATCTACAGTTTGCATTTTTTCCTATCAAGTATCTTAACCTTAGAAATTCCTCATTAGAAAAATCCAATCATCACATGCTTTGACAATTGTCATGAAGGAAACACTCGATAAGATTTGGAAGAGTCAGTGTCTCAACACTTAGTTGCAGACTCAAACTCTAAAACACTAGATTATATAAGTGTGCAAGTATTACTTGACACTTGCACTACAATAAAATGATCAGGAGCAAAGAACTGAAGCATTGGCTTGTTTTTAGAACCTTCTAACACAACCAAACAAAAAGAGATAAGTTTTTGGTGCCTTTGACAATTCTCCATAAGCACCTTTAAGTCAACCCAACGCAATGTAATTGACAAGAGCCGAGCTAGAAAGATTATAAAAGGTGATTGTTTTATAATAATATACACATACCTCCAGTTATGACCTATGATTCCCATCAGTAGATTTTTATAGGCTCTGTTTTATCGAATAGCACAACCTTACTTGTTTTGCCTGCCATTGAAACAAGAAGAAGAAAATGTGAGGACAACAGTCCAAGAGAAGATCACTATTAGAAATCAATATGTAATACCAAAAAACTACTATGGTCACAGTATCGAGAATGACCTTTCATCACAACCAATGGCTCATAGAAACAGAACGATTCAGTGTACTATTTCACAACTAGAGCAAAGAAGAATTAACTGAGTCGTCCAATTTTACCACAAGAGAAAAAATGAAAATAATTATTGCAAGTCCATTTTAAAACCAAGAGACATGTACCGGTTTTAACTCTCTCTTCCTCTTACTCAAAAGCTCATTTGTTCGAGATTAAGGATGGGTTTGTTTCAAAGAAAATAGCTTTCAGCCTTCTTTTATCATCTGGTAAGTTAGTCATTATAATCATCAAACAGTACCATCTAGAGCAATTCCAGTTGCAGCTACTAGCAGCTTTTTGCAAGAGACAACTATGAAATATGACCATAGATTTGGCTGGTAGTGGTGATACACAACCACGGAAAATGTTAGTAGAAAATCAAAAGATGATTTTTTCATTTAAAAAAGAAGAAATCAATTTTCATTAGGTTTTCTGTTTTACTTAAACCACTATCACCAACCACATTTGTTACTATCATCTCCAACACTCACTTATCACTACAAGCCCATAGTTACCACAATCGCCTAAGATTAATATAGATTAACTTGGTGAGGAACCATCTCCAGACTAGTTGGGATGTTTTCCTTAAGATCCCTAGTTAGCTGTTACCACCCTTTTTGCTTCAAAAACTATCAATAAAATAGATGCATTGAACATAACCTTAAGGAGAATAAGAAAAACAGCAGCATACAGGAGAAACGGTAAGAGGAATTGATATATAAAATGCACGGTGAGAATTAAAAAAAAAAAACTCAGTTGAGGAATATTGAGACATTTTGTCGAACGACATAGATGCAAATAATGGGGTCCAACGTGCACAAGTAAAATGAATGGATTAATGCATTTGTTTAAGAAGTGATACGCCATGATGGCGATGCGAATGTTTCGAGCAAGAACGATAAAAACCTGAATCGCGTGGCATTTGATCGAACAAGTTGCATGCGAAATCAGGAGAGTCAGTGTGGAAGACGGTCAACCTCTTTGTGTCAAATGCGCGCTCATTTTCTCATTATTTATATATGTTGTGCGGTGTTCTCTCGTTGCACGGGAAAAATCGAACCAGAGTGCTTCAAAAATATAAGCCAATATCTGCATTCTGCAACACTAAAGCAACCTCTATAGATTTTGTATGAATGTTTAACATGCTATATCGCAAAATTTTTAGTAATTCATTTTACACACTTAATTTTTCACCCTTATTATCATTTTATATGGTTTTCTTTTCGCTTTTATATGCTTGTATTTGATCATTGTTTATTACACTTGGCTAAATAATACATATCAGCTTTCGATTTCTATAATCATTAATTTAATAAAATAATATTATTAAACATATATAATTAAATTTTGTAATAAAAATTATAAAAAAAAAAAAAAGAAAGACAAAACTCACAAGGAAAAAAGGCAACTCTACAATTTTTGTCCTTTTCTATGATTTTTATTATTTCTATAATAATATTCAATTAAATATATTTAATAATAATAATTTATTAAATAAATTAATAAAATTGTTTAGAAGTTCATACATATACTCTAATTAAACATAACAAGTATCAATAAAATACAAACAAGTATATAAAGTATTAGAAACAAAAACGCAAACATTGAGTTTGCACCCACTGAGAAATCTTTTCAAGTATCCTCAAAATTTATGATGCAATCTATACTACTTCAATAGAAAAATGATCCGCAATGCATGTGTTATTATGTTTTTTATTAACTTGTTCGAATGATTCACAAAAGTATCATATTTCGCTCTAATACCAAAATAAAACTTAAACCATTACAATACTAGAATTGAAATCTTAAACAACTAATGTTATGCCCCCTTCATTTACAATTTTCATTGCAATCATCTTGTTTCTCCATTATTTCGTAGTTGTTGAATTAGCAACATTTCATCCTTCAACTATTGCTGGACAAATTTTTTTTCTAAAGTTTTCATAAAAATGTCTCCTACAATATCAATTCTTATAAATTAGAAACAAATCTCTCAATTATTATCAAAACTTTATATAGCATAAAACAAATAGTTTACCAATTAATGTAATACAAGATAATGATAAATAAGTTATCGTTGAGTCAAATATTCTACCTATATAAATGCCTCTCTAGATTTTAATATCAATTTTAAATATTTATAGGAATCAATACTATATATCATCATACTCTAACTAACTAACTACAATCACAATTGAGAAGATGCCATCGTCCCCATCTCCCAGTAGTCATAAGCAAATATAAGTTATGCTAGAAGATAAACCCTAAATGCTTTTACATGAGGAAATTTTATCCACAATATCCTTACCATCTTCACCAACAATTTTGAAGTCGTCATCAATTCCATCTTCACTAGTGCTCTTGAGTCTGCGGTAAGCGGTATAGTTACTACCACAACTATTGTCACTAAGCCACCATCGCCTACATCCCTAGACATGTTCCACTATTATCACATTTTGACCCATATTTATAGGTTCATTCAAAGGGTTTTTCTTAGTACTCATAGATAATGTATTCATGGTAAGATGGGTGCACATCAATATATAACATAATGGTATAAATCCCTTATAAGTAGTAAAATTTTTAACATTGTAATAACATTAACATTATTTTAGATAGGCTTGACACAATTATTCAATAATTATCTAGGCACTATATAGTAAATAAATGCTCTCCATAGTAGTCCTAACTCCTCGATGACTTCTTAGTAAAAAAAAAAAAAAAAAGTAAAAGGAAATCATCAAATTGATGTCCATGTTCTTTTGTACCTCAAGGACCCACCATCATATGTTTGAATAATTCTTTCCATAAACCCCTCACCATATTAGCCGACAGAAGAGGGTTGAAAGGCCTCTAACCTAAGAAAAAATTATTTAATTAAATTTATTTTAAACTTAAAAATGCATATTATTTTCATATTTTTAAATGTAAATTTTATTATAAAATTTAATATGGTTTAAACCAATTATTTTAAATACTCAAGATTATGAATTCAATTTTCAATAAAGTCACTTTTACCTTTTCAAGTTGTATTTAATATTTATCTCTTAATAAATGATTTTGATTTTTTTTTTAGTTATAACTAGTAAAATTAAATTTCATTAATAAAAAAAGACTTGATTAACTAAATAAATCTTCAATAAATACTATTTATTTATTAGTAACTTTATAATAAATAATAATTATATTCAATAATATAAGTGTTTCAATCATACTACATAAAAAATTAGCAAATAATAGCAATTTATATTATTTAAAGTATTAACATTTTCTTTCACTATTAATATTACAAAAAAGGAATGCTATTATTGAATAATTAATTATCTAATCACTCATATTGAAAAAACATATATGCATATATATTTTTTATGACATTACTAATAAAAAATCTTACAAAGTCAATATAAAAAATTATAAAATACTATATTATTTATATTATGTTGCTATTTTCATTTTACTTATAATTTTTTGTTTAAATACTTATGATTTATTTTTATTAACAATAAAACTTATATGATTTTTATATTTTGATTTCTTTTTTTATAAATTGATAGTTACATTTTAACTAATATATATACTTAATGAAATGCAAGAAAGTTTTTTCTTTTAATCTTTTACAAAATATATCAAGTACTTATACTCGATACATAAAAAAGTTTAAATTTATTTTTCAATTCAACACTAGATTATGTTGAGGGTTATTTATTTATATATATATATAAGATGTATTATAATTAAAATAATAAGTTAATATTTTTTTACAAGTAATTCTAATATTAATTTTAATATTGTAGATTCAACCTCTAGTTATTTTGCCTCCACCCCTATGTCACCATGGTAGTAGAAGATTATAAAAACAAGAATCATTATAGCTCCATCCTATAATATAGAAGAAAAAAATCTTTTCAGTAACATAAAAATAAATTAACAGTTCATTGTATAATGATTTAATCAGCACAATGTGTATTCCCAACTTAGACACCACATTACAGTATCAACTTCTATGAAATATAAACAAGATAGAGTCCCGGAGCACATCCCTTGTTTTAGACTAAGAACTAAATATTTTGGCTGCTATAAGTTGTACATCTTTAGTCGACCCCATAATGCACCACTTTTATGCTTTCTTAGTTATATAGTTGGTCATGCACGTAACCCTTCTCGTGATAAGTCCCTTCTATATTCGTGTCACTACATCACTAGTCACTTACTAAGAGCAACAACATTGCCATAAGCATTCCTACAATATATGAATTAAAGAAATAGATTATTCACCCAGTTAAAATTGATCCGGAGCAAACACCAAATTCATCTCATTTTGTTTGAAGATGTAACGAATTGAAGCAATTTGGGTTTGTCTAATTTTGTTTGAACCATGTTTGTAAAGGATGGGAATCGACTTTGATTCCTCAAATCTCATCCAATTTTACATAAGACTTGTCTATGGAATTTGCAATTTATGGTTTGAATGTAGGTTTCTAATATAGGGATTGCAAGTGACGAAGAAAAAGAGCTACTCAAGTAGGGGTTTTTTTTTTTTGTTTAATTTGGATTTTCTCTTTCAATTTTACCGAATCACTAACCTTATAGAGAATAATTTGAGTTTCTCTTGATAACTTAGAGAGATTTACCTTGATGAATTTAGAATTAAAATCATTTGATCTATTTACTCGCTCTTAATTTCTTTCAAATATGCTCATGTACTTAATAAAAAAAGTTACAAGCCTTAAATACATGACAAATTTAACATGATAACTCTTGACTAAATAGCTTCATCTCACTTTCATTAATCACCAAAACACTCCAACAAACATCATCAAATCCATGAGTTTATAAACAACAAAAAGTATCTCTTCATTTAACACTTCCAAAAGAGATCAAAGAAAAAGTGTTATAGTTTAAGAGCTTTACATCCAATGATCAAATAGTTGTTAAGATAAAAATAAACTTAATATTTACCTAAAAAGAATAACAAGCTCAATTTCTTAAGAGCTCTAAGATCGAGAACTTAAGATTACCAGTTTATTCACCCAATTACTCTCTCCAAATCATCTCTCCACATGTTATTTTCACATAACTACTTTGAGACCATGTGGGGCACAAGATGCACGCAGCATACACAAACACATCAATTGGATCTCCTTATTTACAAACATTTAGAAGATGGACAAAAATATATGTATATAAAGTGAAAAAAAAAAGAGAGAGAATTTACCCATAATTTTATAGGTAATAATATCAAATATGTCGTCTTTTTTCACCGTCAATATACTATTTCATTCTAACCTGTCTATGGTAGCAAACTCATTGGACAATAGATTCCCGAATAAACTCCAGTTATAGCATGAAACCAATTTGTTCGATTTCAAGACAATTCATTGATATAGTATATAGGTTTCAGGTTCCAAAGATCTAAATTTGGTTTATATATGTAACTTTTAGGCTCCACACTCGGAATTGGTTTATCCATTGCAGCTTTTGAACTTCTTTCCGTGGTAAAAGTACGTGTGTGACTATCTAGTAACCTACAAGCCATGTATTAGTTAATTATTAATCGATGCAGTAATTTTTCTTTTAGACTATCCATGTACAAAGAGACAACACTATTACAACACAGTAGTAATAACGTTGAAAGAAATATTTCTGGTTTTTTTTTTTTCTGCTAATTGGGATTGCAAAAAGACTATAAAGAGAACTATGATTGAATAAAATTATCCCTTTCTTATTTTAAGAAAGATTGCTATAAAAAATGTTGTCATAAGTTCACTCAAATGCTCTCTTTTTTTTCAACCATTTCTTTTAGAGAGAAAAATAGACTTAAAATCGAAAACAAATCCATCTATTTCATTCCATTTCCAATCTAACTTTCACTATTTATCCAAGTCACAACCCTAAAACTTCCTTCCATTTCATGTCATATCCTTCCATTTTCATAAATATCTACCCATGCAAGCCTATTGCACAGATTAATCTTGTCTGTATGGATATAATGTAAAACAGAATTCTCAACTTCAAACATTACCCATTCGATTTAGGCCTTTAGACCAGGATATCAAGCTTGGATTACACTGGGAACAGTTATGCATTCGATTCTAGCAGATGCAAAAAGGCTTGGAATGCAGATTATAGATGGAGCTCACAAGCACATTTACATTACCACTTAAAAGTGGAGCAACCGGATTTATTTATTTATTTGGCCAGCAGAGCAACCGGATTTGAACAACAAAACAAAGTAACCATGAATCTTCATATTTCATCAAACAGCAAGTTCTTACAAATCACAATATTAATCCCATTTTAAAGTTACCGACAGAAACTTTACATTAAGCTGGAAGGGGAAATTTTGAGAGATCAGGCAGATGCGGATATCGCATATTTCTTTCATGTCTAATGAGTCACCAGCATTGCCTTTAATTACACGAGAGATCTACAAAAAATGCGTGTTTCTATATATATACATATATCACCAGATGCCGGTTCTACGCTTAGCTGATGATCACTCATGGCAGATTGGCTGCTCACCATCAACAACTCAAATCTTTCATAGAAGGAAACTCGGACAGTTGTTCCAACAACAGCATAAGCAGCTTTCTTAATGCTCAACTGACAATGCACACACTTGAGATGCAAATAGTACAATGTATAGGTAGATGGCAGCTAAGAGGGTTTCTCGATCAGTGCACAAAATATCACTTAGCACTATTATCTGACCACAATGACACGAAAGATTAAACAAGAGTTGCATGCCACTTGGAATGCTTAGCAGTGAGCACAAATAGAAAAACTACATACGTCAAACTTTTGCCACCTTGTAAAGGAAAACTATCAATGTTGCCCAGGGGAAAAAAGTCATGTGTCATATTCTAAATTGTGCTTACCCACCATTCTTCATTTTCAGTGACACATCACTCCCAAGTCACACCACTCTATCAACTGAGCTCTCTCCCTTTGAGATATCAATATGACCCTTCATACTTTAGTACATCCTTTCTAATTCAAATACAATCACAGGTTATGTAAAAACTAGCTCGTTCCCATTGAGACTAGCATCTAATCTGCCTATACGCATTCCTTAGTTTTGTTAGTAAAAGCTAATTCTCACAATGAGAGATACTAGCGTCAGTTACTTCCACTCTCTTTCTCTGCAGATCGGACAGAGCTTCTCTATATTCTAGACAGAAACAATGAAACTGATCTATACTTTTCCTTTTCTTTTCCTGGGTACATCATATATTTTTTGAGTAATTAATAATTTATTGATTTGCAAATGAGTAATACAATACAGGAAAACAAATTACAAGGGACACATCAACAATAAGTGTGCTAGCATGTTAACCCTAGGCACTAGTGTAGAGTAAAGTGGTAGGGTTACAATGGCCCTGAGTAGGCACGTATATGATTTGCTACAATGCTAATCCCCGGAAGGACTTGCCCAAGACGCACTTTATTACGGGTACGCCAAATGCAATAAACTGTTGCAGCTAAGGTTCTACACCACCTCTGATGTGTCGGTGAGTCACCCAAAGCTATAAAAAATCGGTCACTTGTTCCCAGTTGTTTGAGGAAACTGGACAATTCATGTAGTCACACACTATGCTCCAGACTTGTGAAGTGTAATCGCACTGGAAGAAAAGGTGGGCATGATCCTCCGGATGTTGGTGACATAAGAGGCAAGTGGTAGACTGTGCTAGCCCCCAGCGATGTACCCTATCAAGGGTGGATAATTTTTTTAACCACGCCACCCATAATATGAAAGCATGTCTAGGTAGGGAAGTTTTATTCCATACTACTCTCTGCCAAGGCATGCTGGGAGTTGGTTGGTTTAGGAAAGTGTAGCCACTCTTAATGGTGTACTCTCTAGATCGTGAGTGTTCCCAACAAAAGCGGTCCTGCTCTGCGCTATTCGTTTGATGGACTGAGGAATACTGAGACTATCCCACGGTGGGCCCCTCGGGATACTCCATTCATTGCCGTTGATTATGGAACATAGCCTAGTAGTAGCTGGGAAACCCGTGCTGTACCTGATCCGATCACTAAACAAGGTATCCAGAGGTCCTGACGGGAGCCAAAAATCTGCCCATAGTGAGATATCTAGGCCATTGTTTGGTTCCCAGTAGAAAGAAGATCGAACCAAACCTCTCAGTTTGAGTAATTTCTTTCATGTCCAGGAACAGACGGCTGGAGCCTTGAACGACCAGAAATTCTTTCCTTTGAATATAGTGGAATGAACCCATTCTGGCCATAAGCTCTTTTCTCCCTACTTGCACAGCCTCCATATGTGCTTAATTTGGATGGCTTTGTTCCACTGGTGGATATCCAGTAGACCAAGGCCACCACTTTCTTTTGGTTGGCACACTTCAGCCCACTTGACTTTTGCCTTAGTGAATATGTGCGGGTCGCCACTCCAAAGGAAATTCCTAAGTAGCTGCTCTATTCTCGTGACAACCGACTTCAGAAGTACAAAAATGGAGCACCAATAGACCTGCATGGAGAAGAGGACAGATCTGATTAACTGAAGCCTACCCGCATAGGATAAGTGCTTGGCTGTCCATGAAGTGATTCGGGCCATAGTGCGTTCCACTAACATTTCACAATCTTGTTTCTTGAGCTTCGATGATATAAGGGGAACCCCTAAGTACCGCACCGGCAGTTTGCCCTCATTGAATTGAGTGCATTGGATTATGGCCTCCCTTGTGCTAGCTGGGACCTGAGAGAAAAATATGCTACTCTTGTGGTTATTGATTGCCAGTCCTGACATGTCCTGGAAATCCTGCAAAGTATGTCGTACCAGAGAGATAGATTCTTTGTTCCCCTTAGCAAATATGAGGAGGTCATCTGCAAAACAGAGATGGGTGAGACGTTCAATTTGGCACCTCCAATGGAGTGAGAATTCCGGGTGATGTATAAGTTGTCTCAAGCGCATTTAGAGGATTTCCATACAAAGTACAAAAAGGTAAGGAGATATAGGATCTCCTTGCCTTAAGCCTCTTTTGCTAGCAAAAAACCCCACAAGTTCCCCATTTACATTTACTGAGTATTTTGGCGTTGAAATGCACTGACTCATTAACCTGCAGAAATGAGGTGGAAATTTCATAGCCGACAAGACCCCTATCAGAAAATCCCATCTCACCGTATCATAGGCCTTTTGAAGGTCCACCTTCATCATGCAACGAGGAGCTCCTACTTTGGCATGATAATTCGCCATAAGTTCTTGAGCTAAGAATATATTATCCGAGATCTTCCTCCCCGGGACAAAAGCTGCCTATTCCCTCCCCACTAGAGATGGTAGCACCACTTTCATCCTTGCTGCAAGCACCTTAGAGATGGCCTTATAGATAACATTGCAGCATACAATTGGCCTGAAATCCCCCAATCTAGTGGGGTTGGTCACCTTTGGTACTAGAGTGATGGCCGTGTTGTTTATCTCTCTCAGTAGATGCCCTGATGTCATAAACTCTCTAGTAGCCCTGATTAAATCCGCACCAACTATGTCCCAAGCTTTCTTGAAGAACAGGGCAGAGAAGCCATCCGGGCCAGGAGCCTTTCCATTCGCTTGCGATGTGAATCCCCACTTTATTTCCTCATCTGAGTAGTCGGCAAGAAGGCTGATTTGTTGTTGGTTCGTTAGAGTTCGTGGTTGCAGGCTTCCCACATCGACAGTGGTGTTAGGAGCTGTGGGTGGATCATATAGCTGTGGGTGGGTACATCATATATTTCATTGGTCTAATCCTAAGATACAGATGAACAGTCAAGAACATCTACAACATACTCACCTTATTGCGAACAAATACCTGCAAAGTTGATAAATAATCCAATGATCCAAGGGTCTGTCCAAATTCAAAAACCAATGGAAGATGAACATAAATAAATCAAGTCCCTTCACCTCTGTGATCTAAGTCAGAAGACTGTTGAAATCAAGGAACAATGATCTCAAGCCAATCTACCAACACCACCATCTCAAGCCATTGCTCGATCCTCTTAGAAACCTACTAATTTAGCCTTCAAACACGTTGCTTGACTTAAAAGAAGACCATTTTCCCCATCAGTTAGAAAACTGGACTTCAACTTTTTTGGACAGGATTCCATTTTCCCTAATATATTGTTTTTCTTCCTCCCTTTACTACTTCTTACTTAGACAGACAGATAGTAAGTAAGACGAAAATAGTTAAAGATGATGCATAAATATGCAGAATTTCATATAAGAAGCTTCCCACAGCTCTTTGAAGCTAGAACTTTCATTCCTTAAGGAAAAAAAGTCAGTAAAGGCAGCTCTTTCACCAGATAAACCTGTAAATTACAAAGTCTGCCCCATCTTCAAACAATATAAATCCAGGTTTTCCCCTCAAACAGCTTGGCTAACATGTAGCTTCACCTGGATAAATAAGATGGGAAGTGAATGTGAATCAAACCAAAGATTTGGGACTAAACTTCTTCCATTTATAGTTTGTATTCTCTGTGCATATAAGACCAATGCAATGGACTCACACACAGCAGTAGAAATTGAGTCCATATTAAGTTCCACGACTTGAAATTCATTTCAAATTACATTCTTGAAAACCAAATTGATAACCATGTCTTCCACTGTATTATTAGAAGCTCAACTCCAGTCATGACCAATTTAATCATAAACTAGATTCAACTAAAGATAATACGATCCAGAATAGCTCAGGCTTTCAATTACTGAAATTAATTAGAACCAGATTCAAGAGCACAAAAATTGGATTTTGCACATCCTTTACTTCCAAATGCAAGATGCTGCAAACTATCCCCTTAATCCAACAAACACTATGAGAACAGAATTACTAACCACTCCTCATAGCCCAATCCCAGGGGAAGCTAACCCTGCCCCACAAGCCAAGCCCCAGGTAGAATAGCCATTTTGGCATAGAAGACAATGAACTAGGCTTTTCTACAACCTACTATCACTCGAGTCCAGTATGCTACCTCTAAGCGACTAACAAAACCATGTTTACACAATAGAACTCACTACTTACTCTTTCATGGAATAGAAACCACATCAATAGATACAGCGATACAAAAGAAGAACTTATCCATTAACAAAAAGATACATACTATCACTAACTTTCGAACATGACCATGCCATATCATATCATATGGTATTCATAGATAAAATTTTCATGCTTGCGGAAAAATTTTAGAACAATTTCGATGATAAGAGGGTACCACACGATCCACTGCTGCTGCCACTGATTATACCCTACACCCGTGACTAAGCGTACAAAAATCTTCTACCAGTGAACCATATGGCCAGTGGGATGGAATCGAAACTTCATAGATGAAGTCAAACACATTCATTCATTAAAAGAGAAAAAAGGATAGTATCAACCACTATCAAGGACAAGAGTATGCATGCATTAATATCATATCATATCACATTAACGGATAACAATAATAATGTTACAATCATTATTCCCATAGTCAGGCATACAGATGGAATGGATTGGATCGGAGTGGATTGACATTTCTTTCATACAAACTCGAACTCGTCTTCCTTAAGATGAGCAAAGAACTTAACATTACCACGGCCTTCGATTTCCTTAACAAACTCAATCTTATAAGGAAGGTTAGCAGATATACTCTTACCCTTCCAAACAGCAACATAGTCTTTCAAAACACCTTCCATTCCAGTCAAATCGATCTCGGATACTCGGGGGACGTGATAAACTTTCAAGGGAACCCTAAGCCTAACCCTAGACCCAATTTTCTTCTCCACAGATTCTGGGATTTTCGCCTCGACTACTCCGGATGTAGAGGGAGACTCGTCGGATGAAGATGTGGGTTTTGGATCCGATTTGACCGCGGTTTCACAGTAAATTGTGGTGGTAGTGGTGGTAATGGTGTTGTTGGTGGCGGTGGATGTCGTTCTTGGGAATGGGGCCCTTGAAGATGGGAAAGAGAGGAAACGAAGTCGTGAAGTCGTGTTGAGAGAGACAGTGAAGGACGAAGATGCAGTGGTTGAAGGTGGTCGGAGAGAGAGAATCTTCATGGTGTATAGAGAGAGAGAGAGAGAGAGGGAGTGGGGGGTTTTGGTGCAAAAAATCAGTAGTTGTGATGAGAAGAAGAAGATGATGATGAATATTGGATATTTCGTGACGGAATTTTTTGTGGTTTATTTTTAAAGTGCTGTATAGATTTTATTTTATTTTTATTTTATTTTTATTTTGAATTAATTTGTATTATCCGATTAGGGGAAAAAAAATGGGATGTTTTATGTGATAACTCTATCAATGTATCTTTTTACGATTGGATAAACTTAGTTCTTTCTTCTTTGGTGTACTCTTTCAAAAATACCATTCACGTATTATTATTATACCTAAAATTTATGGTTTTTCTTTTTATTTATATACCATGTTATGAAATAAACTTCATAAATCCGAGTTTTTATTCTGTCATTAACATTTCGTATACCTATAATTTCAGTTTTTATACTACTTAATACATATATATATATATATATAGGATTTAATTGTTATATAATAATTAATTTACTAAAATAATATTATTAAATATGTTTAATCAAGTAACAGATCCTCCAACCGTACGGGGGTAGCACAACGCGTGATGACTGGCCACGACCATGGAAAAGATAACAAAGGAACGCAAGCAAGCCACGCGATCTGACGTGGATCCAACGGGGTTTTTAGTGTTTTTTCTTTTCTTTTTCTTCAATTATTATTATTATTATTATTTTTAATGGATAGTCAACTGCCATGCAAAAGTATTCACACCAACCTCAAAATCAAAAGCCTACACCCACAGGGATCGCATAACCCTCACCCCAAAAAGGTGACGACTTGCCCCCTATCAATAGGGATTCCACCGAATTAGATTTCGACGGGCTTTATAAAATTTAAATTCAATTTGTTATTTTATAAGATTATTCATTACTTACCTCAAAATCTCATAAAATTTTAGTTTAATATAAAAAACGTATCCAATCATGAGTACTATAAAACCTACAATCCAATACATCAATTCACTATTACAATTTGTACAAATTATTTTTATGTGAAATAAAAATAAAAATATATATATTATCTTACAAGTTGTTTTTATCATTCATTAGAGTATATATTAAAAGTACAACGATAATATCTTATATGATACATAAATTATTTATAGGATAATAACTATATTAAATATGATAACCTATAATTGCAAATCTCATAAAATAATCTTATAGAAATATTATTAAATCATATTTGAAAACTTAAAGTTCAATTAATGAATTTCATTAAATCACATTTGAAAACTACTATAATAGGGAATTCAATATACGATATAGACATTTGTCCAAATTCTAAATTAAATAAAGTTTATGACGTAATTCATCAAATTTCAAAAATTAACTAAAGTCTATTCCATCCTTTTCGTAAATATTTATAAAAATTAATTGAGATTCAACTCATCATCTTCCTCAATTATATTAATACCTACAAAGAGGAAAAAATTATATAAAATATATTAGAAGGGACATGAGAATAAGAAATTCGGATGTGACTAGGAAGTGGCAATATTAAAATTAGATAATAGAGATATGATTAGGGTTTTCAAAACATTAACAAATAAAATTTTTTAAAAAAAAAGTCATCTCTAGTACAATGTAATAAGTTAATAGATCTCAATCCTTAACTTTAAAATTTTGAATTTAAAAAATTATTACCTAACATTTTTTAATAGATCGAGTTTTTTCATTAGATTTTTTCTAAAACTTGAAATCCAATAAAAAAAACCTTATAAGATTTTAAAATAATATCTAAACTTATTACAAAACCCTATAAAACAATATCCTATAAGGTAATTAGTGGGTTAAATGAGTCAAGTATCCCAAACAAACTATCTAGTGGCATCCCTACCTATTAATTGGTTAAGACTTATTTCATTGCTTTTCTTTTTATTTTTTATTTTTATTTTTTTTATTATATATTTTTTTATATTTAACAATATTATTAAATTAATTACCATAATGAGACGATACCAATATGCAAGTATGGAAAGTGGATTTTGCCTTGTGATACATGATTAATGAAACATTAAGTTAAGAAAGCTTTGCCCCTTTATTCCTAAAAAATAAAAAGAAAGTTCTTTTTTTATTTACAAAAAGCTATAATTTTAATTATAGACATAAATAACTATGATAATATTTTGGTATCGTGTGGATTGAATGTAAAGTCTCTAATAATAAATAAATATAGATAAAGACCCTTTAAAAATTAGTTTTAAAAATCTAAACTTGAAATGGGAAAAAAATCAAGATTTTATAATCAATTAGCATAAATTCTATCCTCCATAGGAAAGATATAGATTAGAACCCTTACTTGACATTGTAATCATAAAATAAAGTGAAAAGAAAAAAAAAAAAAGCAAAATTAGATCTTTAAACTTGGAAGTAGCAAAACTGATGTGCCTAATTGTCTTACCATCTCTCGGCACAAACTTTCAATTTAACATCCAGCTAATAATGTAAGGTTTTCTTCAATGTAAAGGATATGAGCAAGTCTTTCAATAGATATTACACATCAAGAAAAGATCGTAATATACTTATTTAATTTTACATGGTTCATAGATCTTACGAATGTTTTGCTTACCACAATTTAGGATTGATAAGAGTTGAAGTTGAGAAGGGTTAGACTCAATCAAAGAGACTTGTATTAAGGTTCTTAATGATAATATCAATACAAAGAGACCCTTATTAAAGCATAATTAAGGCTATTATGGTCATGAAAATGTATTATAAAACTAAAAAGCGTATTTAAGAAAATTAAGTCTGAATAAAATAGTTTTGAATCTTTTTGAAATTATCCAGACCAGTGTATGATCAAAATTGTTCCCTGGTTCTTGACATCAAGTCATTTAGATAATTTTTAGAATATTGTGGACACCTCTGAAAATTCCTACATAGTCTCCTCTCGACTCGAAAAAGTCTAGATCACTCGTATATAAGTCCAAACATTTTCGCATTAGTAGTTTCTTCCTTTAGTTTATCCTCTTTTATAGCTGTAATATCAAAAGGTAACAATGTGTAATAGCTTTCAATAAAGGTCTTTTTGTCCTCGTTTGCTTATTCTAAAGTATCATCGAAGTCAAATTCTATAACCTACTCTAATTCTAGTAATTAGTGTTATCTAAACTTAATCCCTATCAAGAAGTACCAGCTGTCATGGCATAATTTTCTATTTCTATTAATACCTAATTTAAATATTTACTATTAGATGGCTAGCCTTTCCACAAGCTTTATATTAATCATTTAAAATACAGTATAAAATTTTAAAATAATCAAAATAAAGTATCAACGTTATAAAATTCTATCACCATGTTTGAATTATTTAGTTATAACATTGATTATTTATTTTAATCAATTAAAAATTTATTTTTAATTTGAATTTAACTCTAAATATTGATCCATTCTTTTACAATTTTCTTTATATTTACTGCATAAAAACAATTTATTTGTAATTTTTTCTTAAAACTAAATTTCTTATTAAATTTAAAGATTAAGAAATGGCAATTTCACAACTTTTAAACAAATCATATTGCTCCATATGGTTCACAAAAGAGAGCGAATCAAATTGTTTTTGAGAAGCATTTTCAGCCATATCCATTTTCTTTTTAAATATAATTCTGCCTTTATATTCTTCTTTAATTCTATTTCAATATTTCTTACTCTAAACCACATTATATTATATGAAAGAGTATTGATTGTATTAAGTTGGTTATACGTTGCTATGTTGACATATATTGTTAATTCCATAATCTCATCTAAAAAAATTAAAGGTTTTTTTGTTGTGAAATTCTAATAAGGAAAAAAAAAACAATATGAGGAAATTCATAAAGTGTAGGGGTGATATAAGGCTAAAAGTACAAAATGACATTTGTGTGAATATATCCTAAATTCTACAATAAAGTAAAATCATAGTATGAATAAAGCAAAAGATTTAGTTCAGTAATAAACTTAGTATCTAGAATTAAATCTAACTTGATATACAAACTCCCACTTATGAAACAAAAGTTTTTTAAAGTTGAATATTAGTATAGAATATCTTTGTGATTTTGTAATTATGAAAAGGGAATGAACATGGGAAGTGTAAAATTTTGTATTTATTAGTCATTATAAGACTCAAGTCAAATCCTTAAACACTGAGTAAAACTTTGACTTAGATTGTGATATCAAATAGTTTCACAAAGCAAATTCGATAAGAAAATTAATTAGTTTAAGGAAAACATTGAGCGATCATGTGTCAATGTGAAAGGCCTATAGATTTATGTAACGAACTAAAATGTGTTTGGTAAATTAGGACTTATCTAACTTTTAAATTTCTAGTTGGTGCATTTAAATAAAGTATATTCTAACTTAGTGTAAAAGTGTATAGATGTAGTAGGGGTAAAGTGATAAATTAATAAGGTTAATCTATACTACAAACTACATTAGAATAGATGTTGCAATGTGTTACATTAGAATTTGCTAATAAGAATTGGAATAGCTAAGAAATAAATTGAAAATTATGCCAAGTGATTTTACAAAGTTGAAATTTAGCAGGTTTATTATATTTATTCGACCAAGATATGGTTAAATTACAATTTACAAAATGTAAAGACACAATACTCCTTAAACTCTTATAGTTGGTAGTGATGGGAATCCTACCTTATTCTAACACATCACTAATTTCAAAGTTAAGGTTTAAATATAAGTTACTACTAACTGGTGTACTATAAATATTATCAATTAAGAGAGGATGAGATATTGTAAATATCTCTTAATTGATAGATTTTGTATTTAAATCAATTAGTTTGATGAATCTACCTATTTGAGCCTGTAAAAGTTTAAGAAGTTTATTTTTGCAAATATTTATAAAACCAGGATAAGCGTATGCCTATAAAAGCGCTACCATGAAATCCACTAATTGGATGTGAACATGGTTGTGTGTGTGAATTCTCCAATTGTGATACAGTGCGTGAAAGTTCAAGGCATTTAGCTACTTATCACTCTATTGCAACTTTGGAGATTTTACATTAAGAAATAGTTCAAATCTAATAATACCATTCTTTATACGTAATCATGGGGATGTTTGTATGTGCAAATAATTGGAAATCTAGTAAAGAAATGTTGAAACAAATTGCCAATTATGTGTTTTAAAGTGTAAATTATATAATTAAAAAGCTCAATGATTAACTAAAGTGGTACTTGTATTAAGCATAAGCAAAAGAGAGAAATTTATAGTGCTTATATGAAAAGTTTGGACGTTTTGTAAAAAGGTTTAAACAGTCTATTGTCAAGAGTAAAGAAGTATCTATCAGAGTAAAAAGGTCCGAAGTATTTGCTTGTAGAACAAAAAGTCCAAACCTTTTTGAAATGCAAAATTTTGCAAAACTATTTGAAGGAATTGTGAACTTTAATCCATTTTTTGAAAAGTTACAAGTATTTTGGTCATATCCATTCAAGATTAAGGATCAATATCAGTTTATAAACAATTAAAATCAAATCTAATGGATTAGATTCAAATATTGAAAGATCTTGACTCTTGTGAAGAGTCATATTCTTTCAAAGAGTCACGTTCTTTTAAACTTGATTTAAGTATAAAAAATATTGCTTCTCTATTTTTTTTCCAAATTTTTCTGCACAAATTTAATTGTATAGAATGGATAGTAATAACTTATGAATTTGAATATTGTTTAAAAATTCAAATAAAGCCCAATTAAGATTGATATATCAAATAAATTTATGTCTCACTCAAATTAGGTCACCTTGAGTTGTACCTCAATTTGCTCATTTTCATGATCCAGGCTTTAAAGAAAAATACAAGGGTTCGTTGTCTATCTCTATGAACTGAGTTTTGGACAATGTTTGTGAAAAAAAAAAACTTTTTTCCATTTATTTACTATAATTCACTATATTTAATGATTTTTGCATATTATGAGAATGAATGTACTGGAAAATTCAAATAAATTTTCTATATTTTACGTGGTCTTTTAAGTTTATTATCTTTATATGAAAATTCAGTTACGCTCAATATATTTGAATTTAAATTAGTCATTTCAATCTTTTATATCTGTATTTTTGTACCATTTAAATCATGAATTAAAGATTGTTTCACATATTACGAGAATAAATATATTGAAAAGTTCAGGTAGATTTTCTATATGATATTAGATGATCATACTGGAAGGATGTTTTTGTTGAATAATTACGATTATCATAATGTGATTTATTTGGAAATACAGAAATGAACGTGATTTTAATAATTGCATTCCTAACCGTCATTTAGGGAAAAAAAGTTATAAAAATTCTCTTTATTTTTGAATTTAAGTAATTTAATATCTAAAGATTTTTTTAATTAATATCTAATAAAAATACTACATCGTCCCTTATTTTAAAATATAAACATTAAATTTCTAAAAATTTTAAATATTAAATTAGTCTTTTTATCTTTCAATTCATTGTAAGTAGTTCAAAGAGACCAGCAGCAGCTGTTCGAGAAGTATCAAAGCAAACCAGTTGGCGAAGCAGTAGCTGTTTGAGAAGTTCCTTGTTTTGCATTCATGAGCCAGTGGAACAAACTCAACCTTGAAACTGAAAATTGTCTTGCTTTATTTGAGTTTGTCCACTTCTTGGTTTGCAATACTTCTTGTTAAGGATATTTTATCATTTAATAAGTCGTGGAGTTGCTTTTCAGGGCAAAAAAGAAGAAAAGAAAAAAGAAAAAAGAAAAAAAAAAACATTCAGATTAATCTATGCTATATATATTAATAAAATTTTAATATATATAATTTATATAAAATACGAATAATAATTATTTTAAAAATTACTTATTTAATAAATATTTATCATAGTCTTTTTTCAGATGTGCATGCCATTTAGAGTTTTGAATCTCCCATCTTCTTTATTTACCCTTTCTTACTGATGTGGTTTCAGATCTCTTAACTTGGAGGAAAACTATTAAGCCTCGACTCTTTGCTGTGTGGAAAGAAGGAAAAAAACATGATTTATGTATTTGTTGTGACACCAAATATAAAAAGGTTTAAATGTTCAAATGAATCAATTAAAATATAGAAAGCTTGATTGGATTTTAGCCTGAAAATAAATGTAAACTACTTTTAATATATCGATCCCCATATTATCGTGTTGGCTCGTGGCCGTTATTAACGTAGAATAGATGTATGATAGATTAATATATATAATTGGTTGACGAAAAGACAAGGGAAATAAATATAAAATATTATTTTCCAATATTTTATATTATATATATATATTATTTGAATTGCAAAGATATCTTCCGAAACAAATGCATTCGAGGTACATGTTTTGTTTTCTTCCATCTTTCTCTCCAAACAGGTACAGTTGTTTTTTTTTTTTTTTCCTTTTTTGTCTTTTTGGCCAGAATCAAATATGATTTTTTTTTTCCCCTGAGCAAGTGTAAGTTTAAGTTGGAAAAAAATCGATACGGAAAATTTTGTTGCAAAAGATTAATACTTTTAAAATAATAATTGTATTAAACACCGGACTAACAATCATAATTCATATAATTAGTGATAGGTATGCCAATAAATTTTAATATAAAAGATTATTTTTACTATTTTTAAAATAAAAATAGATTTTTTAAAGACAAAAATAGGTAACATAACACTTATCACGATTATTAATTTTTACATTAAAACTTCATTTTGTTAGTAAGTTTTCTAATTCATATATGATTGATACATATTATTCAGTTCATACATGAGCCTATGGAATCACTTACAGGAAAGGGATTCCTTAGTATTGATAGGCCACGTATTAGAATTAATGGCATGCGATTATCCATTTGTAAGATGTAACGACACGTATCATCTCTCTCTTAAAAGACTACGAATTATCAATTAGCCAACAAAATATCAATTTCTTCCACCAGGATTGGACTACCGCCATACATGTTGGATAACGAAGAGCATAGAACTCGACGCCATCACTGTATAAGAATTCCGAATAATGTCTTCATCTAGAGCTTTCCCATCAAACTTTTATAAGAAATATCATCAAATTAGAAGGATTGGGAAGCCATGGAGGTTCACATGTTTTTCATCATTACCTTTTTATTTTTATAAGTTCACATTAAAATCAAGAAAATTTAGAATTCAAAAAAATAAATCAAAGTATACATCCCATCACCACTCTAAAAAACATTTGAATTTGTTGAAAAGAAATAAATGGAATTGACAATTTATATTAACTTATCATGTATGGTATTTTTTTTTTAAATAAGTCTATCTATAAAATTTTAACCTATAACATTCCCCCATTTATTAATTGTATTTGGATTCTAAACCCACAATCCAACATGTCTGACAAACGTATTATTTGCCCAAGGTGTAGAAAACAAATAAGAGGATTCCAAGATATGGTGTCAATGCAAGTGGAAAATTAGAAGGGATGAATACAAAGTTAAGGAGCCCATTGATAAAGCTTTAGTCTCTTTTACTTAGCTAATAAAGATCCCAAAAACATAAACGATTTACATGTCCAAAGTGTTTTCAAATCATGCTGTAATTACTCTTAATACAAATAAACCAGATAGTAAGGACCTAAGAAGATTTAAGCTTGCAAACATATGAGATTAAGTGATGACTGTAGAGAGGCAGTCCATACGAGTCATGGTGGCATAAGTACTGCAATGATGGATGTGGTTATGGACAGGTTATGGCCTGTCAAAATGAACTTATAAGGTGGAGAAAAATAATTTTCTTGATAATAGGGTGTTCATTGATGCTTTGTTTGTTGATTTAGCTAGATAGGTGGCATAATGAGGAAAATGAATTGATTGGATAACTAAATAAATCGTGGAAAAGGGAGGAAATGTATTGCCACTAGAGCTCCAAACTTCATTGGATCAAACACAGCAACCAAAATACTAACCTTTTTCACCGATCAATAATAAGTAGGAGGCAACGATAGGGATACAAGCATGTCAAATTCACTCGCAAACGATCCGATTTCAATTCCACATTTGTCGAATCAAGTCCAAGATATTTAAGTAGTTTATAGAATCGAGCTTGATCTTTATAATTTTTTACTTAACTAACCCACAAGCTTAATTGAGTTCAACCATGAGCATTTTTAATCTATAGGTAATACTTTCTGTGGGTGTCGCAGCGAACCGGTGCCTAATGTGGGCGCCAAAACCAATAAGGCTATCTCCATGACATGCATGCACCTTGGCGTGCTTTTCAAGGCTTATGGACCGCAACATGGGCCATAAGCATGCAGAGAGTTCCTTTAGCTTTTTGAGATAGGATAAGGAGTTTAAAATTTTATTTTTTATATTATGAATTTCATAAATAATATTAATATATATTAAAAAACATTTTTTAAAGATCTTAGAGATAAAATAAAAATATTTTTAAATAGAATTTTTTTTAAGAAGTTAAGATATCACTTAAAAATTTTAAATAAAATCCTTAAGATGGTAGAAAGTTTAATTAGTGAAATGAATAAAGCTTTATATGGTGAGTTTGTAATTGAAAACCAAAACACTTTCATTTTAAGATTAATCCAAGACAACATAGTGATAGTTGATAGAGCTTTTTCGTTCTTAAGAAAATATCAGATGATGTGAATGATTTTGTTTTCTTCCGTCTTATTCTCACCAAACAAGTTCATTTTTAACCCTTTCTTTGACTTTGGGCCGGATGTAAGTCTAATTTTTTTAGTTTTTCTTGTCCGGTTAATCCCAAAGCTAAGTCTAAGTTTGAATTCGAAAAAATCGATATAGAAAATTCAGTTGCAAAAGATTAATACTTTTAAAACAATAATTGTATTAATTATGAGACCAACTATCATAATTGTTATATGGTGTTATGTTTGAAAAATAAAATATTTATTTATATTAAAATGATGTATAAATACTAATAAAATTCTAACACATAATAATAATGGTAAGTATATTTTTAAAATTTATTATTTATATTTTTATATATTAAAATTTTATTAATTAAAATATTTATACACAACCTATCTATCCGTATAATATATTAATATTATTAAAATTTTTCTCATTATACTCATCCCCCAGCACATGTGATGGACAAATGGGATCAAACATCAATTTTAGGCTATAGCCACACGTCAACTCTCTGTTTCAAGGTTGGA
Organism: Laguncularia racemosa; assembly: GCA_037954665.1. NCBI lineage: Eukaryota > Viridiplantae > Streptophyta > Magnoliopsida > Myrtales > Combretaceae > Laguncularia > Laguncularia racemosa. Next base: position 547,309 of record JBBMOL010000071.1, on the reverse strand, counting down.
CTATCGCCTTACATTTTGGATAAGGAAGAGCATATAACTTGGCGCCAGCACTAACGTCTCCGACCAGAATTTTCCCATCAAATAATAATCGACTAATCTCTAATCTCGACCTTTCTCGGCCATTTGCTATCCTCGAGAATTGTTTACTTTTGAAAACTATTTATTTGACGTCAAGAACCTGTGCTTCAAATTTAAATAGATGATAGAAATTCATTGATGGTTTAAATGAAGTATGAAACATTTTAATAATTTAAATAAAAAAATATTATATAAAGTGAAGTTGCAATTCCGGTATAACATCATTAGATATCATGTGATATGGCATGTTAAATGCATAAAATATTAATAACATCCATCCTTTTATTTAAACTACTAAAAAAATTTATCTCCTATTTGAACATAATATGATTCTATATTTATATTATTTTGATAACATTTCTTCTCTATTTATATCACTTTATTAACTTTCACATCTATTTGAACTTAACTCCATATGTTTAATTTTCCCATCATTATTTATTTCCCATAAATCTTTATTGTAGGCAATAAATAATTAATTTATTGTTTACTTCATTTTATAATATTGTACTATTGATTTAAGAATAGTATAGAAGAACAAATATATCTCTATCTGAAAAAAAAAAAAATACCACTAATGTTACCACCACGATCACCACCATACCATAATACCAACACCGCATCATACCATCACCGTCATTACTACCACTATTAGCACCATCATTGCCCTTTCCCTTACTACATCACTACAACAAACTAACTTCATCATAGCACTATCACTATTTCTATCACCACTTACAACACTTAAACCTCTATTATTGCCAACACCATCGTCATAGATGGTCATGCAAGGATGTTAGTATTGGTAGTGGTGTTGGTAATGATAATATTTGGGGAAATGGTGGTCATGATATCGGTGGCCAAGGTGATAGTGTAATTGTATTATCAATGCAATGGCAATGTGATGGCAATGTAGGGGTAGTGTTGGAGGTAGTATCATTAGTAGTGGTCATTGAGGGTTAATAGGTTGGTAGTGGCTAGTGATGATGTGATGGTGGTTGTGATAATATCATGGTAGTAATGCGACAATGAAGGCAATAGTAATACTAGTGGTAGTGCTGTTGTGGTAATAGCAGCAACAAAGGTAGTATTGAAGGCATAGAGGTGTTTTTATAATATAGAAATGGTAGTTGTGATTGTGATATGGTAGGGTAGTGATGATATATGGGTGTGGTTTACAACAATGGTAGTGGTATGATGGTAAAGATGATGGTACTAATTGTAGAGGTGGTGGTGGTGACAAGAGCAAAGGTATTGACGATGTAGCACTAATAGTGCTTGTGATGGTGTTCTTTATGATGAAGGTCAAGTTGTCTCAATTGTAAAACCTATTTTCTATTCAGAAGGAATAACCGGTATCAATAAAATATAATAGTTATTTCCTATAAAGAAAAAAAAAACCTTGTAGAATAGTCTTTTTCCAATTGAGTTTCAAATGAACAAAGCAATAAATATTATTTGAGAAATAACTATTACATCCTTTCTCTATTATCTAAAATAGACGAACCATATGTTTGAGGCATTGCTAGATTTATTTGAATTAAATATGGATTTGATTGTTTTAGATGAAAGTTTGAGGATAAAACAAGAAGAATTTAAGAATGATAAAAATTATTTTCTTATTATTAAGTTTTTGAAATCTTAATAACAAAATAACAATTATTAGGAACATCAAATCTAAAGTATGAGAGAGGCAAGACCCCTAAGGTTCAACAAATTTGCATCATCATCCTTGTGTTTTTAGGATTTCTCCCTAAAATCAAGAAAAATTGGATTCAATTGAATAAGATTTAATGACATGAATCAAAGTATGGAGCACATCTTTTGCTCCATAAAATACTTTAGTTTGCTTTAGTTTTCTACACCATCTATCAATAAAAATATATACGATCTGTTCACTTTAGTGGAGAACACCTACATTACATTCCTATTTTTTAGAAATTGAATAAGTAAATAATAGCAAATTTCCTTATTTTTCTGGAGAACCGCGCCCACTGCCAGCATATCTATAATGTTACCATCATCAAATCTAGATTGGTACTTTGAACTTCTTACACACTCTTCAATTTTCTGAACAAAGAGAACTGTTTCTCTTTTCCAAGTTACAAAAAACCTAGTATTTGCTCTTAAAAGTTCAACACCTTTTTCATCATAATCAAGGACATCTACCTCCACCTTTACATAGCCATATGAAAATATAAGAAAAGACCAATTCTTTATCGACAATTCAACACTAGATCCCCATCCAAAACCCTAGGTTCCAAAACTAGATTTCACATTCTTGATTTGATCCATTATGGTTATTTTAAACTCAATCGAGCTTTATACAAAAGAATTGATAAAACAATGTACCAAGTAGAATCCTCGATACCAATTGGGCTAATCCTAATTTTAGAGATAATATTATTAAACTTTATACCTAAATAGGGTCCTTTAGTGGAAAATAGCATGTGCATGCTCCTTCATTGGGATGCACCTTTAATATATTCATTTACACTAAATGGTATAATCTATATGTGCCTTCATTGCAATACACCAATGCATATACACTTTCAGTACAATTTCCCATAAGGATAAAGGTAGGTTTAGTATATGCACATTTACTATCCTACCTAAATAATATGTTTACCAACACCACCTTTTTAATAATTAAGTTTTAAAAAGCCACTATTTAAGTAAGAAAGCCCAATATTATTATGCAAAGCAAAGTGTGGGAGCTTAATCGTTATTATATGGCTAGGGTGAAAGAGAAGAGAAAATGAACTATGACAGTTAAAGAATGTGTCGATGAATGTGATTGAAATAGCCATTTACAAGATCCAACATAAGAAATGGTGCTCATTACTCCACGTGTATCCCACCTCCTCGAACAACTATTTATATCAACTAAACACAAAAAAGGAATTTAGTGAATTAACAGTTCATGCTGTTATGTTTAATATCTGAATCTAAGTTTATATATGAAAATATCAACCCGTAATATAACATTTTTCTTGTCCTTTTTTTATTTTGTTTTTGTTTCAAATTGTACCTATTTACCAATTGGGAAAAAAAAAATATAATCTACTGGAGAATAAGGAAAATTGTGAAGGAACAAAAGTATTCTAAAATTATAGTCTATAAACTATATTACTTAAATTCTTAATAAATTAATTACAATATGACAAAAAATCTTGGATAAATTAAAATAAACGATTCATTTGCTTACATCTCATCATTGCATTAGGTCGAGTTACGGTCCAACCCGCTGTTCCAAACTCATCACATCCTCTATTATTTTCAAAGAGTTTATGCGGAGATTCACATTGGTCCATGCATATCAGTGGGAGAAAATGCACATTATAAAAGTCGAAATGGTAATGTAATTCTAAATTTTTGTAAGGATGGTCCATGAAATTTACCTTTCAACCTCACTAACATAATACTAACCGGTGATATGCACAGTCGATAGATTAGCTCTATTCTATTACAGCATAGACGAAGGAGAAGAAACTTAGTAGACTCTGCTCCTGCAGACATTCCTTTAAATTATCCTAAAGACCCTCGCCCCAATATTAGCCAAAAAAGAAAGATCTTACAATGATTTTGAGAGCCGAACTGATCCAATCTAACTTGTAATCGGTGTTTAGACCACTCCAACTGGCCGATTCAAGGATTGTTTCTTCTACCCCCGAGGCAGGGGATTGCCAAGCTTTTACAGAGCAACAGTGCTTCGCAGTAGTAAAACCAAATGAACCAGAATCCTAGTATGGATTTAGACCATACCGTATAACATATGATAGAAACTACCATAGTCAAAGTACAAGATTAGAGAATATTACCTATGTCACCAAGTCAAATACCGATCAAAGGTAAAACAGCTGGACATTGAAATTCCAATAATATATGACACTATGGAACAGATGAATCTGACAGGTAATGAAAGTATTCAAGGGCAGGGAGTATAGTTCGAGAGAGATCATTCACTCAGGGGAGGTGTGATTCTATTAAAATTGTAAATTAGATGGGGCAAACTGAAGAAGAGGAAACAGAATGTGATGAGAGAAGAGCAGACATGAATATATTAAGGCAGATAAGCATAAGAACAATCATATGAATGTGCGACTGATGCAGATAAGTAGATAGATTCATCCCAATTTTGAATAAAACTCATGGCATTATACCATATTGTCCACACATTACAGAAAGATGATGTGATTGTCAAAGTAATCAGTCTTCAACTCATGAGTAAAGGTGGAATTGACAGGTGTAATTAATAAAAAGAAAGAAAAAAAAATCTGCTGATATGCTGTTTGATAACCATAGTATGTTGGAGGAAATCTAAACAATTAACTAAATCATTTGAACTTAAAGTGCCATCCAAAAACCAATTCACTTGCTTGATCAAGAAGTAAATCAAGACAGCATAACATCAATATTGAATGCATAGAACTCAAAGATTTTGCAGCACCTCTTAACCAAATCCAGTAGAATTAAACATATCTACCTTGACTCGCATTGCAGACACTGCTAGTAACAATACAACAGCATAAATTTACCAAAGAGATAAAGCTTAACGAGGAGCCTTCTTCTTTCCAGCTACAGTAACTTTCTTACCCTTCAAGGTGCGGCAATTGTTCTTTGTTCTCTGTCCTCTGCAAGGCAACCCTTTCTGATGCCTTGTTCCACGGTAGCATTGTATCTCAATCAACCTCCTAATAGCGAGAGCATTGAATCTCCTCAAGTCACCTTCAATCATGTACTTGGAGACTTCATCACGGAGGCTGATAAGCTCATCCTCGGATAATTCCTTGGTAATTTTGTTCTCCATATTGAGATCAGAAAGGATTTTCCGTGCTATGCTGCGGCCAATACCATGTATGTACTGAAGAGAAAACTCTACACGCTTGCTATTCGGGATCTCCACCCCTCCAACACGTGCGCATTTGATGCTTAAACCCTGATGTTTATACCATCCATTAAAAAAACTACATTATATCATGAAATTCCAGGACAAAAAGAAAAACCCTCTCCTGTTTTCAATATGTGAAAATACTATAAGAGAACAACAACCGTATCTTCACAGTTGCTAATTCCACAGCATCATTGTGAATTCATAACATATGCAAAGCCAAACAATCAACAAATCCCACACTTCAACCACATGGTTAAGGCATTCACACCATCAACATGACAAATTGCAATGTATTGAATTCAATTCCATCAAAGTAACTTCTCTTGGGGCCAGTATACAGCCTAAACTGAATTCAACCATAGGCTATATTTGGATCCAAAAATTAAAAAGCAGAATTTGAAATGCTCATCATGAAGGAATCTCGAAAAAATAACAAGAAGATGAAACTACAATCCATTTTGGAGGATTGGTAAATTATCAAAAATAATCTCAAATGCTCAAAGCTACTCTCCACAAGCTTTTCTATCTGCTTTAGCGTTTTAGATAATTTTATGATGATCTGAACTTAGTCGTATTTTTTATGTCATTCTATTCCCTAACAATTTGCATTTAGTATTTAGAGCTAAAAGTAGCTAGTACAAGGAAGAAGAACCCAGCAAATAGGCAATACAAGTCGGAGGTACACAATAAGCTAAACTAGGGATACCAGAAACTAGGTTAAACCAAGGGAAGTGCAAAATAAAATCTCTTCTGGCAAGGGAATCAGGACTAGGAGTGCTCTGTCCGACCTAAATGGTGCTTCCGAGAATTATTGATTTGGCTCAAACCCCATAACAAACAAGAACTATTAAACTCCAATTAGCAACTGAAATAACAGCGAAAATTCCGGTTTTGGGAGCAAAGCCATGAAGATTGCAACTTTATGTAGTTCAGTACATAGTGAATTTTTGCTTACCCAGTCCTACAATGTTGTTTAATTCATGACTTCATGTGTATACACAAAAGTCAACATGCACAAATCATATAAAATCGTGCTACTGCCACTCGATAACACAATTTTTAAAATATTGATTACACATTTCACGATTACAAACCCACTTGATACTGCACAATTTACTCATACGACAACATCATTACCATCCGAACCAAAAGAAGACAAAAATGGGGTCCAACTGTAACAAATGAGAAATTGAAAATTCTTAAATACCAATAGGAAACTGTGTAATGAAAAAATAATAAATAAATAAACAAACAAATAAATAAAAAGTTTTTTTGCAATGAAAATGGTTACCTTGGGAGCGATAGTAAGAGGGAATGGGAGGTTATTGGAGAAAAGAAGATTAGGGTTACGAGAAGTGTTGCAAATGAAGGAGAGAGACGGTGCTACAGGCGTTGCAAGTGCTTGTGCCATCCTCCTCCTTCTTCTTCCACGGTTTGGGTTTCAGTTGAAGATGGTGAGTAGTGAGAGGTTGCTAGCGGTTTTTTTTTTTTTTAACTCCTTATCCTCTTTCGGATGGGAAAAGTTCAATTTGTTTTAGTTGACCATTTAGGCCCATGAAGTTCACAAAACCCATGAGGAGAGAAGTGGCCCACGGGAAGTTGGGGAAATTGGGTTCCGGGATACATTCTAAGATGGAGAAGGGCTATTATTGTAATATCATTTAGAATCATTGGCGGTAACTTGATGTATCATTTTATCCATATCCACCAAAGAGGCGTTAAAATGCATTCCACTGGCTTCTCAAGTTTTGAACTTTGTTGGGAAGCCCTTAGAAAGGTTGGCTTGTACATATCTCTTAAAAACCCATTAATAATTTCGAAAAGGCCTTATTAGTCTTGGGCAATTGGACACTGAAACAATTTAGTTTGGGGGGGTGGGGTTGCGGTAATCAATTGTAAAACTCTACAAATACCTTCCAACTCTTCTCTCAAGGGGGCCTTGTTTATCATATTTCAAATATAAAAAATTAGACCTAAGATAACAGGATTAAAATTTAACCTATCACCCCTTTATGCAAAACTAGAAGCATTCAAATTTCTCTAACAATCATGTTAATATATAAACTTACTAAAATTGTCTGTTTCTACCTACAAAAAAAAGAAAAAAAGAAATTGTTTGTTCCTCCTTTTAATCTATTTATATCTCATCTTACTTGATGTGCTATTCTAAATCATAACACTCATCTTTTATAATATAAAATGCGTAACTTATGTTACACCACATGGTACTCACCTAACGAACTGCTACATCTATGTTTTGGCAATTCCACTAAGAAAGAGAAAGCAACCACACATTAATAGCACCTGCAAGAAAGAGTTGTGGGCAATTCTGACCAAACCCAAAGTCTTTGAGCAGAATATAGTATTGTTCGTTCAACCATCTCACTCTTGTGGTGGTACTACTTCTCCTAATCTTGTTGTTACTATACAACAGAGTGTCCAACGGGCTTAATGAAACCTTACTCTTGCAACTAATGATGATACTTTTCATTAATAAAGAACATTTGAGCTCCTATACCAACAACTCCTGTTGAACAAAATGCATTCTCCACGGTCGAGAATAATTCTTTTTAGTCCCCATAGAAAAAAGAGAGTATTCAAAGTAAACTTTTCATTATATTTACGCCAACCTCCTATATCAATCATATTTCCTATGTACAACTCCATCATAGCTCTAAGATTGTTCCTTTTCTATGGTCAGCCTAAGAAACTATAAGCAAAATTTAGATTTTCAGCCAAATCTAGATGCTGCACCAATCGTGCAATTATGGAGTGAAAATCCAGTGTTTGACCAACTGTCGTCTTGTCCTCAAGTGATGATCCTATTTGATTGTCCATGCAATGGTTTCTGGGCATAGATGTTGTGATTTTGGAACGTTGCAATTGCATCTTCAAATATGAAGTCTCTAGTGTGGTATATAACCACAAATGCAATCATAACATATATTGAAATAAAAAAAAAACATAAAATTACAAAATTTAACATACTTAAATCATAGAGGGAAATTTGCAAATATATCCTAAAAACCTTTTTAGTCGTATATGAATAATTCCATAAACTTTTAAAGTATAACTTTACATTTGCTTTTTTAAAAGTTTCTCAAATAAAATAATTTTAACATTTTAAAAGAATATAGCATAGATTAATAGAAAATGCTAAGTATGTACATATACAAAGATTACACATTGAGAAGCAAAAGCTCTGATTACTAAATGACTAGCGAAGTAACCCTTGAGAAAATGGTACATCCACATTGGACAACCAAGCTCCACCATTGGTGAAGTTATGCACAGTAAATTCAGCTGCCTGTGTAGAATCCATCAGTTTGAAACCCCTCCAACGCACTCTCCTTGTCGTATCCGCACCTGGCCCATAGTTTCTATATTCCCCGTAAAAAAGGGTATTCAAACCAAAGTTTCCATCCCATTCGCTCCAACCCTTTCGATCGATCGCCTTTCCTATGTATGATTCCATCACAACCACTCTAGCATACTTCTGCCATGGCCGTCCCAAGAAGCTGGAAGCATAATTTAGATCTTCAGCCAAATCTGGTGCTGCATCAATCCTACAATTATGGAGCGAAAACCCGGTTTTCGATGCACTATCTTGTCGCCCTTGAGCCGTGATGGTATTGAATTGTCCAAGTAATGGTTTTCGAGTATAGATGTCACAGTTTTGGAACACTGCAGCTGCATCCCCGAATATGAAGTCCACAGTCCCATATATGACACATTCTCTGTAGAATTGGACCTTAGAATGTGCATAAAGTGTGTCCTGATAGCCCTCGAAACTACAACGATAAAACGTCGAGAGGTCAGCTCGATTCATCACAGCAACCGCTTGGAACTTGCTCGGCCCGGCCGTGTTCCTAAACGTAACATCAATGGCAACAAATCCATCTCCAAGAACCGCTGTAACATTATTCATTACATTCGTTTTAGTAAAAGTACTTATGAACAAATGTTGATGACAGTGAATTAGGGTAGGATACTTACAAAATGTCGCGGAGTCATAGGTATTCCAGCCATCAATGGAGTTTCGGTTGCCTGTAATCACCGTGCGACCGATCCCATCGCCTAGAATCATTATGTTTGTCTTGTCTTGTGGAATGGAGACATATTCATGATAAACACCTTGTCTTACGTAGATAGCGAAGTAGCCATCGTTGGGTTTCAGGTTACTTGGAGCAGAATCTATGGCTTTCGAAATGGATCTGAAGTTGTCATGTGGAGATTGACCAACACTTATCACGTCATAGATGAGTATTCCATTGCTTTGTACTTCAGAATTATGAATCATCCTTTGATACTGCAGTGGAGATGAATGTCAATGTTAGCATATACATTCCACATATATAAACTTTTGCTTTTTTTTTTTTTAAGATGATTATAATAAACAAGGAAGGATTTGAATCTCATTCATCCTATCCAAGAAATTGTGTCTATATTACTAGACTACAATAGTCTTGATGTAATATTTTAAATTGTGCATTTCCACTTCTATGACATGTATTTTGTAAAAAGTTTTAAGGATATATGTATAATTATAAAACCTATCTTCAAATATCTTTTTATTTTTAAAACTTATAATAAGTTCAATATTATATCATATGAGTGTAAATATATAATTAAAAAAATAAGAAGAAGTACAATTTAGCTAAGAAAAACGATAAACTTAATATAACAAATCTATGTAATAGACATATCAATAAGAACGTGATTTGAATATTATTTAATTTTTTTTCATAAATATAATTTGATTTAAAATATGACTAAAAAGATAACATAAGAAATTTGGATGGGTTAAGTTGCCATGACATTAGAAAATTAGAACACATTAAATATTTTGAGGTATGTATATTCAAATATTTTTGCGCTATTGATTTGATAAGCCAATCATTCTGTCTTTCTATTTAATAAATCCCTAGCTTTGAATAAATATAAATCCGTAATGAAGATTTCCTAATGTTTATAGATAAAATTCAACCAAGTCTCACTTATCAAGATTATTTTTTTCTTGTATTAAATTTATAAAAAATTACACTTATCCAAAAAGTAAATATTTTCATTATTTTGATTCAAATTATATTTAAACGTTAGTATGACAATTAGTCATTTAAATCAAAAGACAATTACAAAATCATATCCAAAATCTTAACACCCACAACAAAAACCCAAAAGAAATACCCACTATTATTCAATACAAATTCAAGTTGAGGATGATTTTTTATTTTATTTTTTTCCAAATATCAAGAAACCTGTAGCTTAAGAAAAGAAATATCACTATGCCAGCCCATTGCCAAATATTGTTATATAAACAGTCACACACAAACATATACGTACATACACATATTTTCCTATAACACCCACTTGTAGTGTGACAGTTAACTTTACTTAGTTAACCTACCATCTACAGAACTCTTTTTTTTATTATTATTAATTTTTTGTCTTTTTTCTTTTTAACAATGTAATCATTCGTGTAATTACTCCTTTTTTTTTTTGGGTGGTACCCGAGATACGGTCCATCGTCGTCCATTATTAATATAATCCAACAATTTTATCATTTGCTGCAATAATTATATACAATTTCATATCTTATCTAATCATTGATCATATGAATGTTTCTATTTTTCCATATTTAAGTTTATTAAAAAGTATATTGGAGAATAAATAGCATCACAAGTTAGAAAGGAATCATCTAAAGTTAGTATGTTAAAATTATCTAAAATTTTAAAATATTTGATGATATTATTTTTTTATAATTTTAATAATTTATTATACGTGATAATATCTTCTTAAAGAATAAATTAAAAAAATAAAAAAATAACTTTAAATAATCCAAATCCCCAAAGTTATCATTGACATTAGCTCAGATGCTTTTTCAGGTAACTTTCCTTGGTGCTCTATCTATATTGACTAGAAAAGAATTATAATGAATCCTAGGAGGGGGAATTTATAACACACACCATAGTACAATTCTAGAAAAGGAATTAAACCGTGATTGTAGAAAAAAGAATCTCAAAATTAGCACAGCATTATCGTAATACGATAGGAATTATGTAAGACATGTTAATTATTGGATATATTGATCATAGCACTAATATCAATTCAACATGCAATCCAACGCGAATATAAAAACAAGGTACAATATATGAATAATATGACATAAAGCCATACCTGGATAAAAGCATCGAGAGGAAAACGATTCATACTTCCAACTTCTTGTTGCTTCTTGGATAAGAATTGATCACCATTATTATCAACTTCTGATAATGATACCTCCTTAACCCGGTTCGAATTTCCTAAAGCACGAAAGACTAAACCTTGCGAAATGCCATAAACCCCAGTAACATCGGAAATCAATACCCGTATCGTATTCCTAATCGTATCGTTATTCTCCCCGCTCTTATTGGTCCCAGAAAAAGATTTCACAATCTGCTCATAGCAAGTATCTTGGTTGGACATCAAGTCGCCCAACAAGGACTCAACTCTCTCATAATCACTCCCAGTGAGATTCTTCAACTCAACCAAAATCGATTTTATGTAGTCAACGTTGAGAGCGGCCAAATCAGAACAATTCTCAAGGGCGTGTACCTCCATCGGCTCAAAATCAGATTTTATTGGGTTTCGTCCAAGTTTCATACATGGCGATCCTTTCTTCTTCAAGTAATAACCTCGTAATACCTCGGACAAATTTTGCGCTTGTTTCAGGCTATACTCTAGTGAAAACCTAGCACAGTCCATCGGTTGATGATGCTGATCGGCAATGGGATTAGGGAAACCGCTGAGGATGGACCGGCATAGGTCGGGATTCGCTGTCGAACCGCATGGAGTTGTAGGGAAAGCAAGGCTGATACCAGCAAAAGAAAATACTAATAAGCAGCAAAAGATCAATTGAACAGAAAAGAGGAAGGATAATTGCATTGCCTCCTGTCCCATGCTGTGAGCAACGGGAATTCATGCATGTTGAGTAAGAAGAAGTGAGCTATATATACAATACAGAAGTTGATGGGGAGCAGCGGATTTATAGTGAGTTTGCTTTAGAGAAAACTTAAAAAGCATAGATTTCTGTAATCTATATAAAGATATACACTTGATATTTAATATCTATTAAATCTTTTTTCAATATATATAGTATCTGAGTCCTAATATTGTTATATAGTTTTATTATTGCTCAACTCAATATTATCGTTCTATAATATTATACTGATATTTACTATTTAAGAGAAATATATTTAATCAAATAATTTAGATATAGTCTTAACAATGAGATCACACAGCATATTGACTTAGGTGAGAGATTATAGGGAAAAATAAATCACCATTTAATAGTCACTTGTCGACCTGCAATAACGAATCGAGCAGGTTGAATAATTTATTACACAAAAAAATAAAAAATCAAACGATAATTCTATCATAATAGAAATTAGATTAGATTAACCAATGTTAAATTTTAAACAATATATTGATAATCTAATATCATAAAGGATAAGTTTTAATACATGTTTTCTCATATAGCTATAATGTATACTACTATATACATATTAAACATCATATTATTAATTCAATATTACAAAATATTATTTTTAACAATAGAGATAAGTATTAATTATGAAACGTAATTCTATATACCCTATACTAATAAGATTATACGTTTATAATCTATAAAATGAAAAAATGAAAAAAAAAAAAGAAAAGAAGAGAAAGAAAAGTTCCATCATCATCTATGTATTGGTAAATTTTCAAAAATATTATTTTTTATATAAGTAAATAGGATATTAATAAAAATATTTTATTAATAAAAATAAATAAATATTTACCAATTTTCGGAATAAATATTACAATAATAAAAATAGATACATATAATATCCATTAAATATCAATCATGAAATTTTTATATAATACATTTTATAAATAATATGCTATATAATGATACATTAAAGCTAAAGTATGACATAGTGAATGCAATCTACAATATAGATATTATGATTAAAATAAATAATTTATTTTATAATATTTATATAAAAATTAAGCTATTGTAAGTATAATTATAATATATCATACTATTACAATACTTGTATATTAAAAATAACTATAATCTTTTTATTTATATCATGAAATTTGTCATTTGCAATTATAGTTATAATATAGTAATGTTAATGACAATAATTAAAGTACAATTCTACCATATTATAATTTTAAATATAATATATTAAATACAAACAACATACCTATATTATGAGATTCATAAAATTTATCTCAATAAATATAAATTATTTTTTATATGATAAATATAGATAATATGATTGGATATACTAAATTAATTATGTTAAATTTAATCTGTTTATAATATAAATTTAGTAAAAAATGAATATAGATTATGTATTTAATATTAATTATACAATTCATATATAACACATTCAATAGTAGGTTTATTAATAATCTTTTATTAAGTACATAATCCGTTGCAACTTTAGAGTGCTATTTCTTCTACTTTTTCACTTATTATTTGCTATGGAATATATATATATTTTTTTTGTAAATAATATTTATGAATCAGAGACCAAAAAAAAAAAAAAAATTCTTACGCAAATTTATCCCAAATTTCCTATCCTCTTGTCTTTTTACTTTTCTACCCAACAGATTTGTAACAAATAACTTTTCCTACTGTAAAATCTGCTGCAAATTATAATTTTTTAAAATAACTTTTTAGTAGAAATAATTTTACCACAAATCCATTACGAAAACTTGAAACAGACATAGATTTTTTTCCATCGCAACTTTCTATCTCTGAAGTCTATAACCCAATCTTTTTCTACTGGAGTTCGTATATCTGCACCCACCACTAAGCATTTTAAGTGCTTTGTAATTGGAATAAATAAATAAAGATGGCATGTAACTTTATACAACCTTTGTTTTATTTAAAAATGAATATATGAATTACCTTATAAGTTTTTTTTTTTTTCTCCTCCAATTCTTCTCTCTTTAAAGCTTTTGCCCTCCTTGCACAAGCATCCTACAAAGTCATTTGACCGCTCATTTCCCTGGATAACATATTGTAGAGAGCTAAAATAATTTATAGGTGAAGTCTACAGTTAATTTAGGTTTCACTTCTTAGATTAAAAGATAGGGCTCAAAAAAAAAAAAAAGTTTGTATCAAGATATAAGGAGATTTAATTTGATAGATTCAGAATTGGAATAGTATGATTTATTCATTTACTTCCAACCTTTCTCAAGTAACCTCACATATTTATAAAAACGAACAACTACTGGTCTTGAGTTCATAATAAAGCTCATCAGGATAATTATAAAATGAGTAAGTCTCATTTCATCTATTCAATCAATAGTTTATAAATACTCAATTATATCTTCATATATAGAACAACTCTTTAGATATTTGAAAAAAAATGACCTACTTTAAAACCTCTACTCTCAACAAGCAACTCATGCAAACATTAGTATTGATCATTAAAAAACTGCAAGGTCAACATTTTATGCTCCCTTATCTCTCTCTCTCTCTCTCTCACACACACATACATATATATATATATATATAAGACGTGTAATTTAAGACTTACACAATAACCACATGATCACTCTAGTTAGGACCTCACACCTATAACTATGCGTAATCTGTTTGGCTGATCATCCATGGCAAAAGGACATCAGGGTCTACAAGAATCACGACAACTTAATGAATGAATAGTTACATTCACATTTTGGCCAAAGTTTGGTTAAACTATTGACTTCAACGGAACATTTTGTAGCTTGTATCATGCCTTTATATTTATCAAAAATAGATATGAACTCATACTAAATCTATAAATTTAAGCTTTTATGGAGTTGAATCCAACAATATTAACACCCAAAGGAGACTATGATTGCTAGAATATTAGTCATCCTCTTCTGCCATAATGGTCCGGGGTTTTTACCTAACATAACTTTTACTTGCTTAGTGCAAGCTAGACTTGGCCGGTGAATCCTGTAGATTATTTATATGCTCAGATAAAGCAGGTCCAATTATGACCGCGCCCTTCATCTGCCATAACTTTCTTAAATAACAGATAGTGAGACAGCTTCCCACTATACTAGTATTATGAGCACACAGGAAACAAAGGAGTTCTATTGAGCTCTGAGAGATGAACAAACGAATGCTCTACAAATACATATATAACAGGGGCACACTGATGACCGTCGCAACAGAGAAAAATACTATGGTCCTCGGTACATTTACTAGCCCGCACCCATCAAGAACAAAAGGCTCACAATGAGAGTGAATATAAGAAAACAAACCAAAAACATCAACTGATACGGCTCAAAAAATTTACATGGACTCAGACCGTGCGAGGCTAAGGAGAGGCATGGGAGGATAGAATGTACTCCTATATGTCATGACTTCCACAAAACTTATAGAGAAAAGAAGCATGTCCTCAATCTTGGGAAACAATCCAAAAGAAAGGCTCCACCGTATTATGCTACACGTCATAGCTCTGAAATCGGCCAATTAGTCGGCACTGCTCTGGAAGCAATGAAGATACGACCTCACCATTTAAAGGAAATAGCTCACCGTCAATACCGCACCCATTATGTGTGCGCTTTCCAGCTTTAATCTTGACTGACTTCACCTGCATTAAAATTAAAACTATTGTCTGAGCCTTCTCATTCTGAGAGATTGAATGAAAATATTTTGTAGTATGTGGAATGCAAATAGGGAATGCCACACATTTACGCAGGATACTTAGACATGACTTGACATGGCAAACTAAGAAGAGATCTGCCAGCTCAAATGCGTATAACAGCAACTAAGTGCAAACGATTAAATCATTCTTGCCACGATCAGTTTAAACTTTTAGATAAACTAACAACAATATTTTGAAAGCTCATATCATACGGTTAACAAATCATTTTTATGGCTTACATTTCTAAGCATTGTTAGTTGCCCACATACAATTATTAACATTGATATTACAATACACCAGTCTGGCCATGAAGTATCAAATATTTGTATATTAAAACTATTTCTGGCTACCAGATGAAGAGTTTTTTTTTTTCAGATGAAATGTCAGATTTACCAGATGAAGAGTTGGTGGTGTCATTCTCAAAATTTGCAAAGCAAGATGTTTCACTCCTTTGCTGTAATTACCCATGTTGAATAACAATAAAACCTTGAGCCAACAAATATACAAACAATGAATGACAACACAAATGCACATTTTCTTCCTTCCTCTATTGGGGATTAGTTGATTGCAGAAGAAGATTAAAACAGAATGAGAAACAGCAATCAATGATGACCATTGAACCCTTGTGAGAAACTGGACTCTTATACAAGCATGCCATCAAAAGGAATTGCATTCACATGCCATATATATAGAGCTACATGTCCACCTTGTGAAGAATTTCATGAAACATTTAGATTACCTTAATGTATTCAACATATGGCAACTCCAGATGACGACCTATCTGGAGACGCATGAAAAACCTCAAAAGCCTCCATCTACCACCCCCACGAACTAAAATTAAATCCATAGTATTGTCATCAGGCTCAGCTTTTGGTGCAACCACCTGAGAGCTCTGAACAGTTCTGCATGCATGGTTGCAAACCAAGATGCCGAGAAATTGCCCCTTTGTTGAGATCCACTTCTCTTCATTCCGAGGAATGAATTCCTTCTTGATTCCAGCTTCTATATCATCTGAAGGACCTGGAAGTTCAATAGTATTTTCCCTATCCCAGGTAGGCTCAGTGTCCCACTTTGGTTCAGCATCCCAAATTGGACCTGGGTCAGATACTGTTGAAGAGATATCCTCCTTGTCATTTGTCGTAGCATTTGCCCAAGGACGATCTTGCAGAGTGTTCAATCCACTCCATCCTTTATCAGTCCTTGACTTTGACCGGGTCCTTGGCCAATTTGGAGTAGTTGAGTGTGGGATTTGAGGAGTAATAACTTCTGGCTCAGATGTCACATTGTTTCTACCAGATGACAAACGTTTGGTTTTAGGATCAAGGCCACGAACATATTCAGATGGTTCTGTGCTAGCATGGGTGCTACTGCATGTTGTATCAGGGTCTCCAACAGACATTTGACATGGGGTTATTATTGAGTCAATACTTGATAAACTGGATGCTCTGGGAATGCCTTCTTTGCCAGATCTTCTCACAATTTCTGTGTAT
The DNA here is from genome assembly GCA_037954665.1 of Laguncularia racemosa. Classification (NCBI taxonomy): domain Eukaryota; kingdom Viridiplantae; phylum Streptophyta; class Magnoliopsida; order Myrtales; family Combretaceae; genus Laguncularia; species Laguncularia racemosa. The sequence goes on along the minus strand of JBBMOL010000071.1, from coordinate 530,168 downwards.
AGATCCGACATGTCAAGTGCATCTCGTTCAGCTGAGGGTTTCCCATCTTGATCTTCTTCCAATGCTCGAAGATATTCCACCTCGTAGTTGTATCTTGGCAAACAAAGGAACTTGAGGAAACCGGCAACAAAGTAACGCAAAGGACCAAACCGCCTTTGATATTTCTCAGAAAGTTCTAGAACTGAAAAAGCAAAAAACAAGAAGCCGGATTAAAATTCCAGAGAAAAACCACAAAATTGATAGCACAATGACATGTGACATGTAGTTCTTTATGTTTTGAACAGCTTCTAGTAACATAATAAAGACATCCTAAATAAACCAATGAACTAAGATGACCCTTCTAATGGCTCCAGCATTGAATGAAATGAGCTAATTATTTTAGTTGGCAGCAGAGACTGCAAAAGGTTTTGTGATGATTGATAAACATGACATGAAGAAATTTGAAGAAGGTTGTTTCAGTATATAGTTTAGCCTGTTCATGCTATTGCCAACATGAAAGAACAAAAGTATTCCACTGACAAGAAAGGACATCAAAAGAGGTTTTACCCCTTTTTTTTTTCTTTTGGGAATTGAAGCCCAACTTTCTACTAAGAGGTTTTGATATTCATGTTTTTGTAGTAAGTTCAACTTCTCAACAATGTTCAAAATCCATTACCAATTTGCATTTAGTCAACCTCAAAGAAGAAACACCCAAAGCTCAATGGTGCACCAAATATATTCTCAATCCTCTCACCAAAACTACCTCAAAATATACAATTAGTTCATTTGAATGACAGCATCCTACAAACATCCTTGATGAAATATAATATACTCATAATTAGCCAACAGTCGAGCATTACCATCACTGACAAAACCATAATAAGAACAGGTCAGGCCAAAATGAATTACGCCCGTTTGAATCCACTCAACAGCAAATACATCTGTGGCAGTAAGACCTCCCTGAAAGCAGGAAAAATACAATGAGAACTTGGAGAACAATAAACTTCTGTTGCTGCACAGTTGTGTGATATCATCAATAGCACTTGGAAAAGATGCTTTCATACAACCTAACAAGATCCATTTCCAATAAAAGAGAAAGATAAGTTGGAGTCATCAAAACTTCCCAAAGTTCACCCTTCAGACTTTACTATAATAGAGACTCAATGAATGCAGATAACACAAGATAACAGACTTTTGTGGCCCTAAAAACACTATAGTTTTTTTTTTTTTCAAGGACGATGATTCAGTTTAGAGTATTCAATGAATTGAAGGATAAATGGTTCACTTTTTCACTACGTTGGACAAGCAATGGCATCTTTGGGTAGGTAGGTAGGATATATAGAACTGAGATAGAACTTACAGGAACTTCTATGGTTCCTTTCAAAATATAGATAGAAATTTTCAATTGCGTGAAGTTTGTCTTGTATGTCATAATACAGCCTCACATGTCATAAAACATTAAAGGATAGTCTTTGCATCATTGTCTTATTTACAACACAAAACACCAGAATGAAAACATAAGACAGACTACAACATGTGAAACCACATTTCCAGAATGGGAACTTTTCATCCAATCTTTGGACAGAACAATAAAATTGTCCAGATCTTTGATTTATGTATAATTTCCATCTAACCTCCACACAAGTTATCAATATTTGGACTGAACAAAAAAAAAACACCCAGAACTTTCAGTTTATTTTTGGAAAGATGCTTTCCTAAACCAGTTGGCAGGCAGAGAAAGGTTGCATCTTTTAAGTAAAACAATCCATCAACTTAGGCATGTAAGAAGTTACCTTCACTATAGCCAGAGCAGCAGAGATTGGATCCCTGACTCCAAGAACAGTCCACACAAGGGAATTATCAGATCCTGCAGGTATAATACCCATCGGAATTGAAATCCCTTCTTTTTGGTTTCCCCTGCTAAGTAAACCATTCAAAACCTGGTGTGGTTTGCAGTCAAGCAATAACACTCAGGTAAATAGGTAAAACACAGTGATATGAATAAATATGTTACAGTACCAAATAACATGTTACCTCTACTAAACAATGAGAAGAGCTATTTATGCCAAAAGGCTTATCAACGGGAAAAGAGAAAAAAGAAAGTTGTACTTGATAAGTTGGCGACTTCAAGTTTCACAGCTCCCAGGTTTCAATAATAATGGCATAGAACTAAGATTTTGCCATCAACTACATTTTAAATACAGACTACTGTAAAACAGAAAATACAGGAATCAAAACAGAAAGAAACCAAGTAAAAGTCACACCAAATACCATTTGATAGAATTTCACTCAACAGCATTCATAAGTATTCGAAAATTAGGAATATTAAAATCAAAGGCTCACTTAATTACAGGCTCTTGCTACATCTCCTAGGATCTATGTTAAATTTATCCTATGCTTTCAAGGAAAAGAGAGAGGAAAAGGGTGGTGGAACAGATGGGTTGGTTTGAGAGTTCGGTTTCATTCTGCAGTCAAAGTAATTGCTATAAGACCACTTTTTTCTGATAAGACACATCAATTAGTATAACATCTGATTCAGTCCTCAGCTTACTTGCAATTTATTTTATCCATCTACTTTTAAAGCAGACAGCTGAGGGAAGAAACAAATCAAAGACGGTTAACAAATTACTGAGAATTATCATAGGAAAGATTCCCCAAGTAAATCAATGTGCAGTATCTTCATTTTATTGTGCTACAGATAAATTGCATCTGATGGATTATATCCACCTAGCTTATTAACGCAGGTAATTTCTGATAATTTCAAGAAGACCCTTAAGTATGAGGAAAAGCAACCAGGAGAGGATGAGTAGAACTAAGTGATTGCCATTTTGTCTTTTTAAGGGACCAAAACAAACAGATCTAAAATACAGAAACCAATGCTGCAGAAGTAGAAATATTGGAATCAGAAGGCATATTATCCCTAACTGCATAGTTAATTAAAACCCAGTTTTTCTTCTTAGATCTCTAAAATCCAACTTTTTCCCTGTACATCAAGGATAATCTATGATGCCTTGTTAACCAAAAACAGAAATCTTCGGTGCATTCCTAAAATGCAGCAGGCTTTGCTAATGACAGTCATCAAAAATCAATTAGAACTATCCAATTGCAGAGGTATCAGCAACTTCTCAGACCAATGGCAATCCCCCAGATCCATTACTCACAGCCATGTATAATTCTTATAGATTAATGATATTTATGTGAAGTACGGAGAATATAAAAAAGGTCTAGTTCTCACAAGAAAAACCATATTGTTTAGGAAGAGAAAAGATCATTGGAATTGCTCTTCTGGGAAATGGAAGTGCTGGAGATTAAACAATCCTAAACAATTTCAAAGTAAATATGTACAAGGAAATGGATAAAAAAAGCTTCTCCTCAAACAAAGCCAACAAACGCATTCCAAATCCTCTCTAAGTGTCAATGGAACCAATCTAAGAGTTTCGAGTATAACAACAAACCACTTATGAGAAAAATAAGAACAATCTTATATAATTAAAAAGTTCAACTGATCAAAATAGAAACATCACAAGACATATGACTAGAACAACTGTCAGCAAGTAGTCACAAAAGTGCTAGCTCAACTAACCTCATTTACGATTCCATCGCCACCAACACAAATTATTCCTAGAAGGGCGAAGGACAAAAGGAAAAGTTTAAGCAATCTAAAGAAAAAGGTAATCAACTATAGTCATTTAATGAGAAAACTATTCAAACAGCAGTACCATCAGGGCATGTGCTGAAGTCAACAGTGGATGCTAGCTTCTTGGCATGACCAGCAGATGTTGTCTTGACAACCTCTAATTGAAAACCTGCAAGCTGTAAAACATGCATGCCTAACATAAATATCACTGCAATCAATTAATCTATTTTCACACATCATATCAAGATACAAGCATACTAAGTACCTAGATTGGCAAACAGATGTTACAGAACAAAAGCAGGGAAGCACTTGAGCACCATCTCCCTCTTATTTTTATAAATTAGATTGCAAGTACACATTCACATTTCTTTTTTCTCTTTCAGATGTTCTGCACACCAAAATCAAACAAAAGACTTCTTCTGGGTAAATTTCAAACAAGAGATTTGTTTTGAGTTTCAGAAAAAAAGGGCACTTGTTTTTCATGATTTATATACTTTGAGGCCTCTTTTCAAGTTTGCCATAAACTTGGGTGCTGCAGGGATGAATTTTTGACAGTCTAACATTAGGTGGTTGTCTAGGAAAAATTATCTCTGTAAAGGTGAAGCAGAGGCATTGCTAAATTATAATGCAATTTCCATTGTTAACACTAAAATGCTTGTCTTCACCGGCAGCTCCAGATTCCCAATCTTTTTCAAACTCTGACATCCATTCGTCTAGTTTCAAACTAGACTCAATAATGGATTAACCATACTCTAACATCCACTCCCCAAGAGTTTATGGCCGGAATGGGTTCATTCCCCACTATTGAAAGGAAGAAATTTCTGATCATCTAGAACTCCTACCACATGCTTTGGTCCTAGAAGAAGCTACTGAAGCTTAGAGGCTTAGTCCGTACCGGTTTTCAATGGGAACCTAATAATGGATTAACCATATCACTTTGGTCTAACTTTTGGTTCCCATCTAGCCCTCTGAATACATTATTCAGTGCTTGTGAGATGGGTAGCACCGGTTTCCCACCCATAACAAAACTATATTCCTTGATGAAGGACAATGAAGGGAGCTTACCGAATGGCCCGTTTTGTACTAATATTCACATTCCATCTTCCCTCTAGCCTAACCCTTCTTGCTCTAATCGACTCTAACGGATACACACAAGCATGAGAGACTATACTATAAAAAGTGGATACACTTTTTTAAGTCCATCTGACAATACAACCTCATGGTATAAGGTGATTTGGAACAAAACTTTATTCCCAAGACACTCTTTTATCTTATAACTAGCTTAGTTAAGTAAACTATCTACCCTTGATAAGCTGATATCACGGAGTGTTGCTACATCTGCAACCTGTTTCCTTTGCCAGCAAGGATTAGAAAATCACTCTCACCTATTTTTCAACTATAGCTACACCTCTCAGATTTAGAACTTGGTTTGTGACCACCTCCAGTACCTGTTGTCTTTCAAAAACTGGTTGGGTGCCACTACTTCATTAGTGGTTACAGCTAGCTCATCATCTCCTACATTCCAAGCTTGGAGAGCAGGATTAGTAGTGGCAGTTTACTACATCTAGAAAGTGCACAACAAAGTGTGTCTAGGGGATAGCCTTCCAAATTCGTGTTCTATAGTGAATAAGATTAGAGCATACATAACCGTAATGTAACTTTGGAAATTGTTTGCCATGTATTTGTACATTGCTTATAATATTATGTTGTAAACTTACCCGTATCTTTACGGTTGTATAACATTTTGGATGAATAAAGCTAATTATCCAAAAAAAAAAAAAACTAGACTCAATAATACATTCCATAAGTACCATTGCAAATACCAAATTAAAATGACGAACATCATAGCCTAAAATAGTACCATTGCATGTACCTTTGCTATGTGATTAAACCAAATACCAATAAAATAAATAAATAAATAAACCAAATAACCATGCTGACTAAGGCAAAGTACTGACAGAGTTGGAGCAATTCCTAGGTGATTGATTATAAGAAAGCAAAAATATGGACACAAATTGACTTATTGATGCACATATGTGTGGGCTTAACCAGCAGCGTTTCGGAAAAAATTATTCAATGAACATAGTCTGACAGGTATTTCAAAAACCTGCAAAGAGATATCATCATATCAATAGCTGGTTTAATATATCAAAACTTCTCTCTTTCCCACAAAATATGACAGGGAAAGGATTTCTTTCTCTCATAGCATTTTTCAGCGATCCTAAGAAGACTAGGTGTAAGACAGAACCCAAAAACAAATGCCAATTGCCATTGTTAAACAACTCATTTTAGGATAAACAACAGAAGTAATCATGTCCTAGAACCGTATTAGAGACAGGTTGGGTGAACCTAATACCGATTCTGCATAAGGAAATTAACTATATGATTCTCCCTGATATGTAATACTAACGCATGTACCTAATCGAAAAATATATTGATGTATGAAAGACAAGGTCCATTGAGTCATGTACACAATGAGACATCCTTTTCTCATACATGCATCAGCTATGAGGATCCAATTAGATTAGAGAAATAAGAAAGACCCATTGCAGTTGGTAAAAAAGATAAAAGCAGCAGCAGCGCAAACCTTGAATATAGGCTCAGCCATTTTGTAAAAGACTTTACTTGATCGACCACGGCCAGAACGAGGATTCAATATTACCAACATTTTTGGAGGACTCTTGCATCTGAATAACAATTCAGGAGGAGGGTCGATTGGAAGCAATTCTGAAGAAGCCTTCTTTTTTGATGAAACCAGTGGATGAGGCAAGCAATTAACATAGCATTGCTGATCAGCAAATCCACCAACCCATTGTATTGCATCTTCTTTGCTAGTGGTCAAGAAGCGGTAGTCCTTTTGACTCCTCTTTCGCCCTTTCATGAAACAAGAAATCCCACAAGTAGCCTTTACTTCAGGGTATGCATGCACAGTAAAATGCCTGAGTCCAGCGTAATAGGATACCTGTTGAACCAATCAATTGAAATAAAAGACTTATTGGCAGTCCCATAAGTGTTAGGATTATAGGATACCTATTTCCTATAATTAAAAGATTTTCAACTCATACCGAGACAACATGATCAAGTGGCAACATGTTAGAACCCCAAACCAAAGCCTTGCTGGTAAGTTTAGCACTAACAGCACCTTCCAGTGCAGTTGTTTCAGCTGAATTTGGCTTTCCATCTTTACCACTCTTCTCCTCTATACTCCTTCTCTTATCCAAAGCAAGCTTCCCTGAGTACACTACATATCCCAAAAGATCAGATTTCTCGTCGCCACCACCTCCTATTATATCAATCCTAAGCTCATTTGCCTTAAAAGGATCATCTTCTGGCATACTTGTCGGGTTAATATGTTGCCTTGACGCTGCATTTTTAGACTTACTCCCCCGCTTCTCGGGGAAGACAACTGGGGAGGCCTGTTGCCCACCACCAGTAGAACATAACCCCATTCTCCTTAAAGACTGAGGCGGCACTGTCACTTTCAAACTACTGTGAGTTTTCAAAAGACTAGCACCTTTTTGCATCTCACTCCTCAAAGTTCAAAATTCTCTCTAGTTCTTTCCACAAAATCACAAACACCAATCACATATAACCCGAAACCCTCAACAAAAACCCAAGAATTACACACTACCCAGATAAAGTCACCACCATATCTTATCTTATTTCAGCAAAATTCACACGCATACGTGTAAAATCAATTACACTCTCGCCAGCTGATAGTCATCATCTTGATGGTGATATATTTGTTGGTAATATAAAAATGATCCAAAAAGAACCAACAAGAAGAACTAGAATGAATAGTCAGATCAGCCTGCAAATTTTGACCTGCAAATTTTGACCAAATTAAACTAATCAAAATCAAGACTTTCCATTGAACATCAAAAAAGATATCGAAGGATCTAAAACATGAAAATTTAAGAATGACCAAATCGAGAATTCATCAAAAGATAGAAACTTACCAGCTGGGTATGAATTAAAAAGATCAAAGAAGCTTCAAAACCTTCTAAAGATTGGATTTTGCAAGCAAGAATACCCAAAAAAAAATAATGGACTTTTAATATGGGGATTGAAATTATATATTATTATGAAAATGAAACCTAAGGCTAACCAATACAGGGGAGGTGGAAGAGGGTGGGTTTGGGTTTTGGTCCTTTTGGATCGGCTGCTACTTTCTCATGTCACCGTTCAATTATTCCTGAAATTCGATTGGTCCACGTAAGGAAAGTGGTATTTTTGGGTCTTGACAATTTAGTAGTTAGTAGGAGGACACGGAACCCTTTACCTAACTCGATTTATATATTTATTCGATTTATTCTTCTAATGATTAGTGGGTTATTTTTAAAATTTATCGGAAAATAAAGCAACCACTCAAAGCTTCATGTAATAATTGTTTAAAAATATTTTTTTACCCCTTTCCTAAATATTCATGGTTGATATATCATTTTGAACTTAAACCCAAAGATTTACCTAAACCTTAAAGGTAAGCTTCAAAGGCCTAATCTATCTTCCATAATTCTATATCGAGCTCTTTTAGTATAAATCTTTACTATTAGAGCTTAGAGCTAAGTGTTAGAAAACTACACTAACTTGCTTTGAGTTTGGTCAAGTTACCATAAGCATAATTAAATTTAGGCCTCTAAATACCTATGGATCCAAGCTACAAAATCATGTCAAATTGGTTTAACCGAGTCATTAAATAAGGAATACTTAGTAGATAAGAAAGAATTATAATAAAAATACACATCTCGCTAAGTCCAAAGCGGATATGAGGATCATTATTTCCCTTCTTAAAATGATTCGGTTCTATCCCTTATAAATAGATGATAAAGTCACTTGGTAAAAAATCTTAAACTCTATCCATTCTCATGCATGTTATTTCTCATTTATCATTATGCTGACTTAGGTATCAAGATAATTACAAAACTTTTTGACACCCCATAAGCTCTTTTTATTTTGCTGATGACTTAAATCACCTCTTCAATTCTCCAACACAACACTCACCCAACATATATAACCACAGGTGATAAATTAATTGAATTTTAATAAAGAAAGATAAAAGATTAGTATATAGAGTTGCTATGGTGTATGTGGACACCCTCAACATAATCCATATTTGCATTTTGTTGATAAATTTATTCTTTTCTTCTTATTCTATACAATTTTCACTAATAATTATAATTTTAAATTATTATCATACAATTTTATAAATAAGGTTTTGTATAAAATCAGTTATTTACTTTCTAAATATTTATTATTTCGATATGAAAAATCACATAAAATTACCTTATAAATACGTGACATACTCGTTTACGGAATTCGTTTTCACTACACAAATTCATTATAAATACCGCTTGATGAAATTTGTCCTAAATAGCTGTTTCATGAGTCTCTAAATATGACATCATTAACATTACACAATTAATAAAATCTCAATGTGAAGATAATGCATATATTTAAATGGTGGCACTAAAAAAAAATGTATGAGCTTTCTCTTCCATAAGCAAAAGTGACTTTATGACCATTGTGTTGTCAGTCTATCAAAAAAAAGAAAAAGATTATTATTTTTATTCATGTTTATCAACTTTTGGCTCATATCATAAAAGACCAAATTACAATTCAACTCTTCATTTTGTAAACTGCAACTATGATTATGACATTGATTTATACTTGTTTGCATAGTTTCTAATTTGCCAAGCTAGTAACGTTGCATTAACTTTGTCCATGAAGTATACTAACTTTTTTTTTTCTTTTTCAATTATTACTCTCGATGAGGGTAATTAGATGAATTCATGGTTATATGGCAAATTCTATGATGCCATCACTTTCAATTACATAATTTTTTTAAAATTATGGTAAAAATAAGATATAATACTAAAAATACCTTCAAAATATTATGGTACATATTTATATTAATTTTTTATAATAATTTAGAGAAATTTTATATAAAAATTATGGTAAAAATAAGATATAATACTAAAAATACCTTCAAAATATTATGGTACATATTTATATTAATTTTTTATAATAATTTAGAGAAATTTTATATAATCGGATAGTGATAATGCCGTTAGTTTTCACCGGTTAGATAGGTTTTGGTAAACATTAAAAGTCTATTTACTTTATTGAATAAAATAAGACCGTAATAGAATAGATATTATTGATAAATAAAATAAGTAATAAATTAGTATGATAATATTTACTTAAATATAATAGAATTGAGATTATATTATTTAGTTGATGAATAAAAGAAAAATAAGGATATAATAATAAAAGAAATAGCAAAAATATCCCTCCAATGCAAGAAATTCCACGTAATATAGAACGTTGACAGATACTATTGAAGCCCTAAATTGGATTGTTTCTTGAAAAACCCTTATCACGAGTTGGCCTCTGCCAGCATCTACCCAAACATATTGGAGAATCGATTCGCATGCCATGGAGCGGTGCGATGACAGGTCTGGTTGTTTGGTGTGAGCGTCGGTGACCCTCCCATTCGTCACAATATCATTAGAGGTATCCTTTCTATTTTCAATTTGCTTCAACTATCCATCATTTTATCTTTAATCAACTATACATAAACGAAAGTGGTGAATTCGAGCAGTTCGGTTTATGTCAAGGTGCATATTCCATAGGACAAGGTGTTTGGTTCCAATAAGCACGTCAGTTTTAGGCCCTTCACGTCGTAGCACTAGAAACAAGTCCGAGTCGGAGCTTATCACCGATTAGTATTGTCTTCGTTGAAGCTTTTTCCTAATAGCAATTATTATTGTGCCTTCTGATTTGACAATCCCTACCTTTGCTACATAGCAAATGTGGTTATACTTAGCCTAAGTCAGCAAACGATTCGAGCATGTGTGTTCTTTATCTTTTTCTATCTAACTAAAGCCTTCATTTCAATATCTCCGTTCACTTTGAAATTTCTAATGACGTAATAGAATGGCTTCTTGCTGATTCAAGTTGGGACTTGTTGCAACAATTAAGGTATACTATTTAGTTTTTTCTCCTACATGTTCTAAACTTGAATGAGAAATAGCTGGAATACCTTTTCCATTCTTTTATGATGAGAAACAAAAATAGGGGTTGGCTAGTCTTTGTTTAGCAAATTTGTTTGTTTAATAGAAAAAACTAATGCCATCTGATGAGGATATCTGTAATTGAAGCACTTGAGTGAAAACTGATCATGATTAAGGAGTGATTTTTTTTTTTTGGTCCAATAGCATGGTTGTTAAAATCACGAGTTAATTGTACAATTCTATAAGTTTGTAATTTCATGAATTTTTTATAATCAAAATGGAAGAAAAATCATTTAAGTATAGATTTTTGATATAATTATAAATTTAGATGTACGATTCTACAAATTATCGATTCTACCGGTTCTATATGATTTTATATGATTCTACTAATTCTATACCATTTAATTTCAGGTAAAATCACGATTTTGACAACCATATCCAATAGTCATATGCCCATAAGGTCAAAACTTGTATGGTAATCTTTGGTACAAAGTTCTAGTGAGAGTCAACCCTAGTCAATCATAAGAAGTTCTAATGACTTATGATTGAAGTGAAGTTATAGGTGGATATATTCTTTTTTAATGATGTCTAACTTGCCAAATACCGACCATGTTGCACCAAAGTGTCTACCCACTTGTAGAGCAACTACAATGATACTTCATATACCAAATAGTTTTGGTGTCAATCTTTGCAATAGGTTAAGATTCCATGTTTACTTGGAAGAAACCCTTCAATTATACTTGAATTGCCTAACACTTGTATGCAACACATTATATGAAATATTCGCGCAATAAAGTGGAGGTTGCTTACCATAAAAGTATATGATTCCAAGTGCTAAATAAAATGGGACTTTACTTTTGTATTGCACTAAATTTAACAGTAATATTACCATCCCTCATTTCTTGCATCTTAGCCTCAAAGCAATCCATTGTGGCAGATAAGTTTACCATAGGTACATCTGCAATATTACTTTGTCTCCTCTTCGAACTTGGATGGGTTACACTTTGGTGGATAGAGCCCACATCAACTTCATCTCTATGTGATATGACATCATCCGTGTTCTAAATTAGGGGATCCTCTCTATCCAACTCCTCAATCACATTTTCAACAATTTGTTCATCCTGAGCCTGTCGCACGATCCTTGACATAAATCATTGATAACTCATTCAGGTATGGAAGACTCCTTGTCATGAAGGGACTAACGTCTTTATTACTTTGTAACAAGGACACAATGAAAATGTAACATGAGCACACCATTGAAATAAAAAAAAATCATAAAAACATATATAAAGCACGCATACGAATAAATAAGCCTCCCAAATCGACTTCACTACTACCATTTTCCTTGCGTGATCCCATCTAAACCCACTTGTGCCCTTTCCATATACCATGTTGTACACTATGCTCCAATCATTTTTCAAAGTTCAAATACGTGACTCAATATGGGATCTTGCCTTTAATGTATAGTTTCGCATCCTTTGCATGAGCATTTGCTCCAACTCATATAGATAAACACTCTTAAAGCCAATGTTAGCATTGTGTGTTCGTCCATTGTGTAACTCCACCATGGATGTTACTAATGCATTATCCTCTAACATCATTCACTTCTGCTTACTTTGCTTCATTGGCTTTGAACCAACTTTTGTAGATTGCACCTCTCCTATGCTTAATGACTAAAAAAATAGCACCTTCAAGTGTGGAAACAAACAAGATTGGAAGACAAAATAAGAAATCAATACATTAGTACAATAAAGATATCATATAACATCCAAAATAAAGGAGTAAATTAGCATTTGTGAATGTAGCATAGCAAGTATTGACAAAATTGTAGAAGTAAAATCTAAATATCCATTTTGCAAGTGGTGTTGCAGGAATACTCTATGGAAATCAATGTTGACTATGTCTATATGTACTCCAGTCACTGAACATCTAATTTGCTAGACTTTGTCTCCAATTCAACCATGCATCGTTGTTACCTAATGTCATAATCAAATCATCCTCAGTGTCCACACAATTTTCCTTTATGCTGTCCATTGAATTTTTTAGCGGATTAGAAGTCATTTCCATCCTAATAAAGTTATGTAGCAAACAACATGCTAGAAATGATTCAATTATGGACCTGCATATGATAAAAAGATGGGCTCCTAAGAATGGACCATCTCATCTTTAGCATGGCGAAACACATCTCAATCACATTCTAGCCAAAGCATGGCAAAAGTTGAACAACTCTTCTACAGTTCTTGATTGATGCCCCTGACACCAATTGTTGAGATGATACCTTTGTCCCCTAAATAGAGCAATGAACCCCTCACAATTGGGATAGCCTTTATCCATGAGATAATAGCAACCTACATAAAGGTATATTCTCGGTTAGTAAATAAATTGGGGGTTAGAGAATAAAAGTATTGAAAAATGAACAAATAAATAGAGTGTACCTTCTGGAACTTTGAGGCCATTCCTCTTGGTGATTGCATCTCTAAGGATCCTACTATTTGCAACAGATCCTTTCTAGCCAAGTAGTACATAAAAGAAATGCATATTTGGTGTATACACTCTAAGGGCATTAGTGGTAATTTCATTCTTCCAAGTTCTATATCTAGCTTTGTCTTTCATTAGCACTTTGATTTAGATATGCATCCCTAAATAGTTCTACATTTGCATAAATGCTAGTTAACCTTGATGCACACCTTATGATAAGGAACTTCTTTTTAATATATGTTTGTAATGTGGAATTTACCTTGAAAAGTTTCCATCACTCATCGTTAGAGTTATTAGGAATAGGTTCAGGCTTCTTCGACAGTTGATTACTTAGTCATAAGGTAGCATGTAATACTCTATGGAAATATCGACTAATTGTTGCTTTGGACCTTTTAAAGTTATGCTTAATGACTCTATTTTTCGCATGGTGGGTAAGTATATGTAAAAACATTGCAACTTGCTCATCCATGAGAAGATTCCTAGTTGCCCATAATCCTCCTATACACTTTAACATTTCACATAGTTTCACAAATGCACATCTATCTAATCTCAATTGTTCAACACTTGTCAAATCATCACAATGAATAAGTCTCCTAATATTTTCACTATGTTGATAAAAGTTTAATTCGTAAGACCGGACAGTTAGGTGATGGGTATGCAAGGCTAACGGGTGCAACAACAACATAATGTGATGCACTAGGTCATAGTACTCTACCGACAAAGCTAAAAGGAAACAAAGTATCTTCTTTTTCCTCTATGATATATGGAAATGCAATATTGACTCATCCACAATTGCAGGTATACGTTGTTGGTATGAGGAAGTAATAAAAAATCTTGATGTGTACATTCAATGTAGACATGTAAAATCTATAAACAAAAAAAAAATTTGATTGAAATCATGCTTGAAAGAAGGCATATGTTACGTAGCCATTATAAAAATCACGAATTTCATATATACAAAAATATTCAATTAAACTACACTTAACATAAATTCATAATACAATTGCCAAAAGAAACCAAAAGCAATAACCACTTCCATTGTAATAGCTTCACCCCTAAACCCCACTATTAGAACGATTACTAGACGAAACAAAAAGCAAAACCAACGGTTAAGCACAAACACACGAAGGTTGCAGAACCATTATGCACAAGAAGGTTGTTGAACAGACAAAACAAAAAGTAGAACCAACAGTTAAGCACATACCATTATGCATACTAGATTGGACACAAAAGAAAGGGATGGTGGAGAGGCACCCAACTCCGATGAGATGATCAATTAGACGATGAGATGTTGTATTGGTCACAACCAATGGAGATTTAGACGCCTAATCCAACTGCATATAATAGGCGACGATGGTGCTTGACGTCCCACCCAAGGTTGCGATGTGGATGGAGCATTGACATAGATGAGATCTGGCTGCTTGAAGGATAGATTTCGAAGGTGTGGGCATATTGGGCTATCTAGTTTCCCCTTTTCTCTTCGCTAACTCCACTTGTGTTCACTTTGCGATGACAACGCCTCAATTCCCAATGACATTTCCAAGTTGTGGACAATGCATGGAGGTTAACTAGATCCTCGTTCCTTTGCTTGTAGCAGTTTCCCCTCGTTCTCCGTTGCAGATCTAGAAGTCTACAGTAACACCCTATTGAGGATAAAGTGGGGAAAAAGAAAATGTAAAATGGGTGGAATTTCAATTTAGAGCTTTTGGACAGAAATTCTAATTCAACGTTTTAAGTAATTCGAATGTCTATTCCATGCGTAAACATTGTAATTCCTATTTCACATGAAATAAGGTTATAATAGAATTGCTATTACGATGAAATAAATGGGACATGAAGATTACTGAGTAGGTTTTACTTTTAATTTTCTGAAGCTTACTCTTACTCTTATAAGGTATGTTACAAGATAGAATATCCCCATATCATATACTCATCTTGAAATATGTACCATAAAATATATAGGGTATAAGTTTTATAGTGCCCAAAGTTTTTAATGAATTCTTTTTTTTTTTTTGCCCAATATTGACCCTAGAGAAATTCTTAATTCATAATATTGAGTGTAACAAAGAAAAATATATTTTTAACTTAACATATACTTGAAATTAATTAAAGTTTGATTCATTTTGTTGTATTATATTTTTTGTAGTTTATTCTTTCATTAGTAAAAGTATTGTAATGGATTTAGGGCTTTTATATATTTAGTTATAAATTGTAATTTTATGACAATATTCCATAATAAATTGTTTTTTTTCTATATTATCATATTTATAATATATGCCTTTTGTTATTGATATATATGATTAAAATTGTTGGAAATTACCAAGTGAAAATGTACCATATACAAGTATGTGAAAAAATCAATAGGTTCTTCAATAACTTACCTAAAAAATGACTTGATAAAAAAATAATAAAAAAGTTTCATATGCTTCATAAAATACAAGATTTATGATAGTTTATATATGTTATATAATAGATTTAAATTTAAAAATTTATACCTAAAAAGTAAAATTCTTATAATTCTTAAGATCGAATCACTCTGTATCTACTTACCACTACTTTCTATCACTGCTTGGTAAGAATCATTAATATATTAATGGGTATTTCAAATACTCTCGTTAGTAAACTTGATAGAAATTTTATTTGGTTATATTTCTCAAATGCCTAATACCGATTAAAAAAGGAAAAAAAAAAACACTCTGATTGTTGCGTCTGCCGCCACTCCTCTTGAGCCCGTATTCGGAATCATTAAGCCATTTAACATAAGAAAATTCCATTAAGACGAGAAATTTGATGAGGTTTGGGAGCACTGGGTGTATCAGGTTTACCCGATTTGAGAAAAGTCAAGATCCTCCAATTTTCATTAGAAAAATTAAATGTGCAGGATTTCTATCCTAAACTTCCTATACATGTAGGGATTTTTTTCTTTTTCTTTTTCATCCATCTAATTCATATAATTGAACCAATACATGATTCTCCATAATGATATGTTTATTTTGCCAAATAAAATAAGAAAAAAGTAATAATTATTCCTTAAATTTTATTTGATATCCCATTGGTAGATATAGGAATATACTAAAAAAAAAAACTTAAAGCAAAATTATTTCTTTAATTCCATAAATAAATTATAATTCATCATTTTTCTAACAATAACAATTCTATAAAATAGTTATTCCACCAATAAAACATTGGATAAGCATATAGAGAGGAAATAACTATTATATTGCACATTTTCAATTGAACTAAATGTATCATATGTGTCAACATAAAACTAAAATAAAGAGTTGTGTCGAGTAACACGTAATTTTTTAAAATTAGTCCCTTCAAAATGTTTTTTGATCAAATAGTTATGTAATGACGTTTTGTGGTTTAAATTTTTATAAAATAACGAGTTTTTACATTTTCCTATAATGTCTTGACAAAAGATCTTTGAAAGAAAAAGAAAATAGATTTATAATATTTAATTATAAGGTTAATATCATATTTAGTACTTAAATTTTATCAATTTTTATAATTAATTACTTGAAATTTAAAAGTGTTAATCTGCTACCTACAAACTTTTTAAAGTCATTTATAGTATCCAAATGGGGTAATAAGTTGTAAACATAAATAAAGTTTAAATAGTTAATTATAAAAAGGGATAATGTTTAAATAGTTAATTGTAAAAATAAATAAAGTTTAAGTAACAAATTGATATTTTGAAACTTCAAGTAGTTAATTGCAAAAATGAGCAAAATTGAGATACTAAATGTAACATTACTCTTAATTATATAGTTCTTTTCATATTTTCAAAGTACCCATTTCATATATCATGTCCTTAAATTATCCAAATGTGATATTCCTCCATAATAAAATTCATAAATATAGGCATAATATATACTAAATAATTTAGAATCTATTTTTGTCTATAAACTCATGAAAATTCATTAAGCCACTTTGAGAGATCCATGAAACTAAATGATTTCATAAGTTGTCTCCAATCATGAAAATAAAAATATTACAAGCCTATCAGTAATATAGTTCTCATGCGAACTCATGCTAAAAGTTAAAGTTAGCTAAAGGGCCATCGTCACTTCTACCGCCAATCTACGGGTGGTGTCCTAAGCTATCATAGTAATTATCGTTATCATAAACATTTATACCTATAATGCTTGGTAAGGAAATATTTCCACAGAGACACAATGATATCAAACCACAAGCATTTATATTACACACATATACGAATGCACAATCAATAGGATACAATTAGCACAAGCTCGATAGGTTATCTTATTTAAATAGGGACAACATCTCATTTAGGGTTTATTGCATGCATCAGTCATCGATAGTTTAGTCCTTTATCTCCATTTGTAATTATGTCCTAAACCATAACTAAAAATTGTTGACAACTTTTCTTTAGGTATCTCAATTCATACCAATTACAATTTTATCACATCAACGACTTATGTATCTAAAGTGGTCACTAGCCTCTACCCTTTCTTAAGGGCGTGAGGGATCCAACAAAAGGTAGTTGATATCTAATCTATAATCCGTTTATCTAGAATAGTTAACGGCCTTGGCAATGGGCAAAAACAACACTAGACAATTAAAGTTTGATATTGTTGGGTTAATTAGATATTGAGTCATATAATATAGCTACCAAATGCACATCTCACTAACCTAGATTGCAACCAATAGATACAAACAATCAACTAGATTTCAAAATGGCCAATTTTGGTCCCATTAGCAAAGGGGCAATTGACCATCAAGAAGAGGTCGTTAACCATCTTAATGGCCAATCCCCAAAAACTATCCTTAAACATAGGGAATTAGACTTAAGGCACCCTGTTCAAGTGTCTTACTAAAAACTTTGATTTTCTATTAATTAATCTCTTAGAAACAAATCAAATCATCCAATAGATATTAATTGAAGCTTTTGAAAGTCTCCTATCTCCTCAAATTGAAACAATTGATTGATCTAGAAGATTAAAGATTAAAGTTCCTAATTTTCAACATTTTAAACTTATATTAAGAAAGACGGCAAATTGTATGTGAAGAGAACTCGAGACAGGGAGGACGGGTAACCATTAGTGGGGTGAGTCAATGTTTGAAGAGGAAGAATTTTGTGATAATAATGCAAAATTGTATAGTTAAGAACAAAAAGCTTAGTTGAATGAGTGTAAACAGGAGTGGGAGGTAAACGTAGTAGTGAGCCTCACTTCCCAGGATACATAATAGCTTCTTCAAATTATTTAAGACCGTGATGACTCTCTAAACTTAGATATGGAGACTGGAGAGGCAAACCAAAAGTGGAACCTAATAATTTAGATCCCTATCCAAATTTTATATAAGTGACTGGTATAGAAGAAAACAATTACGAGTTGAAGTGCTTAAAGCCCTTAAGTTCGAGCTAGTGGCAATGATTAAACCCTCTTCCTATTAAGAACTTATTTTTGGTAATTTTAGGGAGCTAAGTGACAATTAGATAATTGCCCATTCCACCCACTTACCCATCCCCATGAGAACTTAAGGATATTAGATTTTTTCAAATCTCATCAAAAAAAGGAAATTGAATTTCATTGAAACAACTAGATTTTTAAAAGCAACAAAACCTCCAAATTTGATGCAAACCCTATCATTATAAATAAAGATGGATCCTTGATTCAAAAACACAAGTTAATTTTCAAATTACTTTTTTAGTAGCAATTTGAAACTTTTCTTCTCTAGAGCTTAACTCTAACAAATTTCACTCTTTTCTAGATTACCATAACCTAGCAATTTTTTTCCACACTTTTGATCCTTGGTGCTTCCTTACAACCTAACACAAGACGACCCTTTTTAAACTAAGAAAAGAAGAAGAAGAAGAAGAAAGGCAACACCTTATTTAATTTGAACTTTGACGAGCTTGGCATTTTCCAATAAGGTAAATTTTTATATTTCTAGATGTGCTTAAGTGATTTTCTTGATCCCCATAAGTCAAAGAGTATGAACTATTTTAAACAACCATAAATTTGATCAAAAGTTGATTGAATTTGATTGTGACAAGTGATGTCACCTTACACCACCAATTCCTAACATCCAACCATGAACTTAAGGCCACCATTCACATCAAGACCACTATAGAAGGTGATTTGACACACTTTCTATTTCAAAACATGCGGTCACCAAATTTAACCACCCTTGCTCCCATCGGTCTTCTTTCTCTTCTTCTATCATTTTCTTTTTTTTTTTAATTTTTATTTATTATTTATCTAGATTTTTCAAGAAAAAAGAAAAGAAAATGACGTTGATGTAATTTTAGGAAATTATCTTTGTTTTTAATTGTGGTTTTTTCTCAATAAAGAAAGAAAAATATTTTTTAATATAAGATTCTAGAACAAAAGTTTATCTTTTAATACTTTTATTGTCACACCCAAAAACCTTAAGGATAATAACAACTCGCCATGTATTTCACTTAAATAAAGTACACTAAAGCTTACTACATAAAGAATAGGTTTCTAAATCAATTTTATTTCTTCGAAACATTCATTAGTTTTTGTAAAATACTTTGTCATTTGAAAATATTTTAGAAAATCCATAAGGTTTTGAAAACTATTATTGATTTTACCTACAAAAGCAATTTTTTTATAAAGTTCATAAAATTCAATGTTTACATAATTTACAAAATCATTTTACATTAGAAGAATATAACAACTAACACCAAAGTAGTTCAACTAGTGATATCCCTATCTCCAAAGTTGTAACCAATCAATATTCAATTCTTATACTAACAGTAAACTTTTCAAGACTTGAAAGAGAAAATAGTGAATAAGCCATTAGGATTGGGTACAAAAAGTGCTTCAAGCACATGCCTGTATGTTATGTATACCTAATTCCAATGCATTGATATGGATTCAATAAGTTATTTAAAGTAAAGTTAGACAAGTAGTGCTAGAGTACTCATTACTTCAGACACTTCAAGACCCAAAAAAGGCTAGGAGTAGGAGTGGGATTAAACTGTTAGTCTGTTTGCACGAAATTAAAAAAGGAAAAAAAGAAAAAGAAAGGCTCTTAGTTGCTTAATAACTAGTGTCATATTCTAGAAAATAGATTCAAAGGGATATCTACCCATATATATCAACGGCAATATGATTGCATGAAGGCAAGGATTAAATTGCCTATGATATTCAAATACTAAAGCCTTCCATGTTTTTCTTATCCCCAAAAAAGAGCACGCCCTTAAATGACGGCTAGTGAGGATTTAAATATTGTTAACTTTAATGAAATTGGCCTAGTTAAGATCATATAACTTATAAGCACTTCTTTATTCTTTTACTTTAATCATTGCTGCCACATGTGCTCACCTAAATGAAGAATCAACAATTACACTAACAATCCTAATTTGTGCCTCTAAAGATTAAGAATGACTAGAGTTAAAAGGTCACAAATTGGTTCATGGTAAACTAATCACATTACCGTTGCATTTGAGGACAAGACAACTCCCCACTGGGACAAAACAAAAAATAAAATATCTACCTTCTTATTAGGTTGGGGTAGGTTCTTATCAGGTCATACATGGGAACCCGATTCCAACTCGAACCGTATAAGGTTTAAAAAAAAAAATCCTAAAACCTTAGAAAAACCTTATAGGGAAACACATTATAGTAAAGACAACCCCCGCTTTGCTCCTCCGTCTCCACCCGCTTACATCCCTAGGACTATCATAGCATATCTAGCTATCATGACCAAAATCATAACCGAAACTATATTCAAAACCATATCCATGATATAAGTAGTCTTGCTTGGGCATTCACTCCAAATGTTAGGCTTGCTACCACAATCGTAGTCTATTCCTACCATCATGTACAAAATCTCATACCTTATATGCCATCTAGTCAACTTTTCTTCACTTTCATGGCCACTTCATGCAAGTACTTATCATATCAATTATCCGTCACACCACCTTTGTGGCTCAAGCGTACAAGCAACATTATAGATACTTAGGCCAAGTTTATGTTTTAGTCAATTTTAAGATCCCATTTCTAACATGTAGTACACAACTATCTTGTCCTTAGAAGCCAAGAGCCATCATCAAACGTTGATTAGAAGATTCCTTCAACTTGATTAAAAGTTTATATGCAATGAAGAACATAAATATTAGTATGTAATGAATTACTTCAAGTAAGTCTAATTGTATAATTTTTTTGTATTTATTACCATTTAAGTCCAATGACTTAACTTAATATTTCACTAAATATAAATCTATTAGGTTAGTGAGTTCATTTATAATAACTAAATAGGCCCACTATCTTAACCCAATTATTAATTTAATTATTAAGTTTCATTTACATTTAATTCCATTAGTTATTTAGTGAATTGGCTTGATTAATTAAATTAGTTCAAAGGTAATGAACCAATTTAGGATTAGATTAAATCGATTGGGGATAATTTTGAATTTGGTTCATCTTTAGGGAGTTCGGTCTTAACTAATTCAATTTAATATTTTAATTAATTAATCAAATTAATCTAAGTTGAGAACCAGTCAAGGTAGACTAGTTCAAGACTTGAACCGATTGATTCAACTGAATCAATTTAAAAGTTGATTAAGGTCCTTAAGGGGTCACCTAAATTTAAGTTCATATAGTCTAATTATTTTATTTTATGTTTTAGTCTAATTAGATTTTAAGACATATTAGTCTTTAGGCCCAATTATTATTTATTAATGTTAATTATTACTTAAGTGCATATGTTACTAATTAAGTTCACTTATTACCACAAACACATTTTAGCATTACTAACCAACCTTATAAAGATGAAACTCATTTTTCAAAACAATTTTGATCGAAATCTTTAATCACATATTGGAATAAAATTGTTGTGATTTTGACAAAATGATTTGTAGAAATCAATTCTTAAAGTTGAATTGTACATAATGATGTAATCAACTCGAATATGATATAAAAACACATTTCTAAAGATTTTAGACGAACACTTTAGATCAAACTTGCATTTTGGCTAAAAAAAAAAAAAGCAAGTTGAATCTTTACGAAAAAAACATAGGAACAAACTAATAGCATTCAAAGTTTAACTTGATGAGTCACTTAATGGGTTAATGTGTATTAACAACTTCTATTAACAATTATCATAACAAATCAAAACATACTAAAATATGAACAATTATCAACAAATTT
Organism: Laguncularia racemosa; assembly: GCA_037954665.1. Classification (NCBI taxonomy): domain Eukaryota; kingdom Viridiplantae; phylum Streptophyta; class Magnoliopsida; order Myrtales; family Combretaceae; genus Laguncularia; species Laguncularia racemosa. Next base: position 507,915 of record JBBMOL010000071.1, on the reverse strand, counting down.
TAAAATTTTACATCTTCATTAAATATCACTCAAACCCCATTAAAGTCAATACTAAACATCATAAACTTTGCAAATTTCCATAAAATACCTTTTTGAACATGTTTTACAAAACCGCACATAACATATTCATTTTAGATCTAACTTGAATCAAACCAAGGCCAAATGATTCCTAATCATTTCCCCTACTTATTTCATCATTAAAACACTTTTTTTGAACAAATTAAGCCTCTAAAAATAATAGGTACATGTTTAACAAAAATTCCATTCAATTTACAAAACTCAACCATTTTAGCTTCACATCAAATCAAACCAACTCCAAATCACTCGTAACTTCTCTTTATCATTAAATTAGTGTTTTAACTTCATTTTAGCGTATAATCATCATCCATAAACCCAAAAACGAACTAAAATTTCTAAATAATCCATTTATGCTCAAACCTACACTAATCAACACCATTCCAATTTTATTCTTCTAATTACCATTCCAAATCAATTTATATCAATTACATATCATTCAACACATCAAAACATCACTTTTGAAGATCCAAATACCCATTTAGTACCACATGATTCGACGACCACAACAACATAGCCATTTCATTATTCTCTCTTCATTGACATACTTTCATTAACTTAATTAATACATTTAACTTACAATTACACATTTTACAACAATAAATCTCAAAATTCAAATCAAGGACACATTTATATTTTCATGAAACCTACAACTATCATATAAATTTTCAATATTCATTGCATCAAAACACCAAATGCTAATCTATATTTATTAATTCAATATCGAATCAACATTTATTCCTCAAGAATCCTTAACCCAAACTCCAATTAAGTATAGATTAACTACCTACCTTACCTTTTTAGCACTAAGAATCTCTAATTACACCTTAAAAGTCTTAAAATTTCTTTAAACTCCTAACAGACCTTGAAAAACTCAAAATTAACACTTAATATTTATATTAAACTTGTAGATTGAAAAATAATTTATAATATATATGAGAATCAACTTAAATTCTGGAATCAATATCCCACTTACCCTTGACACTTGAAAAATCAAGCCACCTCAAGCCTCAATTAGTGCTAATTAACTTTACCATCTAAAAAGGAACAGCAACAGCACGGAAGATGATAATTAACTTTACCATCAATCTAATGCCGATGACCATCGGGGATATTAACTTTACACATAGATGGTAAAAATTAGACCATAAAGAGACTAATGATTGCTAATGTTTTCAATAAACTTGGGTAAGATTTCATTGATTCATCAATGATAATACATTTTAACTGCATCAGAATTTACAAGGCCCTTCAAATCTAATCCATCCATATGTGGCAAAATTACTGCCTTTTCAAATAACATTCTCATTACAAAATATGCCCCCCCATAATTAGGTGTAAACTTCCCTCTAGAATCTTATACATTTAGGAGGATCTTCTTTAGAACTAAGTTACCCTCTTGGAAACTTTGAGGTTACACTCTTTTATTAAAGGCTCTAGCCATTCTTTGTTGGTAACATTAGCCATGGCATAATGTTGTTAACCTCTTTTCATCAATTAAGCTCAATTGGTTAATCCGTTTTTTCATCCAATCAGCTTCATCTAGTTGAGTTTCTGACAATACTCTAAGCGATGGAATCTCAACTTCAACCAGTAATACTGCCTTTGTGCCATATACCAAAGAGTAAGGTGTAGCTCCTATTGGCGTTCTAATGGAGGTCCGATAGGTCATAAGTGCAAATGGTAACATCTTATAATAGTCTTTGTAAGTAATAACCATCTTTTCAATAATCTGTTTAATATTTTTATTAGCCTCTTCTACAGCTCCATTCATTTGTGGTCGATATGGAGTGAAATTTTTGTGATTGATCTCGAAATGTTAGCCTAATTCTATTGTAAGCTTGTTGTTGAGGTTCGTACCATTATTTGTAATAATTGACTCATGGGATCCATATCGAGCAATAATGTCCCTTTTGATGAATTTTACCACTACTCCTTTAGTAACATTGGTATATGAGGAAGCTTCGACCCATTTGGTAAAATAGTCAATTGCCACTAATATGAACTGATGACCATTGATGCTTTTAGGCTAATTGGTCCAATTATATCTAAACCCCACATAAAGAATGGCCATGTGAAGAAAGCATATGAAGTTCCTAAGGATTGGCATTTATTTTGTTGGCATAAATTTGACATAAATGATAATGTCTCACATGTTTGATGCAGTTAGCTAGTAATAACCCAATCTCATGATCTTTCTAGCTAACTTGTAGCCATTCATATGAGGACCACATATTCCCTCATATACCTCTTTCACAACAGTGTCTACTTCTTTCTCGTCCACATATCTCATTAATGTGCTATCAAATGATCGCTTATATAGCATGGACTCACTTAGTAGAAAATGACTCGCCAATCTTCTAAGCATTTTTTTGTCTTTCTTGTCAGCCTTTTCTGGATGCCTTCCCTCCTAAATTAGGATTTTGATGTCATGATACCAAGGCTTATCGTCTTGTGTTCCTTCAATAGTTAAACAAAAAGTAGGTTTATCTTCAATCTCAATCCTGAGAGGTTGGATTTCTACCCCTTCTAATATTTCAGTTAAAGATACTAATGTAGCTAAGGCATCGGCAAATTGATTATGCATCCTTGGTATATATGTGAATGTGATCTCTCCAAACTTCCCTTTTAATCCTGACAAGTAGTAGTGATAATGTACTAATTTTTTATATTTCGTCTTATATTCTCCTTGGGTTTGATAAATCATGAGTGAGGAGTCCTCATATGCGCCTAATTCATGAATTCCCATATCCAAAGCCATTTTGAGACCTATAATGCATGCTTCATATTCTGTGATTTTTTTGGTGTATGGGAACATGAGCCTCATCACTATAGGGAATTGGTTACCTTCAGGTGAGACTAGCATTGCCCCTATTCCATAGTCGAATACATTGGTAGCTCCATCAAAATACAACTTCCATTTGAGATTTTTTTTTTTCTTTTTTAAAGTTATAATCGCCTTTAACGACCAATATGTCTTCATTTGGGAATTGCGCTTGTGGTTCTTGGGAAGTTCCTTCAAGTGGATGTTTAGCCAATTGATTTGCTATAGCCCGACCTTGAATTAAACTCTAGTTTATATAGGTGATGTTGAACTCAAACAATAACATTTTTCATTTAGAAATCATGCCAATTAAGGTTGGTTTGTTTGCCAAATACTTTAGGGGATCATGTCTTGTTAATAATTTAATTGAATAGTAAAGTGTATATTGTTTGAGTTGATACATAACCCAAACTAATGCACAACATGTGCTCTCTACTTCCAAGTATTTTTGTTCCCCTTTAGCAAATTTCTTACTCTGATAGTAAATGACTTATTCTCTTCCCTTTTCATCTTTCTAGCCAAGCATACACCCCATAGATTCAAGTAGTATTGTCAGGTACAAAAATAATGGTTTGCCAAGTTTATGTGCCATTAGCATATGAAAATTCATGAGATATTGTTTGATTTTCATAAATGCTGCTTCACATTCCTCATTCCACTTTATAGCAACATTTTTCTTTAGTAATTTGAACAAAGAGCAACATTTATCCATGAGTTATGAGATGAACCGAATAATTTAATCTAAATGCCCAAATAGTCCTCTAGCTTCTTTAAGTGTGCTTGGAGGTGGCATTTCTAGTATTACTATGACCTTATCTAAGTCCACCTCGATGCCCTTTTAACTAACCATAAAACCCATTAATTTCCCAAAGGTAACTCTAAAAGTACATTTTTCTAGGTTAAGTTTCAGTTGATATTTCCTTAACCGTTCAAACAACTTTTTTAGAGAGTCTACATGGTCTTCTCCTTCTTTGGATTTAGCGATCATGTCATTAACATGCACCTTAATTTCTTAGTGCATCATGTCATGAAATAATGCAACCATCACTTTTTGATATATTGCCTCAGCATTTTTAAGACCAAAGAGCATAACCTTATAATAAAGGTACCTCAAGTTGTGATGAAGGTTGTCTTGGTCTTATCTTCTTCTGACATCTTGATTTGGTTATACTTTAAGAAACCATCCATGAATGAGAAAAGATAGTTTTCAGTTGTATTATCTACTAAGACATCTATGTGAAGTAAAGGAAAATTATCTTTTGGTGTTTCTTGATTTAGGTTCTAGAAATCTATACATACACAAACTTTACCATTTTTCTTTATCATAAGGACTATGTTAGCTACCCGTTTAGGATAATCAGATATCTCAATAAACCTAACCTCCAACAATTTCTTGATTTCTTCCTTGATTTGTAGCAAAATATCAGGCTAAAATCGTTTTAATTTTTGTTTCTTGAGTTTGATGTCTTCTTGTGTGGGCAACTTATAAACTACGATTGATGGGTTAAGTCCTAGCATATTTTCGTAAGACCATGTGAATACATCAAAGTATTCAAACAATAGCTTGGTTAACCTTCCTTTTTGCTCATTATTAAGATTGCCCCCAACCTTAAGATTTTTAGGGTTATCCTCATTTCCTAGGTTGATTGTTTCAATTAACTCAACAATGGAAATTCTACCATATTCATATCTTTGCCATTTCTCTTCAATCACTTTGTGGTCATCAATATTATCTCTAAAGACTAAACTAGTAGGATCAGAGGTAATATCAACATTTTTACCCTCTATGTGTGTGAGATATCCATGATTTTCATAATTGGATCTAAATAAACATATAAACAAATGAATAAGTAGAAGGAAAGAGATGAAATGAATCAAATTTTTATTGATTTCATTTGTATGGGTTACACTTATTGAATAAAAAATACATAAAAACTCGACAAATATTAAACCATAGTTTGCCCTTACTTTAAAGCAATTCTATTACTATTTAAAGGAAAAGAGAACCAATTTTATAGTGATTAGGAGCTACAGGATATGCCCATTGAATCTTACTACTGCTTGTTTGTGAGCTTATTGGAGTTATCTTCTTTTATAGATACCAGTGTCTCAATGCTAGTTAGATGGGTGAATGTTGTTTGGATTGGTGGAAAACTCATTGGGGTATTGTACAATTTATCCCCCTTTTTTCCTTACCTGAGCCTCGTTTGAATTTTTTCTTCCGGAGTAAGGACATATCCAAGACTAAATGTCATTATTTAACCTTCTTTAAATTTCACCTTTTTGCATCCCTATGCCTCACTTCAAAATTAGTAATCATACACACCTTATTAAATATCTGGATTCCAAGGTTATCTGAGCCTTCTTCTCCTATGTAGGGTATGGCTATTTTTTTTATATATATAAATGGCATAATCTTGTTCACTCACAACAGTGACAATCTAACCATTAGAAATGAATTTAACTTTCTGGTGGAGGTCGGAAGGAATGGCTTGTGCCGCTGGATCCAAGGCCTCCCAAAAAGTAAGTTGAAGGACCTTGGTATATCTAGGACTTGGAAAGAGATTTCAAAAAACTGCGGGTCAATTTTTGCCATCAAGTTATTTTCACCTACAATTTTCTTCTTTGATCCATCAAAAGTCTTTACTGTAGTAGAACTTGGTTTGATGTTAGCTATATCAACACCTAGCAAGTTAAGAGTAACTAGAGGGCTTACGTTAAGAGATGACCCATTATCAATGATGACCTTGGAAACAATCATGTTATTGCACTTCATCTCTATAAAAAGTGGTTTCGTGTGTTAATTACCTTCTTCCCCTAATTTTTCCATTGAAAAAGATATCTAATCAATGGCAAACATGGAATTGGAAATATGTCCCAATTTTTTAGTAGAATTCGCTATGGCACCTTAACTTTCCTTAAAGTTTTAAATAAAGCTTCTTTGTAAGGCTTAGAAGAGAGTAGAAGACTTATAAAAGAGATTGAAGCTAGGGTTTTTGATAATTGGTCCATGATTTTATACTCGCTAGACTTAATCATCTTTGAAAAAGTTGATAGTCCCTTTTTCTTCTTTTGCTACTGGCTTTATAACTTTATTGCTTGATTCATTAGTTAGTTTCAGGCTTTTTTGTGGGCTCTTCTTTAGGGCTATAGACCCTTCTTGACCAAGTGATTCCTCTAATGATAAAACTTGAGAGTTTCTCTTGATTAACCACTGCATAATTAAATGAGGTAACCTTATGGTTTTTAGGTGCTAAGGGAACATGGAAAGTATATTTCTTAACTTTTGGGACCTTTTGCTCCTATTATGGTTCCTTGTAACATTTTAGGATCATTAGTTTAAAATTAAGTCCTATCATGTTAATCATTGATCATCCTCCTTCTCATTCTAAAGGTTGTCTTCTTCTTCAAATTTACACCCTAACCACTTAGGAAAGGTTCTTTATGGATTGGTAGTTGGATAGAGTAGTCAATAAAATAATCAAATTTCCTTTAATGTTGCCCTAACAAACCAACCATGGGATCACGTACATGCCATCTTTTCTCCAACTCCTTTTGAGTTGTTAACTTGTAAGGCTTGGGAACCAATATTTCCCAAATGCAGGATGCTTAGATCTTACCTTCCAATAACAATTGATAGATGGATGACATGGCTTATGCTCTATTGTTTGGGTTAATTGATGGTAGGAAGCTGGCTTGTTGCAAGTTCCATGCTACTTGCTCTATTGGTAACCTGTCTAAATCAACTCTTAGTTTAGGTGCTTTCAAAGTGATTCTATTAATGGCAAGGCCATGATTGAGAAGTGGGTTATTGTTGACATTGGGAATGGATGACTCAATGAAGTCTAACTACATTACGTTTGCATTAATCAGATACTGGATTTTATTCTTAAGTCTCCATCACTTATTTATAGAATATCCTACCTACCTTGTATGGTATTCACATTTGAGGTTAGGGTCATATGTTCTTGGTTTGTATCTCTCATTGAGAATTTCAAAGCTAATTAGATTATCAATATCTAGGCTAGCAAAGACTTGGCTTAAGGAGATTGGGATTCGGGTGAATTGTTTAGGAGGTTTATTGATCTATGGTTAGTTGCTTGGTTGTGGATAGAATGAAGTGTTTATGGTTGAGTTTGGTGTTTAGAAAGAAAGGTGAGGGGTTGGTCTGCTATTTGATAAGTGCTGAAAGAACCTTATTTATAATATTTATTGAATATACTGTTTTATGAATTTTGTATAAATTTATCAAGAAAAAGATACTTAAGTGCTTAATATTTGATTTTAGGGTTTAAAGAGTGAAATTTAAAGATTTAAAGAAGATTCAAGTGAAAACGAGGCGAAAGCTAGCAAAATGTAAGAAAATGTGATTTTTCACATGAATGCATCGTGAAATCCTACCCTAGTTGTTGCACAAGTTGTGTAGAGAGTAGTGTTGAAGTAGAAAATCTACCTAGAGAAGAAACTGTAGGAATTTTAAAGTGCATAACCCTTTTCACAGTTGTGTAAGAGGGTGTGTAGAACTCGAAATGCAAAAATTTCACTTTTGTCTAGAGTACACGGCCTCAACACGGACATATACTAAACCGTGCATGCTACCTTATTTCTTATACTATAAATACTTGCTTTATTATGAAAATTAGGGATCTGGATTTATTTTTTCTCATAGCTACTCTAAAAACCGTAGGAGAGCAAAAATTATGAATCTGGAAGGAGAAATCGTTGGAGCATCATCGGAAATCATAAAACACTTACAAAGGTTTATTCTTTTCATCATGAATTCTTATTACTTCTCTAGATTTCTCGTGATTACTATAAATTCCATGGAGGAGTATATTTATATGCTTTGCATCTTGTGAAACTATAAACCATGTGATTGAATTACTTATTGATTAATGAAAATTTTATGCTTGTATATCTATTCATGTATTTTAATTGTTGAGTGATTGATTTATGTGTGTAAATTAACTACATGTCTAATCTTATTAGATAGAGAGATGTCTCATATAATAGGATAAACCTTCATGAATAGAAAAATTGCATGTTTTACCTATAAGTAGAAATTTTTTTATTTTTTGCATGAAGATTTAATCTTTATTTGGAATTATGAACTTAATAAATCTTACAGAGCGATAGTAAGGGAGAGGTCTCCACTATTTCGTATAAAGTTATTAATTAATTGACTCGAGGGAGTAATTAGTTTAATTGAGAATTCCTATAATACAAAGCATAAACAAATTGTTAATTAATACATTATTATAAGAAAGCTAGGGTTTAGAGTGGATCAAGATAAATGGTATGTCTTTGTGATTGAATTCATTTATTACAACAATTATAATTAATCTTAGGTTATTAGATTAGTTAATTAGTGATTTAATTTATTAATTCCACATTAAGATTTAGACTATATAGTAGAAAAATGGTAATACTAGTACTTATCTTTAAGATCTTTAAGGACAATACCCATTGTAATCTATATTATATTAGATAGATACACTTACCTAACTAGTTCATTAGATTTCTTTGGGTTAATAAATTTATAATTTGATACGATCAGATGAATGAACCATCAAGTTTTTGGCACCGTTACCAAGGATTTAGCGAAACAATATTAAGAAAAACCTTATTATCTGCTACTTTAGTCATTTATTTTATTTGTTTTATTTCTTTCTACTCTCCTTATCTTTTAAATACTCTAACTCGTAGTTGCTGCTTTGGTAGTGCATGACAAGGACTCTCCCTTCTAACACTCTTGATCTAGACCCTAAGATTGAGAGAACACTTCGCAAGATTCACAAGAATACAACTGTTGAATCTTCTGGACAATAAGAAATTAAGAGAGAAATGTCTATTATAAAAGTCACAACAACATTAAAGGAAAAGCAATCAATTGCAGAATCTTTAGATAGTGCGATGGGATTACTGGAGAATATTAAAGAGGAAACACAGGAGACCATGGCTAAGAATCTGCTTAAGACCAATCTAGATTATGCAAGGCTAACCTTTGATGGAACAAGGCCAACCATTGTAAAGCCTCTCATTGGGGTTAACAATTTCGAAATCAACGGTGTGGTGATTCAACTCTTGCAATAATACCGTCAATTCGATGGATTACCAAATGAGGACTCTCATGCTCACATTCAAACGTTCTTAGAAATATGTGAGACTTTCAAGAATAATAGGGTGACGAATGAAGCGGTGCGTATTAGGTTATTCCCTTTCTCATTAAAGGGGGAAGGCTAAATACTGGCTTCAATCGTTGGGTCCCGGAGCTTTAACTACATGGGATGACATAGTGAAGTAATTTTTAGATAACTACTTCCCTTCGTGCAAGATAACCAAGCTCAAAATGACATTGCATCATTCATGCAACAAGATGGTGAAACCATGTATGATACATGGCAAAGATGAACAGAGTTGTTAAGAAAGTACCTACACCATCAACTACCCACATGGATGTAAGTTCAAACATTTTTTAATGGGCTTACCCCAACCACCCATCAATTGGTAGAAGCCGCAGCTGGTAGTACTGTAGACAACCCATTTTTGCCATAAGAATCAATAATAATAAACCATAATTAATTTCCAATTTTTTTCCATATTTTCTCTAATTTGGCAAAAATAGAAAAAATATTCAAAAAAATAAAAATAAATAGGAAAATACATCAATTTTGGAAAATAATTTTAGAAATGGCAATAATAAGGACTAAATAATTTTTACCAATTTTTGAAATTTCAAAAAATATAAAAAAATAAAAAAAAATCGCATTGCATATATGCAATTTGCGAAATAAAGAAAATCGCGAAAGTGGGCTAGCTCAGCTGGTCCAGACTAGGGTCAGGTGCGCGCAGGGGGTGCGAGGTTAGGGGTTTGAAACGCAGGGGAAGCAGAATCCGCGTTTTGCGAAATTTTACTCTGCTTGGGATACGTGTCAGCATCCGATTAGCTGGAGCAAACGCATGCACCGAGCGCGTGATCGTCTTCAACCTCTGTCCGAGATCGCCGGCGAGGAGAAAAATATGAGTTTTGGCTGTTTTGATTCGATTTTTTGCACAAATCCAACGGATTTTCAATAGAAATAAGATAAACATCATTCAATTGGAATCAAATCGCAAAAAATCGATAGATTTACACAAATCGGAGTTGTTTTTTTAACCGCAAATCCGATTTGCTTCGATCAGTAGAAATCTGAGCTTATCTAGCTCGATTTTGAACGCCTATAAATAGAGGATAAAGTGGAGAGGCAGAATCACAGATAAAAAGTGAGAAAAAGGAGAGAATCGAAGCCTCGCCGGAGTTGTTCAAAATCGCGACCACCGAGCAAGTATCGAGCAGCCACCAGGAGGCATTTCTGAAGCAAACCACCGCCATAGTTGAGTTTCTCACCCCCGAAAACCTAAGAATCGACGCCTCAATCACTTTGAAAGGCCATCGGAACGCCGTCAACGAGCATCCCCAATCGCCGCGTCCGATCGACCCAACTTGACCCGATCTGACCCAACCCGCGCACTGACCCGAATCCAAGTAAGTCGGATTTTCCGATTTTTTGTATTTATTTTATTTATTTTCGAATTTATTTATTTACTTATTTTTTATTTATAATTCGAAAAAACAGAAAAATGTTAGAAATTAGATTTTTTTTTTAGGATTTGATTTAGTATGAATAATAAAAATAAGAATAATAATTATAATAATAAATAATAAAAATGTGAAAATTTATAAAGAAAATAATAAAAATATTAAAAAAAATAAAAATTTAGATTTTAAAATAGATAGATAAAAAAATCTAGGAGAAAATGTTTCAATAAAAATTAGAAAATTAATAAAAAAATTAATAAAAAATTCAATAAAAATTTATAATAGTAGAAGTGAGTTGAAAAATAGAAAAATTGGAATTTTTATCACTTAGAAAAATCATTTTCTTAAATAAATCCAAAATTGGTTTTTTCCTTAAAATATTATTTTCAAAAATCAAATTATTAAGCTAGGGCTTAGATTTTTTTAGAAAAATCCTAAAATGGTAAAAACATAAATCAAAAGAAATTTCATAATTAAAATTCACAAGCACACTAAAGTTTTTTTTTAGGAAAAGCGAACTACGACTTGTTTGATCCAGAATAGCAAGTACGTAGGCACCCTTTTGGGGCAACCCTAAAAAAGGAATAAAAATCATTTTCCTAGCATAATTCACTCAAAAAACACAATAAAAGACAACAAAAATAAAATAAAAGACATTTCGAGATAGAGTAAATTTTAGGAGATTAGGTGGTAACCTTAGGGTTTTAATATGTTAGCCTCTGAACTTAGAAACTCTGGTTTTCCCTTTTCCTCTTTTCACAAAAACGAGAAGAGGAAATCACGACGACTAGTGGTCCAAATTATGACTAATTCGCTCCATTAGTCTTAATTCAATTTTTCCCAACAACATTTGGGTGGCGACTCCAAAATAGAACGAAGTTCCTAACTCAAGTCGATGATCTACATTAGATGAGCATAGGGTCTAGTATAGATTGGATTAGGAATGGGAAATAAAAAATTAGACTCGACAGGATGGCGACTCCACTAGGGACCATTTTCTCTAGTAGGCTAGCTACCTAAATCTCCTCAAATTGCTCCTTTTAAAAAATGTCTTTTGATTATTCTATTGCTAACCTTTCAGGAATTAGCTAAATTTATGATTCAGTTTTTACTTTTGGGTCTACATGCATACATTTGTGTGAATAGATACGGTCGAACCCGGACTGTCTTAGGACCCTAAGACGGGGAACCATTGTGTAGGTTTCGGGCGAAGTGATGTAATCACCGTTCGGGACCGATTAGGCTACCCCACCCAATGCTTCGATATGGCCTGAGATCCATTTCTCCGGGAATGCGAGAGGCCATAGAGCTTGGGGACCAGTTAGAACCTACCATTTGCATACATAACATCATGGGTTGACAATTGATGATGATGTAATGTTTTTTTTGGAGTTCAGATCTATTTCCCTGTAATGTTATCATAGTTCTGGTTGTAATTAGGAAATTTCTGTTGTAATAGATGGCTAGTACCGTAGTTGACCGCCTCCTCCGCAAAGAGATCCGAGTGTACAAACCTTTGGATCTGAAATTGGTGCTGGACCACTGGTTTACCTTATATAACCCAGAGGAGCAGGCCTTCATCCAGTAGAAAATAGGGCCCATCCTCTCACTGATGAAGATGGAGATGAACTTGCCCTTGGTATGGGCCATGCTCCACTTATGGGAAATAGAGCCCGCGGCTTTCTTCATCAGGCCACATGTGATCACCCCTACCCTGGAAGAGTACACCCAGTTGCTATAGGCTCTAGCACTAACCGATCAAGTCTACGTGCTAGATCTTGAGGCCGGGCCAGCCGGTATTTTCAGCAGACTACTAGGTATCCGCAAAACAGCAGTCAACAAGGCGTTAGCAGACTGTAACGGATACTACATACGGATGAACGAGTTGGAAGCCTAGTTCATTGCCCGAGAAGACAATGGGGATAGGAAAGACATATTGTGTGGGGACCCCAAGACCTATAGACAAAGAAGGGTGAATGCTTTCATCCTGACAGCTTTCGCCACCATACTATTCCCCACCAAAACTTTCTATGTCCACTACCGGGTTGTAGAACTAGTGACCCAATTCCTAGAAGGAAGGTCTTACATCCCAGCTCTATTGCTGAACAGATCCGGAACTTAAACTTTGTCAAGAGGAAAGGCCATGGGATCCTCCGCTCAAATATCAACCTTATACTAATATGGTTCGTAAGCCACCTTAAGTGTTTCGGGCTAAACATAGTCCGGAAAACATTGGCTCAGCAAGTGGATCTCGTGGATTCATGCATAGAGAAGATAAAGCTACCTGACGACCTTACCAGCCACAGTTGAGTAGAAGTGCTTAGAAGTTTCAGTGCCGATGATATTTTGTGGACAACCAGATGGAGTTGCTGCGACAAAATTATTTTAACCTGCAGTAACTTTCAAGCCATGCCTCTGATCGAAATCAGTGGGAGTATTGGTTATCACCGCAACTCAGTGGTCCGCCGGTTCGGTACTATTCAAGACATAGTTTATCGGCTCTCGCTGGAAGCAGTTACATTCGAGTACCAAGATCCGAACTTACTAGTGGCTGAAAAGTTTGCTAAGCTGGCAGAGGTCAAAGCACTTTGGGAAGCCAGAATCGAAAGCCCGAATGTAGACCTTAGTGAGCTAGATGGCGAAGTGGGAAAGCATCGAGCCACTAGGGAGTTCGTGATCCACCAGCTGTATTAGATAGGGGAAAGAGCATACCGGGTCCCAGATGTCACCCAACCGAGGCCGGACAAGGTAAATCCATAGCTAGAAATCTACCTGGAGCAAGTCAAAGCTCGAATGGAGGTATATTTTGAAGCTGCAGATTATAAGAAAGACATCTAGAAAGGACGATTCAAGGAATCCAATCAAAGGAACAAAGCCTTGGAAACACAGCTGGAGAATACCAAAGCCAGAGTCGAAGAATTAGAAGCCGTCATCAATGGAAAGCCTGAGTCTCCACAATAGAAGACCAAGAGAGCCAGAAAATAGATAATCATTGTATTCTTTCATTTGTTTTTTTTTTTAAGTCTCGAACTCCAAAGTTTCCAATATTAATAAAAATAAAGTTTCAATATTACATCATCAATCAATTGTTAACCCCTTTTTATTTTTAGCATCTGTGTGACACATGCATCACATTTGCATACATCATACTAAAAAAAGAAAAAAATGTGCGCCAGGTATCAAGATAGCTCTTAAACAACCGAACCCTCCTAGAAGCCTAATTTGCACACGTTCAAAAACAAAGATGGCAAACAGTGGCGACAACCGCAACAATGAAAGTGCTGATGCTGCTTCAAACTCTAGGATCGTATCCCTGGAACAAACGGTCCAACAGTTAGCTGCACAGATCCACCTCTTGACTGAAAGCATCGGCTTCCTTCGTACCACCCAGCCAACCCAAGAAGAGCATTCAGGGGCCAGAAAAGGGAAGGCAGTGGAGGGGTAGCCTCCAGAATATGAAGAAATCAATTCCCACCTCAACCCGGCCTTTGAATATGAGCAGAGGATCAACCAGGGTCCAACCTCTGATGACTGAAGAAAGAGATGGAGGAGAGACAGAAAGAGATGGAGAAAAGACTCTTCCAACAGCTCCACGACAAGATGAAGACAATGGAGGGGCCTGATGGTTTCGAGCAAGCCAGAATCACCAGTCTGCCGGCATATGAGGAAGAGATGTACCCTGACAAGTTCAAGACCCAAGAATTTGAGAAGTATGACGGGACTGGTTGCCCCAAAATGCATACAAGGTTATACGCCCGAAAGATGAGCAAGTATGCTCAGTATGACCAATTGATGATCCAGACTTTCCAAGACAGCCTCACGGGCCCTGCATTGGTCTGGTACGCCCACCTGGACTTCAATCATGTCAACACCTGGGAAAGGCTAGCCCGGACGTTTTATGACCAGTACAAGTTTAACATTGAAGTCGCCCCCTCCATGATTGATCTGGGGAGTCTCCGAAAAAGACGCACTGAGCCTTTTAAGGAGTATGCTCGGCGTTGGAGAGCTCAAGCCACCAGGGTAGCAACCCCAATTTCTGAGAAAGAGTTAACATCCATATTTGTCAACACTTTAGACAAGACCTACTTCTCACATCTGGTGGGACAAACATCATCCACTTTGCAGAAGTGGTAGCTGCGGGGTGCGGAATTGAAAGCGCCATCACCACAGGCAGACTTCAAGCAATGGATCCTCCTAGGGTCACACCAACACAAAGGCCCTTAGGAGGTAATAGAGCCAAAGAGTCTACCGTCAGCACGGTCCACTCCGATAAGGCAGACAAAGCCGGAACTCGTGTGACATTTCAAACCACGAGTACCCCAGCCCAGCACTCCACGATAAGTCATACCCAACTACCAGGGTCCTAAGACAGTTCACTCCAATTCCGATCCCGCTCAGCTAGGTCTTTGCTCGGCTGCGGGCAGACAACTTGATCACCTTGAAATCCCTAACGACCGGTACAAGCCTAGAAACTTCGACTCGAACCTCAAATGTGACTATCATATGGGTCAAGAGGGGCATTCCACAAACAGATGCTGGAGGCTCCGACACAAAATTAGGATTTAATCGATGCAGGAATTGTATAGCTGGATTTTGTTAACACCCCAGCACCCAATGTCAATACCAACCCGCTGCCCAATCATAAACCCATCATCAACATGATCACATCCGAGGAGTTAGCTCCCAAAGGAGCCCCTAAGCAAAAGGCGATGAACCAACAAAAAGGCAGTCCCGTCAAGCTCCAGGGAAAACTCCTAAGTCACATATCAAAAGAAGATGGTTAGCCAGAGACCCAACAGTCGGCACTTTGGGAGAATCACATGGGAGATTTGAGTACCTGGTGAACTACTCTTATACCCCGATTGCATATGGGCCGCTTAGCGGATGGGGGCCCGAGTTTGAGAAAGAGGACAACCCGCCAAAGGAAGAGGAGAAATCTGTAAACATGATCAATTCGCATCAAAAGCCAAAGGTCCTAAAATGCTATGAGGGACAGTCAACTGAGATACAGATCCCGAAGAAAAGATACGTATTCAATGTCCCAATACCGGCAGAGAGGTATAAGGCCGCGCCTTTTGACTATCAGACCCTCGAGCAAGAGCGACCTCCTATGGTGGGAGGAATCACCTGCTCTGGGAGAGTATATGACCCGAAATATAAAGTCCCGACCAAAAAGCCCAGCATGGAGAAAGGAGAGGAAGAGGAAGAGGGGCTCGCTGCATTTACAAAAATGGTCAAAGCGAGTGAATACAAGATCATGGAACAACTAAACAAAGTTCCAGCTCAAATATCACTTATAGGCCTTCTTACAGCCTCTGAGCCCCACAGGGAAGCACTCTTCAAAGTGCTCAAACAGATTCAAGTCCAGAAGGCATCGCTACAGACAAAATAAGCCATGTGGTGGATTATATTTTCACCATGGACCAGATATCTTTCTCCCCGGAAAAGCTAGGAGAGGATGGAGACCAACATACAAAACCACTGTTCATAGTGGTAAGATGCAACGATACGATCGTCTCCCGAGTACTCATCGACAACGGATCATCCCTCAACGTTTGCCCATTGGCTACCCTCGACTTATTGGGGGTCGATCCAAGCAATATAAAACCTAGCTCAATGGTGGTCAGGGCTTTTGACAGGTCAAAAAGAGACATAGTAGGGGAGATAAACCTACCGGTGGAGATTGGCCCACAAGTGTTCCACATATCTTTCCAAGTCCTTGACATCCCAAGATCTTTCAACCTACTCCTGGGAAGGCCTTGGATACATGCTGCTGGAGCCATACCCTCCAGTCTCCATCAAAGGGTCAAATTTATTGCGAATGGGCAGATAGTCACCATGCTGGGCAAGCAGGATTATGCCATATACAAAGAAACTGCCATACTATACATTGGGGATGAGGGTTCAGAAGACCTTGGTCTCTAAATATTTAATGAGGTGAACGTGGTGACAGTAAAGAGGGCCATCAGTTTAAGGAGGGGCAGCAAGGGACGTTTGGACTAGGGTACGTTCCTACAGCTCGGAAGAAGCACAAGCCAAAGGTGTCAAAGGCAGGATGAAAGAGAAGCCAAGCAACACCCCGATGTGTATTCCACCCCTCCAGCAATCTTTCAGAAAAGCAACTATCATTCAAGAGCCACGGATAAGCGAAGATGACGTCAGCAATGGGAGCCCAACCTCTCGTACGTCCAATCAGCATCTAGCTCTCAATAATTGGTTATGTTATCCTATTGATAGCTCTAGGTCAGCTCAAGGATAGAAAACGACTGTTAAACAAATTCTTTATAATTCAATTACAGTTTGTCTTATTTATATATACGCTTTCATTTTACTTTACCCTAGATCTCCCACCATCGAACATCAGGGATATTTCGCGCAGGTAGAAAATAAAAACGCTGATATCGTTTCCAACGCTGCTGGGTTAGTTGTTGAAGGCGATATCCTTGATCACGAAATAATACAAGAAAATTGGCAAAAACATGAACAAAGTGGAATTTCAATTGACGAGCCGGTGGAGACAGTAAATCTAGGAAGCATGAAAAAACCTAAAAACCTCAAAATCGAGACCAGTTTAAATGCCGAGCAAAAGTGTGAGATAACCGAGCTGTTAACTGAATATGCAGATGTGTTTGCCTGTCGTATGGTGACATGCCAAGACTAGACCAATCAATAGTGGTTCATAAGCTTCCCACAAGGGAAGATGTAAACCTAAAAAAACAGAAATTGAGAAGATTTAGGCTTGACATCTTATTAAAGATTAAGGAAGAAGTCAAGAAACTACTAGAAGTAGGGTTCATCGAAGTGTCTGATTACCCAAAATGGGTAGCGAATATAGTCCATGTTATGAAAAAGAATGGAAAAAGTGCGTGTATGCGTAGACTTTCGGAGACTTAAACCAAGCTACGCCAAAGGATAACTTCCCCCTACCTCACATTGATGTTCTAGTGGACAACACTCCAGGAAATCATCTTTTCTCATTTATGAACGGTTTCTCAGGATATAATCAAATAAAAATGGCTGAAGAAGATAAAACCAAAACGACTTTATCACAACATGGGAACTTTCTGTTACAAAGTCATGCCCTTCGGTTTGAAAAACGCCAGGGCAACGTATCAGAGAGCCATGGTCATCGATACTTCACGACATGATGCATCGAGAAGTCGAAGTATACGTCGATGACATGATAGCCAAATCTAAAGAAGAAGAAAGCCATATAGATATCCTGAGGAAATTGTTTAAACGACTGAGAAAATTCCAGCTCAAGTTAAACCAGAGAAATGCACTTTCAGGGTCACAACGAGCAAATTGTTAGGGTTTGTCATAAGCCGGGAAGGCATTAAAATCGACCATGACAAAGTAAAGTCTATATTAGAGCTAACCTTCCCCATGCGCTGTCAAAGAGGTAAGAAGTTTGTTGGGAAGATTAAATTACATAGCTCGTTTCATCTCACAGCTCACAGATAAGTGACGGCCGCTATTCCATCTGTTGAAAAAGAATGCCGCAGTAGAATGGGATGACGAATGCAAAGAAGCATTCAGGACGATCAAAGACTATCTCATAAAACCTCCATCTTGATATCCCGAAGCAAGGGAAGCCCTTATTCTTATACCTCACGATACTCCCTGAATCCATGGGATGCGTGTTAGGGCAAAAAGATGAAGAGGGAAGAGAGCGTTCCATATATTATTTGAGCAAGAAATTCACAGACGGGGAATAGAGGTATTCAGAGGTAGAGAGGACTTGCTGTGCTCTGATTTGGGTCATGCACCGGTTAAGGCAATACACCCTTTACTATCATATTGAGCTGCTGACAAGACATGATCCCTTGAAATACTTGGCGGAGAAACCCGTTTTGATAGGGAGAATCTCTAAATGGCAAATGCTCTTATCATAATTTGACATCACATACATAAATCAAAACTCGATGAAAGGGCAAGCCTTAGCCAACCAATTGGCAGAACACCCTGTCGAGACAGATTCCCAATAGCTGCAAGCCCAATTCCCGAACGAAAATATATTAACAGTGGAAGGTATACCGGTAGAAGACCGTGGGATAGAGTAGAACCCTAAGTGGAAAATGTTCTTCAATGGAGCCGCCAACGTATTCGGTTGCGGGATCGGGGCAGTGTTAATATCCCCAAACGGCACACAATTCCCTGCAGCGACAAGACTCACATTTCCATATACCAATAATATCGCGGAATATGAGGCGTGCATTCTCAGCCTTAAAATGGCTTGCCAAATGGAAATCCGTGAATTAGAAGTATACGGGGATTCATCGCTCATCATACTACAGACAAGAGGGGAATACAAGACTAAAGACCCCAAACTGGTACCATACCATCAACATTTGACAGAGCTAATGGAAGAATTCAAGGCAATCACTTTCACATACGTCCCGAGAACTCAAAATCAGTTTGCAGATGCACTCGCCACACTAATATCTATGATCCAGATAACAGGGGAAGCCGAAGTCCAACCAATGAAAATAAACATCGAAAATCGGTCGGCCTACTATTTAACAATTAAAAAAGCACAAGATGACAAGCCCTGGTATCACGACATCAAAACCTTTCTCCAAGAAAGCAAATACCCTGAAATGGCTAGCAAGAATGACCAAAGAACACTCAGAAGGTCAGCAAGCTATTTCTTACTTTACAAAAGATCTTCTGATACCACCTTGTTAAGATGTGTGGATAAAAATGAAGCCTGTGAACTGATGAAAGAGGTACATGAAGGAGTATGTGGACCTCATATGAACGGCTACATGTTGGCCTGAAAAATCATGAGGTTAGGTTACTATTGGTTAACCATGGAATCAGATTGCATAAAATATGTCAAGCACTGTCATTTGTGTCAAGTGTACGTAAACCAAATAAATGCTCCGCCCAACAAGCTACACTTGTTGTCAGCACCATGGCCTTTCTCCATGTAGGGAATCGACATAATTGGCCCAATTACTCTGACAGCATCCAATGGCTACAGGTTCATATTGGTGGCAATTGATTACTTCACCAAATGGGTAGAAGCTTCGTCATATGCCAATGTCACCAAAGGGGTGATAGTCCATTTCTTAAAAAGGGACATAATAGCTCGATATGGAGTGCCTGAGTCCATCATCACCGACAATGGTACCAATCTTAATAACAAGTCGATGACAGGTTTATGTCAACAATTCCACATAAACCATAGAAATTCAACTCCCTACCGACCTCAGATGAACGGGGCAATAGAAGCAGCCAACAAGAATATCAAAAAGCTTATCAAAAAAATGACAACTACTTACAAAGATTGGCACGAAATGTTACCATTTGCTCTCATGACTTATAGGACTTCAATAAGAACATCTATTGGAGCTACCCCATATTCATTGGTATATGGTACTGAGGTAGTGCTACCAGTCAAGGTCGAAATACCGTCATTCAGAATTCTGTCAGAAACTCAGTTAACTAAATCAGACTGGGTAAAGAAGAGGCTTGATCAGTTGAATCTGATTGATGAAAAAAGACTCACTGCACTATGTCATGGCCAGTGTTACCAACAAAGGATGGCCCGAGCATTTAACAAGAAAATGAGGCCTCGATACTTTAAAAAAGGGGATCTAGTGCTAAGGAAGGTTCTCCCGAATGCCCAAGACTCCAAAGGAAAATTTACCCCAAATTATGAGGATCCATATGTGGTAAAGAAGGTGTTGTCAAGAGGAGCTCTCATATTACCTCAAATGGATGGTCCAGAATTGAGAGACCCCATTAATGCAAATGCTGTTAAGATGTACTATCCTTAGGCAAGGAAATTGAAATTTTGCCAGTGTTTATGAAAGCCAATATTTAATACAAGTTTCATTGAGTCTAGTTTTCATTTTTTACAAGCAAAGTTAATGTCTTTGAATGGTCGATAATTCCAACAATTACCAATTACAACAAACATTCCTAAACACATTACCCATCATTTCACCAATGAAGATAAACACTAAAATGATATTGAATCTCGATAATTTTTGTAATATAATTCTATCTACTCTTGAGCATTAAAACTAGTGCATTAGTAGGATAACACTACCGTCAAAAGAGCCATTCGCACAAGAAAGGAAGCACATCAAGATTCTCAACCCCGTGTCGAGATAAGAAGAAGCGAAGTAGGAACAAACCAGCACGAAGGATCGGTTGTTTGGTTGCTATTCACGATAAATTGGCAAGCATATTAAAATAAATAACTATCATCCACATATCATGAAAACATCAAATCATTTAACCCAGTCAGTAGAAGCATTTTCAAAAGCATAAGATTAGTTAACCCACGATAGGGCACTGGTCTAAACATCCCCTTGAAAAGGTTAGTCAGCTCATAACGGGGCACTTTCCTGGATATCCCTTCCTAAGGTCAGCCTGTAAGGGCACCTTTCAAGACATTTTTTCTTGTCATAGGTTAGTCAGCCCACAGAAGGCACTTCCTAAACTTCATCTTTTAGGTTAGCCCATAGGGGTACCCTTTCGAGACTTTTTCATAGGTTAGTTAGCCCACATTGGGGCACTTCCCTGCACATTCTCTCTTAGGGTTAGCCCACAATGGCACCTTTTTGAGACGTTTCTCTATGCCATGGGTTAATCAGCCCACAATGGGGCACTTTCCTAAATATCTCGTGGGTCAGCACATTGGGGCACCTTCTGGAACATGTATTCCTACCATGGATTAGTCAGCCCATAGAGGGGCACATTCCTAGATATCCTCTCTTAGGGTCAGCCCACAATGGC
Source organism: Laguncularia racemosa (assembly GCA_037954665.1). Classification (NCBI taxonomy): domain Eukaryota; kingdom Viridiplantae; phylum Streptophyta; class Magnoliopsida; order Myrtales; family Combretaceae; genus Laguncularia; species Laguncularia racemosa. The sequence continues at coordinate 486,685 of JBBMOL010000071.1, read as the reverse complement.
ACATTTTCGAGACATTTCTCTATGCTATAGGTTAGTCAGCCCACAATGGGGTACTCTCCCAAATATCTTGTCTCAAGGTCAGCCTGTAGGGGCACCTTTCGAGACATTTCTTCCCTAAGGTCGTGAGTCTAAGAAGACACTTCCCACTAGGGTTAGTCAGCCCGTAATAGGGCACTTTCCCAAACACACCTTCTAAATGTTAGCCCACAGGGCACCTTTTGAGGCATGTCCTCTCTCTTTAGGTCAGCTAGCCCGCGAAGGGGCACTTTCCTAGACACCTTTTCCTAAAGTTAGCTCACCAAAGCACTTTCAAATCCATCGATTAGTTAGCTCAGAGGAGCACTTCTTGAATCGATCAGTTAACTCAGAGGAGCACTTTTCGAATCTATTGATCAGTTAGCTCAGATGAGCACTTTTCGAATCTATCGATCAGTTAGCTCAGATGAGCACTTTTCGAATCTATCGATTAGTTAGCTCAGAGGAGCACTTTTCGAATCTATCATTAGTTTAGGCCTTTAAACAGTCAGCTAGAGCACTCTTCGAAGTATTTTTCCAAACAGTCCTAGTCTAGTCAGACGCTTTGTTATAGGTAGCCAACTCATAAGAGCGCTTCCTAAGAAAATCTTCTCTTCAAGGTTGCTAGTCCAATAAGACCTTCCTATCATCAGCTATTCCACTTACAATAACACACCCCTAAACAATTCTTGAAATTGTTCCTATAGCCAATTAGTCAACCCATAGAGCACTTTTTGGGAGGATACATTACTCTAGATTGTTAGGACCATTTCCTAAGCAATATCAACCAACACAAAATATTCATGGGATTATTAGCTATGGAGCATTTTCCTACCAGAAACCAGCCAAACCAAGGCGTTATCCATTCAATCAGGAGGCCAAAAATGGTGTCTTTTTTGTCTTTGTAGTTAAGTTTTTCAAACTTTACTACAAAAGGAGCAACTGTAGACACCCATTTTTGCCCAAGGATCAATAATAATCAACCATAATTAATTTCCAATTTTTTTTCAATTTTTTCCATATTTTCTCTAATTTGGAAAAAATAGGAAAAATATTCAAAAAATAAAAATAAATAGGAAAATATATCAATTTTGGAAAATAATTTCAGAAATGGCAATAATAAGGACTAAATTTTTTTTACCAATTTTTGAAATTTCAAAAAATACAAAAAAAAAAATCGCATTGCATATATGCAATTTGCGAAATAAAGAAAATTGCGAAAGTGGGCTAGCTCAGCTGGTCTAGACCGGGTGTCAGGTGTGCGCAGGGGGTGCGAGGTTAGGGGTTCAAAACGCGGGGGAAGCAGAATCCGCGTTTTGCAAAATTTTACTCTGCTTGGGACACGTGTCAGCATCCGATTGGCTGGAGCGAACACACGCGCCGGGCGCGTGATCGTCTTCAACCTCTGTCCGAGATCGTCGGCGAGGAGAAAAATCCGAATTTCGGCCGTTTTGATTCGATTTTTTGCACAAATCCAACGGATTTTCAATAGAAATAAGATAAACATAATCCAATTGGAATCAAATCGCAACAAATCGATGGATTTACACAAACTGGAGTTGTTTTTTTAACCGCAAATCCGATTTGCTTCGATCGGTGGAAATTCGAGCTTATCTAGCTCGATTTTGAACGCCTATAAATAGAGGATGAAGTGGAGAGGCAGAATCACGGATAAAAAGTGAGAAAAAAGAGAGAAAAAGGAGAGAATCAAAGCCTCACCAGAGTTGTTCAAAATCGCGACCACCAAGCAAGCGTCGAGCAGCCACCAGGAGGCGTTTCTGAAGCAAACCACCGCCACAATTGAGTTCCTCACCCCCGAAAACCTAGGAATCGACGCCTCAATCGCTTTGAAAGGCCACCGGAACGCCGTCAATGAGTGTCCCCAGTCGCCGCGTCCGATTGACCTGACCCAACCCGCGCACCGACCCGGATCTAGGTAAGTTGGATTTTTTTATTTTTTGTATTTATTTATTTTATTTATTTCAAATTTATTTATTTACTTATTTGTTATTTATAATTGATAACTCGAAGTTGCATATTATCCCTTTCTTGGAACAGATATAGGGGGAAGAGTGTTGCTAAATTTATACCGTCCGACATTTCATATGTCACTACGGGTCGAACTAACACAAAATACTTTTTTTTAGTAGGTGTGATCGTTGAAGATAGATCCAATTTTTCAATTTTTTTTATTCCATGGAATTTGTTTTTCCTGTTCCTGGTGGTATTAAGATGCCACTGTGTCGGGATATCTTATCGGTTTCTCCGGGAAAATGGATATCTCTAGAAAAGATTTTAAGTTCATTCGAAAAAATAGAAAAATGTTAGAAATTAGATTATTTTTTTTTAGGATTTGATTTAGTATGAATAATAAAAATAAGAATAATAATAATAATAAATAATAAAAATGTGAAAATTTATAAAGAAAATAATAAAAATATTAAAAATAATAATAATAATTTAGATTTTAAAATAGGATAGATAAAAAAATCTAGGAGAAAATTTTTCAATAAAAATTATAAAAAGTTAATAAAAAATAATAAAAATTAAAAATAAAAAATTCATAAAAATTATAATAGTAGAAGTGAGTTGAAAAATAGAAAAATGGAATTTTTATCACTTAGAAAAATTATTTTCTTAAATAAATCCAAAATTGGTTTTTTTCCTTAAAATATTATTTTCAAAAATCAAATTATCAAGCTAGGGCTTAGATTTTTTAGAAAAATCCTAAAATGGTAAAAACATAAATCAAAAGAAATTTCATAATTAAAATTCACAAACACACTAAAGTTTTTTTTTCAGGAAAAGCGAACTACGGCTTGTTTGATCCTGAATAGCAGGTAAGTAGGCACCCTTTTGGGGCAACCCTAAAAAAGGAATAAAAATCATTTTTCTAGCATAATTCACTCAAAAAACACAATAAAAGACAACAAAAATAAAATAAAAAACATTTCGAGATAGAGTAAATTTTAGGAGATTAGGTGGTAACCTTAGGGTTTTAATAGGTTAGCCTCCGAACTTAGAAACTTTGGTTTTCCCTTTTTCTCTTTTCACAAAAACGAGAAAGGAAATCACGACGACTAGTGGTCCAAATTAGGACTAATCCGCTCCATTAGTCTTAATTCAATTTTCCCAACAACAGTTGGGTGGCGACCCCAAAATAAAACGAAGTTTCTAACTCAAGTCGAGGATCTACATTAGATGAGCGTAGGGTTTAGTATAGATTGGATTAGGAATGGGAAATAAAAAATTAGACTCGACAAGTACATTCAATTCCAAAACCCCAGAAGAATCCTTGAAACTTTTTGCTGATACGGCTAAAAATAATTATCAGTGAGATAACAATAAAGGTAAGCAAAAAGTGGCGGATAATATAAAGTAAATCTCATGATTACTTTGGTGGCGAAGATAAAGGCTTTTAGTCATCAGGTTTCTACCCTTAAGAATTCCTAAAGATCGCAACATCAAGTGGGAGATACTAGTGAGAATATCAATCTCTATGAGCAATATGAGCAAATAGACTATCTTGGGAATCAAAATTGGTAGCAGTATAACCCATACAGTAACACTTACAATCCTAGCATGAAAAACCATCCCAACTTCTCCTATGGCACACATAATGCCTAGAGATCTAACTTTTTGCCACCAGGATTCCAAAAGCAACAAATGCTACCATACTAACCTATGCCCTACCTACTAGTTTGACCACCTTAACAGGAAAAGAAAACCAGTTGGGAGGATTTAATGAGCTAATTCATTTAAAGTTTTGAGGCAAGACATCAGAACTAAGAGGCTTCTATTCAAAACCTTGAAAAGCAAATTGGTCAATTGGCCAAGATGATGTCTAAAAGACAACTGAGTTCACTCCTTAGTACCACTAAGAATAATCTAAGGGAACAAGCGAATGCCATAACCTTAAAGAGTGGGAAGGACCTATGAATTGAAAAGGAACCTAAGCAAAAGAAAGAAGATAGTTAGTCTTTTGAGAAGGAGAAGATAGAACCTGAGAAGAAAGAACTTGAAAAGAAATTACCACTGGTTGTTAAAGAGTATATGCAAAAAATTCTATATCCAGCTCGCCTTAATCAAAGTAAAGACAATGAGCAATTTGGTAAATTCCTTGAACTTTTTAAACAACTGCATATTAATATTCCATTTATTGAGGCGCTTTCGTAGATGCTAAAATATGTCAAGTTCTTAAAGAAACTCCTCTCCAATAAGCAGAAGTTGGAGGATATTTCTACAGTAGAAGTAGGAGCAAATTGCTCATCTATCATTCAGAACAAACTCTCTCCAAAGCTAAAGGATCCAAGCAGCTTCACTATTCCATGTGTGATTGGTGATATTTCAGTTGATGAAGCCTTAGCCGATCTTAGGGCAAGTGTTAATTTGATACCATACTCTTTTTTCAAGAAATTAAGGTTAGCTGACCAAAGCCTACTAGAATGAGTCTGCAACTTACTAACTAATTCATGACAATCGTCAAGGGGATTGTCGAGGATGTCTTGGTAAAGGTAGAAAACGTCATATACCTTGTTGATTTTGTGATTCTGGACATGGATGAGGATGAGGATATGCCCTTAATCCTCGGAAGACCATTCCTTGCCACTGCTAGGGCAGTGATTGATGTAAAGGAAGGCAAACTTACATTGAAAATAAGAGACGAAGAGTTGGTAATTAAGATAGTTGCAACTATGGAACACTCCATGTGTGTTGATTATTTATGTTATTTTGTCGATGTTGTTGATTCTTCAGTAGACGGGCATATTAAAGAGATCTTATATAAGGATGAGTTAGAACTAAGCTTGACACGAGGAGAGGAGAAAGATATGGACAACCTAGAGGTTGAGGCATTCATTAAGTAACTTAATGCTATAGAAGAAGTTACACCTCAAAGAGATAAGTGGAGAAGGCAAGAATGTGAGAGGACGAAGCAATATCATGATATGCACATCTATCATCCAAGGGAGTTTACAGAAGGGGACTAAGTGTTTTGTTTAATTCTCAATTGAAACTTTTTCCCAAAAAATTGAAATCAAGATGGTTTTGTCCTTTTGTAGTTAAGAAGGTCTTCCGACATGGTGTAGTGGAGCTCGAACACCTAGAGCATAATGATTTCAAATTTAATGGCCATAGACTAAAGTTGTACATGGGAGATGGAAGAAAACATGAATATTGAGAAAAGTCTATACTCCAATTACTTAGATATTTAACTAAAAAAAAGTGAAGAATGTCAAGCCAACAACATTAAAAAAGTGTGCTTCTTGGGAGGTAACTTATGACTAATTTAAGTATGTTAAGTTCTTTTTGTTTTATTTTTATTTCACTATCTTAAGTCTTTCTTGCTAAAAAAATTGCAAATTTGTGGGGGAGTAAGTGAGCTTATTAAGTATGGCGAAACATCAATGACAAGTAAGAAAATTCAAGTTTTACTTCTTAAGTGTACTTGGTAAGTTATTTTCCTACTCTTTCACTTGTGTCAAGGTGCACACTGAACAACCACGTGGATCAAATAACTTGGAAGGTTTTTTACTTGATTTCTATATACTTTTTAAGCATTTGCATAACCTTAAGTACAAGTAGTGCTCAAAGTAGTGCACACATAAAGAGAAGCTTTTGGATACTTTTTGAAGCCCTACATGGCCTTGAGCACGACCATGTAGATGTTGGGGCAAAGTTTCCATATATATATTTGTGTTTTCCTTTCTCACTCATTTTTTTCTTTTATTTCTCCCCTTATTCTATTTTTTGCATATAATTTGTAACTAGTTGAACTCCTTTATGGAAAGACACTTTATCTGAATCTGTTGAATGTTCAATTCCTTGAACTAAGATAGGCTAACTCTTATTTTAATTTTTATTTTATTTTTTTTAGTTTTTTTTTTTAGGTTTGATGATGCACAACTTTGTTTTAAAGAAATTCAAACTTGCAAGTACTGACAATTGAGGAAGTCTTTAGTGTCATTTTTCTTTTATTTCTTATTTTTTTAACTCTTTTCTTTCTCCTATGTATGCTTACTTTGGAAAGGCATTGGAGACAATGTCTTAAATAAGTGTAGGAAAAGGATGTAAAGATAGAAGAAATTAGATTCTGAATTATTTATGTACCTTATGCTCTTGCTGATCAAATTTTTTCTCATTTACAAGTTTGCAATTGAACCTTAATTTTGATTGTCTATTATTAAAAAGTAAAAATCTTGAAATCATACTCATTAAAATATAAAAGTGCATTCTCGTATATACAAATGTAAAAGTAATGACTTTGTGTGTCTTACTTATCTATTATTGGAGTTGGTATACTTAATTAGAGTTTTATGATGAAATCCAAGTGGGGTAAAACTATTTGTTGTTTAATAGAGAAATTTAGAGTTATGAAGTAAATAGAAATCCTTACTTTCAAGTGAATTGTTATGTTTTTAAGTTAACTAGCTAGCATATTTAATATTCAATCATTTTGAGAGCTCTTTCAACTTTTTATATAAAAGGAACATGTAAAATTGTTAACTTAGTAATTTTTCTTGAAACGGTCTCTTTAAAAATAATAAATATCAATATTGAAGTCCCTATGTGTTAAGGTAAGGGAAGTTCGATGGGGTCCCTTTAAAACTTAGTCACCTAAGATTGTCTGTCCTAGGATCGACCGACTGATGAAATTATCATAGTTGTAAGGGATATCAAAATGACAAGTTTATCGAGTCTCGTAACTTGAGTAAATAAGCCCATAGGAATGCCCTCCATTAAGGGAATAACATTTATTAACTCGGCTAAAAGCTTGTTACGTAAGTTACTTGGTTCTATCTAATTCAAAAACAAAAAAACTTTTAAAAAGACTTGAAAGAAAAAAGGAAAACAATCCAAGGGAATAATAGATGCCATACACTTTCACTTCTTGTTGTTACGCTTTGAAAAATAATTAAATGGTTTATATACTTTTTGGTAAGTAGCAAAATGCAACTGAGCAACTTGGATTTTGTTTGATTTTTTATTTCCTTCATAACTTTGAAAGCAGTTACTAAATAATGAGGATATTGGTTTAACTTACTTGAATTAATCTAAAAAGTCCAATTACTATATGCTAGGTACACGTGCAATTATGGTAGGTTTAAGAAATAGGTGCTAACAAGTCACTAAGAATTAACTGAGTAAATAATGCTATTTGTGATTTAAAGTTTATAATAAGTATAATTTACGATAAGGTCTTTCTCTTGTCCTTATTTTGTTTGCTTAAGAACAAGCAAACGGTTAAGTATGGGGAAGTTTGATAAGTGTTGAAAGAACCTTATTTATAGTATTTATTGAATATGATTTTTTATGAATTTTGTATGAATTTATTAAGAAAAAGACACTTAAATACTTAATATTTGATTTCAGGATTTAAAGATACAATTTAAAGATTTAAAAAAGATTAAAGCAAAAACGAGGTGAAATCTAGTAAAATATAAGAAAAGGTGATTTTCACATGTATACAATCTTCAACATGACCATGCTTATGCCAATGCTGGAGAGCAAAAAGTGATTAGAATGCATCATGAAATTGTGCCCTGGCTACTGCACAAGTTATGCAGAAAGTAGTGTAGAAGTAGGAAATTTTCCCAGAAAAGAAACTGTAGGAATTCCAAAGTACGCAACCCTGCACGGTCGTGTAAAACCCAGAATGCCAGAATTTCACCTTTTTCCAGAGTACACGACCCCAAGTACAAGTGTGCACTAAGCTATGCATACTACCCTGTTTCTTAAACTATAAATACCCGCTTTATTACAAAAAATAGGGATTTAGATTTATTTTTTCTCACAGCCACTCTAAAAACCTTAGGAGAGCAAAAATTACAAATCTGAAAGGAGAAATCGCTGGAGTATCATTGAGCATCACAAAGCACCTATGAGGGTTTATTCTTTTCATCATAAATTCTTATTACTTCTCTAGATTTCTTGAGATTACTATGAATTCCATGAAGAGTAGATTTATATGCCTTACATCTTGTGAAACTTTAAACTATGTGATTGAATTACTTATTAATTAATGAAAAGTTTATGTCTGTGTATTTATTCATTATTTTAATTACTGTGTAATTGATTTACGCAAGCAAATTAATTGCATGCCTAACTCTTGTTAGATAGAGAGAGGTCTCATCTAATAAGATAAATCTTCATGAATAGAAATATTGCATGTTTTACCTAGAGGTAAGAAAACTTCAATTTTTTGCATAAAGATTTAAACTTATTTGGGAATTATGAACTTAATAAAATCTTGTGGGGCGATAGTGAGGGAGAGGTCTCCACTATTCCGTATAAGGTTATTAATTAATTGACTCGATGGAGTAATTAGTTTAATTGAGAACTCTTGCAGTGCAAAGCATAAATAAATCGTTAATCAATACATTATTATAAGAAAGCTAGAGTTTAGAGTAGATCAAGATAAATGGTATATCCTTGTAATTGAATTCATTTATTACGGTGATTTTAATTAATCTTAAGGTTATTAGATTAGTTAATTAGTGATTTAATTTATTAATCTAACATAAGATTTAGACTAGATAGTAGAAAAACGATAATACTAGTACTTGTTTTTAAGATCCTTGACGATGGCACTCATTGTAATCTTCACTACATTAGATAGGTACACTTGCCTAGCTAGGTCGTTAAATTTCTTTGGGTTAATAAATTTATAATTTGATACGATCGAATAAATGACCCATTACTATTCCTGCTAAAATTAACCATGCTGATCATGGCTTTTTTTCCTTTAATATTATTTAAAGGTTTAGATGATGTTGCGCTAGAGGTTTTGTTGACTGGTAATTTTCTAGAAGTGATAGCACTCTTGATCCTACATCCTGCTGCTACCACCTTTGCGAGGCTTGAAGATGTTTGCCTAATCAAGTGTGTGAAATAGGGTTTCTCCAATGTATTGATGAAAATTGATGTCAATTCTTTCTTAGAGATTGGAGTAATAGCCCTTGTAGCTGAGCCTTGTAGCTGAGCCTCCAACACTAAGCATATTCCTTGAAGGACTCATTATGTTTCTTGTGGATACTCCCTAAATCCCACATCGATGGAGCAACTTCAATGTTGAACTTATATTGCTTGTAGAATGCTTGAGCCAATCTTTCCCAAGTGTTGATTTAATTGAGGTCTAATTACGCATAGCCAACTAAGGCAGGTCTAGTGAGATTGTCTTAGAAAGTTTGTAACATTAGTTCGCCGTATTGCACATATTTGCCCTTTTTTGGATATACAATTTAGTGTGCATCTTTAGGCATTCGATGCCATTATACTTCTCAAACTTTGACACTTTAAATTTCTCAAGATAAGCATGGCATTAAAAACTGTTAAGTAAGTGATGCAATCGGCTTGTATCTATTTGGTCCTTCTAAAGTTCTTATTTTTTCAGCAAACTATTGGTAAAGTTTTCTCTCAATCTCTTTATGTCTTTCCTCTGTTTGCCTTTGTAGATTTTCAGGATGGTATGAGATTCGAACTCTTGATTTTGGTTCAACATTAAATGTTGGATTGATCCTAAAGTTGATTTCCTCATTTTTGGGAGGTAAAATATCGATTGCTTTTCCTTTTTGACCCTTCAAATGGCCTTCCTAATTTAGTTAGGTAGATCGAAGGAGAGTAAGACTTTCCACTAGAAACTTGACTTAATTACTGAGGTTTTACACTATTTGCTCCAATGAAACAATCCTCCGATTAGTAGTATTGTCACTGGTATTATTGTTGTTGTTGCTGTTGCTTGACATCTTGGCTTCGGAACAGGTGTTATATGGACTTCTTATGAGGTTCGGTTGTTTAGGCGCTATCTTGAAACTTGGGTCAAATTAACACTAGAAAACCTGTTAATGCAATTTTTTTTTTTATAATGATTGCATGTGTCAAGCAGATGTAAATATAGGGTCAACGAATAATTCATAATGTGGTAAAACAAAAATTTTATTAATACTGAAACTTTGGAGTTTGATTACATTATTTGAAAAAGAAATTACAAAAACTTATAAAATATAAGTCTTCCTCTTCTAATGATGACATGATCCTTTTTCCGTTCTCCCTTTTGCAAGAACTTCTAGTTTCTTGGTCTTTTGCCTGATTTTTCTTAGTTGGGCTTCCAAAGCTTCAACTCATTATTTGGATTCTTTACATCGATTCTTCCAAATGTCCCCCTTTCTTTCCATGCTTTCTACATGGACTTGCATCCATGCTTGCACATCTTCCATGTATGTCCTTATTTCAGGAGTGGGATTTGTTGGTGCAGGTTAGAGTACAACTTTAGCACTATATTGTTTTTCACCTATCTTTTTGAGTTATTGAAAACTGTACTCTTTGGTTGCCCGATATTTACTTACTTCCCCCCTTAGATTCCCTATGTCAATAGTAGGGCATATTATTCGAGTCTTCCATAGGGTTTTGATCTCCAATAGTTTAGTTACCTTATTAGTTACTATCATGTGAGGATTGTGGAAATTAAGTGTGACGAATTAGAAGGTTTGTGGACTATCTTGAATAGGTCCGAATTGATGTATTAAAGCGACTAGGTAGTAACCGGTGTACCGGTTAAATCCAATCATGGGAACTACCTCATAATTTTTGTAAGCACACACTATCCTAATACAAGAATTCCACCTGACTACCCATGATATGTCTTCAGTACAAAAGTCTTGTAAGACATCAATCTTACAATAGGTAGAAATATCTTCTAGCAATGTAATTCTGGAGGTAAAGGAATCAATAAGGTTAATCTGCTATCCAAAGGCCCCTTGAATGAAGTCAAGTCTATAAGCATCGCATATGATTGACAAACCATGTCATAATCAATGTCATGATAGTTTTTAAATCCGCATATCTTTTTTGCTTTAAGTGATTGAGTAATCCAATTTGCTCAGCGATGAGTGTGAGGATGTAGGACTTTCCTTCCTAAAATTAGGTTACTATTTCTATAACCTAAAGTAGATATAAAAAATCCCATTTGGAAATAATATACTTCTGAACGCCATTAGGATGAATGCAAGAATCCAATGCTGTTGCCATGCTTCAAAATCTATGCAAAATAAGGCTCGCTTTTCATGGTAGCTGGATTGGGCTGCAAACCATGTCAATAGATCATCGATCTTAATACAATTCCCATTACAGTTTACTAAGGCCTTGTTGAATTCAGCCATACAAATCCCTTAACAATTTACTAAAGATTTTTATGGGCTTTGCTTCAAGATCTAGGGTGTATATGTTTTCAATGTTGGGTGGAGCCTTAAGCAACTTGGTGTATTCTTCCATTGTCGGGCTTAATTGATGGGGACATAAGCAAAAGGCAACAGCTTCTGGATCCTAGAAATGAACCAAGGTTTGGACCAAAGTAATGTTGACAAAGACTTTTTGTAATGAGAGAATTGGTTTGGTCTTATCTTAAATGACCTCTTATTGACTTAGTTTAAAGAACTAGATCCATTGATCAAGTACTGCCTTTGACTCGAGGGGCTTATGAACATGGATTTCCTTGAGAAGAGCTTGCATGTGAGATGAGCTTGCCATTTCTATAAAATTTACTAAAGTAAATATATCATGACTATATTATTTACAAGAAAATATATTTGTTACAAAGAATTTACAGGGAAATTCACAACAAAAATTTTACAAATTACAAACAAATGGGAGAATGACACCATTAAAGTTGAAATCTTCTCTTCTCTCTCTCTCTCTTTTTTTTTTTAGTTTACAACGTTATGTTTATTTGCTAACTTGAAGGGTTCATAAATGCGATTGGGTGGGTTTTATAGGTCCCTAAGTTCTATGGCCTCACTAGTTTTCAAAAAAATGGTTCACGGGTCACATCAAAACTTGAGTGAGGTAGCCTAATCAACATCGAGTGATAGTTGCCCCACAACACCTAAAGCTTACACAATAGCTCTCCTCTTAAGGTCCTAAGACAACCTAGGTCTGACTATATATAACATACATTAACGAAAACAAAAACAAAAACTTTAACAATTAAGCCCTAAATGCTACATAAATAATGTCAATACAATTATTTATAAAAAAAATAAATCTAAAAGTAAAAACTTCAATAAATAATTCTATTTTTTTTGAAGGTTTAAGTAGCTAACCTACTTGAGGGTCCCTAACAGAGTCACCATCTTGTCGAGCTTAAATTCTAGTTCATTTTTCCTAATATAATTTATACTAAACCTTATACTCGTTTAGTATAAACCCTCGACCAAGATTAAAAAAAAAAATTGAAAATGAGAGTCATCACTCGATTATGATTGAGAAAAAAAAAGTTAGAATTAATAGTATTAGTATTAATTTTAACCTAGCTATTAATCTTTCAAAATATATATATAAATATATTTTTTAAAAAAACTAGAGATTTTATATTCGAGGACCATATCTTAAAATACTATGATTACCACTTTAACCTTCAAAAATTAAATTTTATTTTAAAAAAAATGTTTATCTAAAAAACAATTATTGTTGAGGTGGCCCTATAGGTGTCTACATACTCGCTATTTGAGGATCAAACTAGTCATAGTTTGCAAAAATTCTAAATTGTTAAAAAAATATTTTAAAAAATTATAGAAACAAAAAAATTATTTTTTTTTTATAAATTTATAGAAACTAATTTTTTTATATAAAGCTAAAGTCTTTGAAAATTTAATAAAATTTTTAAAGACTAAAATGTTTATAAAAATTTTATAATTTATTTTTTATGAATACTAAGGTGTCAAAAAATTACAAAAAATAAAATTTTATATTAAACAACTAAAATGTCATAAAAAAAAATTTTAAAAAAGGGCAAAGGGGGTACAAACCTAGGTCAAAGTCGGGTTTGAATTGTATTCGGGTTTAGGTAGGAAGGAGAGACGGTAGTGGATTGCGTAGGCTCAAGTTGTTGTTTCACCTAGGGTGGTGTCAGATTGAGGTTGGAAATGACTATATGTTGGCCGACATTGTTGGTTTGAACCTAAAAGCAATGGAGGATGGTGATCAAAATGGTGGCTAGCGGTAGAGATTTGGTCAGTTCTGACTCAAGTGTTCTAGGTGTTTTTGAGCTAAAGAAGGAGTTTTTATGGGGTTCTCGGAAATGGGGAACCTAACGTGACCCTAGCACGGACCAATCATGATGTAACATGTGTTCTTGAGAAGGAAGAAAAAAATTTGCACAATCTGCACAGTGTAGATCAAACCTAGGTATTTGTAAATGCAAATACCAGTGTTTTCTAAGAGGCCATTGGCCTATACCTCAGTCCCATAATATAATTAAATTGTATTTATTTTGTCTTCTTTCCTGGAAAAAAAATGTACATTTACAAGTGTTGGGGGATTTCATCTCGGGTCTCCTATACTTGCATGTGAATGTTTTCCAACATGCCGCTGGCCTATGCCTCGGTCTTGTAATATAATTAAATTGTATCTATCTTAATTTTTTTAAATAAAAAAAATAAAGGAATAAAAATGGTATGTCTATAGATATGCTACAATGAAAAGATAAGATTTTTTTTTTGTCTATAAATAAATAAGGTTTTTAATTTATTAGTCAAATTTTTCTTAAGAAGAAGAATAAACGCATTTTTTTCATAGCTTGATTGCTATAAATTTCATTGTCCAAAACCTTTTTTTTTTTTTTTTTGGTTTATTGAGAGATCAATGCTTGTAACAATGTATGAGGGGCTAGTAAAAATGCTTGAAAGTTGTTAGAACATATGTATACCCATAATATGAAAACTGCCTTATAATTCAAAGTTTGCAAGACTTTATTTACATAATCTTTTCTTACATTTATTGATAACACATATAGTTGATTATAAAGACAATACTTTATACAATCAATGTTTCACAATTTACCAAAACCGTAGAAAATCAGTATTTCCTCACCAAACAATAAAATTGGGCTATCAAAACATTTAGAGAACATTTTTTATTATGAATGTTAAAAATGATAAAGTTTAAAAATAAATAAGTTTACAAATCTTTGGATTACTCATCTTAGATTTTTTTACTATTTTCTAATTTTACATCTATCCTTCGAGCCTTGAGTTTGAAACACTCTCATCACTTGAACCTAACCCATTCTAAGCTTTCATGTTAACCTGCAAGAAAAACTATTGAGATGTAAGTTACATCAAGTTTAGTGAGATATCACCTCAAAACCACATTTCAAGCAAAACAAATAGGTTTTCATAATTATATACAATATGTCAGCAACCATATGAATACATTACATGTAGCTATTCGAAAACCACATAAAGTTTAAGGATATAATTTATCCCTCCTTTGACCTTGGGTTGAGGTTCTTACAATTTCATTAAAGTTTAGGCAAACCAAGAATTGCAATCATTTAGCATACATCTTTAGCTGCGCCATGCCTTAAGACTTATTGATTCCACTATAAATTAAAAATCTGCACCATAGGGGAAGGATCGCTTGGCCATTATACCTTAGGAGAAAAAAAATGAAAGTGTTCTTATTAACTATTGTACCTCTAGATATATGCAAGCCTAAAAAGGTATAATGCACTTAGATTCCATCAATACATGATGATTCTCACATCACTTAGTTTGTATTGATATAATAGAACCTGACTCAGGACATTTGTTCATTACTTATAGACTGTAATGGCAAAGAGGAGAATAGATGCAAGAGTGATATACATATATCATTATATTTTATAGTTTCTATATTTTTTGCATTAATTTATATGCGATCAACCAAACTTTCGAACACTTAGCAAATGTTCAAAACATTGAAAATCATAAGTGAATTCTTCATTTCAATAATATTTTAACTAATTGAACAAGCACACACATGTCACATGCATGAGTTCATTTATTTATGATATTTAAGTGCAATTAATATTACAAGCACAAGCACGAAGCAATTATTGATGGTACACACTTGATCATCTTTAGGCATCATAATAATCTTTTGAAAGAGACAAACTTTTGTCTAAATCGCGTAAATGGATAAAGATGAAAGAATATACATAAGATTAGTTAAGATATACTCAACTAACACTCTTGTTTCTAAATCCCAAGTCTTGAGAAGTCTTTTGATATAATTTTTAAAGTTTTGCTTTGATGTTTAGTTCAAGGTCATGAATTAGTCTAAAGTCCATGATCAAAGGTCTATATGCTCAAGTCATGTTTGTGGCTCTTGCTCGAGTCTTTATACATAGTGTGTCATTTTCTAAAATCATGTCATAATAGGATATTTCCAATAAGAGGTCTAAAGGAAAAAATAAGTCCAAAATCATTTCATAGGTTCTTATATGTCCATAAATCAAGAATAAGTTTGATATGTACAAGGAATATATGTAGTTTTTTAAGAAGAGTTTTAAATTTCTTTTTTAAGATATAATTTTAAAGACTTTTCTATAATACTTGATTAAAACATTAAAGTTTAACTCGATTTGGAGTTGATTTGATAAACAAAAGTATGATAATGAGGTTGAATTATTGAGTAAAGAGTTAAAGTAAAGGATAGTGCAGTTGGCGATTTTCAATTGAACTTCACTTAGTCAAATCTATCAAGTCCATTGAAAAAGGGTATTATGTGAATTCTTGGCTTATTATCTACCAAGTCTTTCTAAAGTCAATTTAGGTCTCAACTTCTAAAGTTCAAGTCTTTCTCTCACACTTTTTGTTTATACTTGTTCACATTTGTTTATACTTCTTTTTACACTTGTTCACTCTTGCTCACATTTCCTTTCACATTTGTTCACACTTCGCATTCTTCTATCTTAAGATAGTTTAGTTAGAGTAAAGATCTTCTTGTCATCAAATGGCTTGATTCAAGATTAAATTAGTTGAATGAAAGCAAAAGGAAACAAAGAAGGAATCGATGCTAACTTGTATAGGATAGAAGTTATGGTTTCTTTTGTGGAATTCAACTTGATTTGTATGCCTAAATTACCAAAACTTTTGATAAAATTTATCTCATGAGTTTGAAATTAGTTAAGTCTACTTAGTTTCGTGTGCAAGTTAACTTACATCGTTACTTAAGTAAACTTAAGAAATCCTAAGTGTTTAATTCGATTTACTCAAGTCAACTTGAGTCTTTATACTAGTAGACCTAAGTCAACTTAAGTCTTTCCTTATTTGATATAGAGTTGACTCAAGTTATCTCTTTATTTTTAGGAAGTTGACCTAAGTCAACTCATGTGTTGACCAAGTTGACTCAAGTTAATTCTCAATTTACAGAGTCAACTATATTATTTTGACCTTATTCAAGCCGACCCATGATATAATCTCTAACAATTTAGGATATTGGAACCTCTATTTGGTATGTATTCTTTATGTGATGATTTAGTTAATGTAAGACATGTCTTAAAAGTGATAGTTGAAGAAAAGAAGAGATGTCTACATTATGTTGTATAGTGTATATCGTAGGATATGTCTTTCTTGTATTTTTCAATATTTCTGATTTGTTGTCTTCTTGTGTTAGTTAGTGTTTATCTTTAAATTCTCATTTTAAAGATAAAATTACTCTTTAAAATGATTAAGCAAGATTTCTCTTTTTGAAGTGGTGGCTAGGAAGGTTAAATTTTCAAAGTTTATGTGGAATTTTCAACTCTTGTGATGTCTTCTTAGATTTAGTCGAGATTTACCTTTGAAATCTTATCTTAAAGATAAGATTGCACTTGAGAATAATTGGTTAAAAATCTATCCTAAGGTGATAGCTAGAAGATGAGAATTTTAACTTAGACTTTAAACTTCAAGCCTCCTTCTTTGACTCTTAGTTATGTGACTATTAGTTAGATTAATTTGGATGCTTTTTAACTAAATTAGTTCTCTTTTAGTTACTTTAACTATATAGTTTTAAAGTCTTTTAATTCCTAATTAAGTTAGGTAAAATTATGATGATCATTTCTTAATGACTTAAAAGAGTTTATAGGAAGATAATTTATCTTTGTCTTTAAGAATTTAATTGGTTATACCAACTAGAACTTTTTATGATCCTTGTAATTTTAAGCCATAGTTAATTAGGATTAAAGTAAGATTAAAATTGGGTAAGAATTGGCCTAAGTTAATCTAATTATTCAAGCTCGGTTTTAGTGTCTTTTCTTCTAACAATAATTTAGGTATAGTTTAGTACTATAATTTAGATTAGGTTAAATAAGTTAAATATAGGGATAAACATCCTAAAGTTGGTGTTGATGTAGGGCTTGAGAATGTATAGTTCTTAACTTTAGTAGTTCAAAAAAAGTAAGGTGCTATATACAAGTCTTGATTTAGCTATTAAGAGGGGGTGAATTGATATTTATAAAATTAATTAACTTTTTAAAAAATAAATCAAATAAAATTGAACCCTTCAAGATATTCTTGTTGGCTTGTGGCATGCATTTAAATGTTTAAAAAAACAAGACGCAATAATCAAATAAATAAATAACAAAAATAAAGAGATAAGGAAAGAAAATCAAACACGGGATTTTATAGAGGTTTTGTTGTGTGTATCAATTCTCTCTTCTAGCTCCACTACTAGGGACTCAATCGTCGACACTAGTGTCATTATACTAATCCAATAATAAAAAATACGGAGAAGATATAATAAATATGCCAAACTTAGGCATTTTACACTCTCTATTCTAATTATCTATCACTTAACTCAGCTATTCCACAAATCTATAGAGACCCACTATAACTTATTTCAAACAATACTATTAAACTCTTAAGAAATCAAATAGCTCTAGGATTACAACAATAAAAATCCTCAACAAATTTTGCTCTTAAAACATAACAATAAAATGAATGTAAATGTAGTTTAGAATAATTTTTAAAGAAGTTTTTGAGTTTGCAAATGTATATGATTTTTTTTTTCTCTTTTTTGTTCTTCTATGTGTTAAATTCGAACTAACTTGGATTGTTATATTTTTAAGCAATAACAGCTAATTGAAGATTGGATTTTATCCATTGAGTTTTGTTGCTGATTCTTGAAGTTTATCTTCATGGATTTAAACTCAAATCCAACAAAAAACTTGTAAAATTTGTCTAATAAATCTGCAGAAAAATTGCTCTTGATATTTTCTGCCAAACAGCCCATAAATCTTCCCAAAGCTTACCTCATGATATATCCATATTTTCTACTTCTTTTGAACTTAAATTTCCTCGTAAATCTCCAACTTATTTCATATCTTTATCTTTTCAAATCAAATTTGAAAACCAACAATACTTCAACTGATTTTTCCACCAAAATATGCTTATCCACTTGAAATTTGAATTCACAATATCTAAAGTTATTCCAAGATATTAATCTTTGAGAAGAACTTAATAGGCCCACGAAATTGGCATGATAATTATCCAATATTTGACCCTTTAGAAAAACCTTCGATGACAAACAAAGCCTATGCTTTCCTTAAATACATTAAACTCGTGTGATTAAATTTGAAATAACAAAACAGCTGCTAACTACTGATGATGAGTGGCCACAGAAATCTCAAGCTTGGACACGTTGAAGACATGTAGACTACCACATTTAGAAAATTAATTTTTATTCTCTACATTGACAATGTTATGAGTTGATCATGTTTAAGCTTTTGATTAATATTCATCTCTACTAACAAATTGAATTTGAAGAATAGTTGCTGATATTTGGATTTGCTTCATGCTGCTAGCACGTGTTGTGCTTACTTGTTTTCATAAAATTAATCTAGCTTGCTTCAACATATTTATCTAATAGAATATCAAAATGCCCTCGTCTAAAATATCTGCACTTTGGACATTCTTCTGATTGAAATTTAAATCCAACTAAATTGATACAAATCCAACTTTATCTAATAAAATATTCCTCCTTTAAATAAATTAAATTAATTCCCATAGTTATATATCTAACTTTAGCAGAAACACATCAAACACATTACCCAAATATATTCGATAAATTAAGTTTGGTCTTCAATAAGATCAATGGACCAACTTAATCCACTGAGAATATTAATCATGTAAAATCCAATATATAAGTAAAAATACCCTTGTCGAGTCTAATTTTTTATTTTTCATTCCTAATCCGATCTATACTAGACCTTATGCTTATCTAATATAGACCCTTGACTTGAATTAGGAATTTCGTTTTATTTTGGAGTCGCCACCCAACTGTGGTTAGGAAAAATTAAATTAGGACTAAATGAGCAGATTAATCCTAATTTAGACCACCAGTCGTCGTGATTTCCTTTTTCATTTTTGTGAAAAGAGGAAAGGGAAAACCAGAGTTTTTGGATTTGGAAGCTAACCTATTAAAACCCTAAGGTTACCACCCTAATCTCCTAAAATCCAAACCTTATCCAAATGTCTTTTATTTTTTGTTGTCCTTTTATTGTGTTTTTGAATAAGTTATTCTAAGAAAATAATTTTTTTGTTCTTTTTAGAGTTACCCTAAATGGGTGCCTACGTACCAGCTATTCAAGATCAAACAGGCTGTAATTCGCTTTTCCTGAAAAACTTTAATGTGTTGGTGATTTTTAATTATGAAATTTCTTTTGATTTACGTTTTTATCATTTTAGTATTTTTCTAAAAAATCTAAGCCTAAGCTTGACAATTTGATTTTTTTAAGAAAAAAATAATTTTAAGGAAAAACCAATTTTGGATTTATTTAAGAAAATGATTTTTCTAAGTGATAAAAATTTCATTTTTCTATTTTTCAACCCATTTATAATATTATTAATTTTTATTAATTTGTATAATTATTTTATTAATTTTTATTGATTTTTTCTTAATTATTATTATTATTATTTTTTTAATTTTTATTAATTTTTATTGAAAAATTTTCTCCTATATTATCTATCTATTCTAAACTAAAATCTAAAATTTTACTATTTTTTCTAATATATATTTTTTATTATTTTCTTTATATATTTTCATATTTTTATTATTTATTATTATAATTATTTATTCTTATTATTATTCATCCTAAATTAATTCCTAAAAAAAAAAGTAATCTAAATTCTAATATTTTTATATTTTTGAATTATACATAACAAATAAATAACTAAAGAAATTAAAAATAAAATAAAATAACTAAATAAATAAATAAGAAATAAATAAAAAATCAGAAAATCCGACTTACTTGGATCCGGGTCGGTGCGCGGGTCAGGTCGGGTTGGGTCGATCGGTTACGACGGTTGGGAGTGCTCATTGACGGCGTTCCGATGGCCTTTCGAAGCAACTGAGGTGTCGTTTCCTAGGTTTTCGAGGGTGGGGAACTCAACCGTAGTGGTGGATTTCTCCAAAAACGCCTTCTGGTGGCAGCTCGGTGCTTGATCAGTGGTCGCGGCTTGGCAACTCCAGCAAGGCTTCGATTCTCTCTCTTTTTTCTCTTTTCCTCACTTTTGATCCGTGCCCATGCTTGCTGCCATCATCCTCTATTTATAATCGCGAGGAATCGAGCTGGATAAGCTCGAATTTCCTCCGATTGAAGAACATCGGATTTGTGGTTAAAACCTCCCTCCGATTTGTGCAAATCCATCAATTTGTTGCAATTTGATTCTAATTGGATGATGTTTATCTTATTTCTGTTGAAGATCTGGTGGATTTATACAAAAAATCGAATCAAAACGGCCGAAATTCGATTTTTCCTCCTCGCCGGCGATCTCGGACGAAGGTTAAAGATGATCACGCGCCCGGCGCGTGCGTCCGCTCTAGCCAATCAACTGCTGACACGTGTCCCAAGCGATGAAAAATTTTGCAAAACGCAGATTCTGCCTCCCCCGCGTTTCGAACTCGTGACCGAGCCCCTTTCCCCGCGCCTCAAACCATGGTTTGGACCAGCTGGACTAGCTCACTTTCGCGATTTTTTTATTTTCGCAATTTGCATATATGCAATGCGATTTTTTTATTTTTTGTATTTTTTTGAAATTTCAGAAATTTGTAAAAATCATTTAGTCCCTTTTATTGCTATTTCTGCAATCATTTTCCAAAATTGATGTATTTTTCCTATTTATTTTATTTTTTGAATATTTTTCCTATTTTTGCTAAATTAGAAAAAATGTAAAAAAAAAAGAAAAAGTTGAAAATTGATTACTATTGATTATTAGGGCAAAAATGAGGTGTTTACAGCCCATTATTTCATATTCTATATTGCACACTCAATAAGCTGTTAGTAAACTTTTAAAACACATTTTGTTATCATTGAGACTAAATTAGGAGACTTGACACTATATTCCACTTTTATTAAAGTCTTAACTATTTGTCTTAATTAATTTAAATATTATGATCTACCTAATCTTCTAGGCTTTCACAATGTCTCTTTGTAAAAAGTTAATTCACCCAATTGATTTTAACATTTTTATTTTTTTGATCTGCTCTCCAATTAGAGAAAAAAAAATCATTTTTAAGGAAAAATATCATTTTCCTTAAATTTTATCAAATGATATATATTAGGTAGTAATGACATAATATAAATCAAAACCAAGGAAAGTAAAGGTTTTTAGAACTTTTGGGAATATTATTAAAATTAAATTTAATTGAACACATGATTAGATTAAACCTCAACTAAAAATGCAAGTGTCTCTAATATGGAAACAAAATAAGAAATGTGATCTATTTAAAAGAAAAAAAAAGTTAAATCTAACAAAAAATAGTAGGTAATCCAAGTCTCATCAAGCCAAATCAAGTCAAAAATTAAATATGAATTAAAAAGGAAACATATTACAATTTAATCTAACCAAATGAGAAATTAAATTAAATATATAAAAATTAAATCAAATAAAAATCTTTGACTAAAAAAAAATGCAATTAGAATATAATCTAAAAAATTCTCAACAAGTTTTAAATCTATGAGGACCATGTTGTGCACTACAATAATACGATTAGTAATACTTGTCATATCTATGGACATTGTAGTTTTAGCTATTAGCAATATAAAATCTATTATTAGCTAGGTGATTAAATTGTGGTTTGCAATATGCTATTCTTTACTAAAATAACTAATGTTGAAAAGTAGATAACCTAAAGCCTTAAGACCACAATTGTCATTTGGATAGCTTAAGCCATGCTCATAGCACATACTATGATTGATTGTTTGGATTTTACCGAGTTTATATAAGTAGTCCTCTTTTTGAATTGTGAATATTGTAATAAAAACATTTATTTTCCTTTTGAATTATCTAATTCATAATCTCCAAAGTTAGTAATGAAAATACTCTCGTAAATTCAACTACCCCAATTAATTTTAATTACCTCATACATCTCTATAAAGGCAACTAAAATTAATTATATTACATGTACCAACTTTAATCTCAACATACATATTATGTAGCATAATTAAATAAACATTAGTCTCACATCAACAAACCCTAGATCCTCTTTTGAGTTTCTAGCAATTTTGATTCATAAAAACTATCATCAATCATTAATATAACATGAATCATGACACGAGAAAATTAAAGCTTGTTGAGCAATTTCAATAACCCATACAACCATTTCGTTCATTATAGAATTAACAACAACATAAAAAAATTGAAAAAATTTATATAAATAATCGACAAAAGGAAAGAAAAACCTAGTCTTAATTGATAATCTTGACAAAACTTCCATCAGTCTTACTAGAGTAAAGTATTGGACCTCCTTGATTTTTTTAAATGGGTAAGGTTCTCCTTGAAAACCATAAATTGCATGTGAAGTGGAATGTCAAAAGAAAAAAAAAAGGAATGCTAAAAGCTTGACGAAATAATGTTTGTATTGTGCTTCCATAATAGATTTCATTTGATTGAAGTAGGACTTAGCAACTCTTTAGGAAAGCCCTTGATTTTGATAAAATGATCTTAAGATGATATTAGACTCTATAATAATGCAGTGGGGCTTAGGTCAGATGAAGTCTTACAATAATCTTAACTATGTTGAAAACACTGATTTAGGTCGGATGAAGTTGGATTTCATTTGAATAAAAGCTAGTCAATGGCTCATCTTTAGGAGTAGGTTAGGGGGGGAGGGGTTTGAAACTGGCCTTGGTCCCCGAAGTTTCAAAAAAAAAAAATTATTAGGATTTCTTATGAACTCTTTTGTACACATTAATACACTATTAAACTATACATATATAGTTAGAATGCTTAAACCCTAAAGTGACTTACATAAAGAGTTATATGGCTTAATGTATACTTGGGATGACTAGTCATTCCCTTTTAGTTATTTGGGTTAATCAATCTGGTAAGATGGTTGCACATTGATATCAACTTAACTCAGTCTTTGCTCTCACTCTTTGAAACTTGATACTTATGAAAGCTCAAGACACATACTAACAATATCCACTTTGTCTTGACTTTCGATGGCTTAATTTGCACATGTACTCAAGCTCCATCTACTTTAAGCTTCACTATTAAGTCTTCCAATGATTTGCTTTTAGTGTATTTATGAACTCAAAAACCCAAAGAGGTCTTATATCCTACACCCAAGTGACAACATTTACTTAATCCCAAATTTCTACCTAATTGTGAACTCCTATGGTATAATGACACCTCTTCACTCAACTAAACAAACATAGCCCAAGTCACTTAATCTTTTATAGAGCTAATTCCAACTATATATTCTCTAAACTCTCTTCACCTTGACTCTATGCAACATTGAAGGGAAGTGAAACCAACCTATCATTTTCGATTGCTAATGTGTAGTTTTCAATCAATAGACATCAATACTAATAATAGGATCTTAGGCCCTAAAAATGACACCTACAACACAACAAAAAATTAAAGTATCTTACAACAGGAATAAGTTGCCAAACTTAACTCGTCTCATAATCATTAGCCTTTCATGGGAAATAAATACTTAAATTCAAGTTACATATTGTCATCAAGTAATATAACTAATGAGACATAGGTTTATTGCAATCTAGCATTGCGACACAATTATTAGGATTTTGTTAATTTTAATCTTTGACAAAAAAACAAAAGAGTTGAACTTTTGGATATATTTTAAAATTTTAATTCTTTAACTAATAAAAAAGTGACAAAAATACGAATTAATAATTGATATTGAAGTGTTATTTCATCTCACCAACAACCTATACTAATCCAATGGGTTTATAAAGTGTGATCACGTTATTACAATTGAATGTGGTTGAATCACTTATTAATTAGCACTAATATTTTTTGAGTGCTAATTATTTGGTTAAATCCAAGTGCTTAAATAGCTTAAGATTCAATATAACTATACCAACTAATTAAGTATTTTTATTATAATACAATCCATAACATGTTTTACTTTTACTTAATCATTGCCCATTTGGACTCTTGTAATCAAAATGGGTGATCCTTGCCATAGTAGCACTAGGCTAACTGAAACACATACATCTAACATGTAAAACCAAAAATCACAAATCACTACATTAGCATCAAAATTCTAGGCTCAACTATATAATAGTCTTTAAAATATCTTTTTTACCCATAAAAAGAACATAAAATGGTTAAAGAAAACCTAAAATACCCATAACAGTTTGATACATAGGCTAGAGAGAGAAGGAATATATATATATATATATACTTAATAGAGGGAAATAAGTTCTAAACTTTACTAATTATGTGAAATTTAGGTATGAGATTCATATACATAATTCAACTATATTAATTAATAGGTTGAGCATTTCTTGTTAGTTTAGCAAGCGAGCTTTGGACTTTTGGAATGATTTTAGATTTTATAAAATTTGTGCTAAACTTAATTTATACTAGCAAATCTACTGTTATTGTTACCAACTCATGCAAATAAAATTACTATCACCACTCTCACTTCATGCAAATATACCACACCACATTACCACCATAAGTATTGCTTGGTATCTATTGAATACCACTTTCACTTGCTATTTAATCTCAATTTATTTCACTTGATGAAGTGAGCACATCAAAATATTACATATTTTTTAATACGATGGATTCAATAAACATTCATAAGTTTCATCAAAATTTTATTGACTCCTAAAAACTTACCTCATGAGCGGCTTAATCGCAAAGGCAATTTATCTTTAACTTCATGTCCCCTTTTCCATTAAAATCTCATCCTAAGCTTTCCCTCCTCTGGGGTTTTCTTTTACCGCCACCAACATGAAATATTTCATACTCAACCTTCCCTATTTATGTCACATGCCTATGTCCATGTCCATCCATTAGTTTGAGTGTAGGAGTGTTAGAACTTCGAGCCGTGTCTTTCCGAGCTGGACATCCAATTGCACACGCGTCGTATTCCTAGCGGTTCAATCCCGAACCCAGAGATCGTATCTTAACCGTCCGTTGACCCTTGGATCTCCAAACTCTATTTGATCAAAGGATC
Source organism: Laguncularia racemosa (assembly GCA_037954665.1). Taxonomy (NCBI): domain Eukaryota; kingdom Viridiplantae; phylum Streptophyta; class Magnoliopsida; order Myrtales; family Combretaceae; genus Laguncularia; species Laguncularia racemosa. Next base: position 461,437 of record JBBMOL010000071.1, on the reverse strand, counting down.
TCAATAAAAACTCTTTTCAAATCATTGTCTTGGTCGTTCGGTATACACTAAAAAACACAAAAGTCTTCTCTTTTATACCTCCAAACACCACCCAAAAACACTTCCTTCTTTTGGGTCTCCTCTCGATCTTCCTCTTCCTCTTAAAAAAACACACACAGAGAGAAGGAGGAGATAGAGAGAGAGATAGAAAGTTGAAGAATTTACCGAGAGGAGAGAGAAAGAAGTGGTCTTTTTAGCTGGTTTACTTAAAGGGTATGTGAAATTTTGTTTCGTTTCAATTGGGTTTTTCTTTTTTTTTTTTTCTTCTTTTTGTTTGCTTTGGATAGTGTTTTTTGGGAATAGGGTTTGTGTATTAGCTGCTGTTGTTGGTGTTTTCAAGTTTTTTTTTGGTTTAACCATTAAAGTTTGTTTTTTTTTTTACATTTGGGTTTTTGAGAAAACTAATAAAGGCTTTACCTTTAATGAACCTTCTGAATTATTCTGCTTTTTTTGCCTAGTTTTCAATTTGAGTTCAACTTACAGCTTCTTTGGCTTGATTATGAACTTTTGCTTTTCTTTAATTGGGTTTTCGATTAATTGTTTTTAGTAGTTGGTACTTGTAACTTCGATTTCGAATTTTGTAATTTGGTTGTTTTCAAATGGCTTTTTTTTTTTAATCCTTTAAATTGCTAAAAGTTGTTGCTTTATGAATTTGTGGGTCTGGTAAAAAAAAAAAAAAAGAAAAATTGAAAACTTGACTTTTGTGATTTAGTTTGCAAATTTGAGTAAATTTAATTCTATTAAATTTCTTTTTAATTTGTTTGTTGGTTTATAATTGCTGTGTCTGTGACAGATAACTTTGGGTTTTTTACTGTGTAGGTATAGATTTCAAGCTTCTTTAGTTAGTGCGTTCTCGAAAGAGCTTAAATCACTTGGCTTGACTGTTGATTGTTCTCTTACGTATCCCACGTCGTTGTCCTTTGTATGATTTTGATGAACTGTAAGTAAAGATCATTGCTTTGTAGTACCTCGTGACCCGTTTAGTAATTTGATCTCTACATGTTTATAATTTAATAGACTACTAGACTATGATACGTGTATAAAGTCATTAGATCAGTGATTAATTGATAAATTAGGGTTTTTCAAATCCAAAACTCTGTAGGGAGTCTGAGTTTGGTACATATTTGTTTTGATTGATTCGACTCTCTTTAAGCAGTCGGAAAGCCTTGTTTTGTATTTACACGCAACAGTCCTGGAGAAATACAAAAGCTTGGGAACGTTTTGATTAATTGAAGGGACATGACTAACAGAAAACATTTGCAGTCAAAAGAAAGCAAACAGTTCATTAGAATAAGAAAAATGGTTCAGTAAAAGCAAAACACTTTTTTTGGAGTTCTACAAGACAATCTTATTATTGATCATGGATATTTTCTTCCATGCCCAAAGGCTACTTTGTCCAAACCTACATGAACTTGCACATGACCTCTGAAAGTAACTTTCATAAATACCTTGCTTTATTCAGAAATGACACACTTTAGTCTCTTTGTTTTGGTCGAGAATGATTTTTGTGGTTTTTTTTGGTTCAATAGAAGTTAATCCAAGCTCAATGAGTTCTTGTAGTGAACATTATTGTACAAGTACCTTTAATGAACAATGAATATCCCATTAGTTTCCATTCTCGACATGGAATTAAAAGCCTTTGGTGATACAATTATCAAGTTTGTAATATGCCTTTTGTGGTAATAACCAATGAATCTCTTGATTTGGGAGAATGTTTGAATTCTGCACGCATTGTTGTTTCCCAATTTAATATCAACTGTGTTTTAGTAGAATGCATGATCTGGGTGCTTGTAATCTTCTTGTTTTTCTCTTGCCTAAATGTTAAATTGATAACTTCTGTTACTCTTTAACATACTCAGCTGGTATTTTTAATTCTTTTTCATCTGAAGAAAAGGGCTTTCTATAGGACATCTTAAGTCTGCTATTATTTCAGCAAGTATTAGCTCTTTGGTAAATAGCATAACAGGGATGTCTTCTTTAGGCCTGATTTATTACCCTTGTTATATAAATGAATAATTTCAATGTTAAGCTTCGGCTAATTAAGAGCACTCCTAGTTGTAGTTATTTTGTTGGTATCTTTTGGCAGTATGTTTTAAATTTTAAATCACCCAAAAATATGTTTTTAATTCTTTGTATTCATGTATATATAATTACTTGATATCTTTTGAAGAATGTTTGAATTGTGCACATATAATTGCTTAGCAACTTGATTTTAATCATGTTTAAGTAAATTCCATGATCCAGGTCGTGATAATATGGTTTTCCTTGTAGCTAGATGTTAAATGGGTCACATTGATGAGTAATGGGGGTACTTTTTAAGGGTCTACAAAAGAAACTTTTCATGTTTGCCAATATTGATTATATACTTGAAAAAATTAGGTGAATGGAAAGGTGAAAAGTTTCTTTATTGGCATTTTTATCAAGTGACCGAATGATAGTTGACAATTTTTATTTTCCATGTTAAATTCATAATTATGGATGCTATTCACTATGTCTCAAGTAATAACCTTATGCTCAGCTGGTATTTTTTAATCATTATTTGTCCTAAGAAAATTCCTTTCTCCACAACATTTAAGTTATGCTATTCATTTTACAATCCTAAGATCTTTTGTAAATAGCTTAAAAAGGATGTCTTCTGTTTGCATGATTTATTGCTCTCATTAAATTAATTAAAATTTTTAATGATATGTTCAGTTAATTAAGAGCGAACATATATTAGTTGTTTTTTTGATGTCTTTTGGCAGTATGCTTCTCAATATTCATGTATAAATAATTTCTTCTTGTGTTCTGGTTTATCATTTGAAACAGGATCACGGTGTTTGTCAAAATTACGAATCAATGCCATCTTTAAAGATGAAGGCTGCATCTGTCACATGTATGAAAGATGGGAGTATTTTTCATTCATGCAGGGAGTCCAGCAACAGATGTAAAAGGAAACGTTCTCTGATTGAGGATTCTTTAGCAACTCCTGATTTGAAGATGATAAAAGATGCACAAAATGGTAGGTTCTCATAGAATCTAGGCATGGATTTCATAGTGTTCTTGATGGCTTTTCAACAAAATTCGTTTATAGCATACTTTCCAGTGCCATCAGTAGATTTGATAGATATCTCTTCTTCCTGCATAAAGTATTGATGTTTGATTCTAATGTCTTACAGGTTTTTGTGAGGTTGAAGAGGCAACCAAAAGTGTCAACATTAATGATGTAGGTGAACCTGACAAACTTGGAACTGCGGATAGCTGTGGATGTCAAGAAGCAAATGAAACTACTGAGGATCTCACATCTGTGAAGGTAATAATTCTTATCTTATTTTCTTGCATCTCTCTACTGTACTTTTAGCAGTTTTCTTAATAAAAGTCATCCATAGAAAGAAAAGGGGAAGGTGTGGATTCTAAAAATGTTCCAGTCCTAACAAAGCAATAGTTGCTTTTGTACAATACTGATCTGCTCTTAGTTAGAGCTAGTGTTTCTGAAGCAATTTGACACATTCAAAATGAATATTTCTTTTTTGTTAATTATTTTTACTGAATATTTAATTGAAAGCTCTGCATTTATAGCCTTGTGGCAAAGCAAGGGCAAGAGCATTTATGTCTTTGACTTGGAGAAGCTATTTCAATGAATCTTACAATATGTCTGACCAATTGACAGTGAACAAAAATTCATTCATTTGAATTATAATTTCATCTGCATGAGGCCTGCGTGAAGTTTAAAAAAATTAATAAGTTTTTCACTTTGCAAATAATGCTCTTGTTTCTAAATGCAGCCATTATGGAAATTGATTTGTGCTTATTTATTTTTCATGTCCTTTTCAGGAATCCTCTCAATATAGAAGTCCCTCAAATGTGGAAACAACTATGCAGTCTTGTAGTATAGATTGTGAAGTTGGTGCTGCTGAATCCTTCCCATCCAGATGTCCCTCAGATTTGGACACCAATGTGGAGTCTCATAGTGTTGATTGTGAAACCAGTTCTGCTGATAGCATAGGTATATCTAACTTTTAAGTCCTCTTGAGCCAGTACTTTTTCTTATCATGGTCCTTGAATTATCAGCTGTAGTGAGTTTCTTCAACTCTGTGGATTTCCACCATTTTTGTACGCCATCATATTCACTGGTTGTTTATTTTCATCAACTAGTTGCTCTTTGTTTTCTATTTTGGGCAATTAGCTGCTCTTTCAGTTATTTTACAAGACCAAAGAACTTAAAAGTGTTTAACTCAATCGAGGTAAAAATAATGTAAACTTAGAGACAGTTAAAAAACATTGGTGAAGGTAGGTTAGAATCAAAAGCTTGATTCTTCCTTGAAAATTTTAATAAAAAATTACTGCCGAGGTCTGGTCATCCTTGCAAAATTGGAATAGTTGTTATGATGATTATCATTATGGTCTAACAGGATGATAATGCTTGTCGTTTTGCTTGGTATTGCATATGATATGATGGCAAGATAGCCTTTCTTGTTTATTAAGTTGACTTGCCCTCTAATAGGTCTCATTGGCTTAATCTTCTTATGAGAATTCATGTATACTTTATAGATGCTTAATCTCTTTGTTCTTTCCCTAGGGAATGAGGATGACCACATCCATAAAGAAAATGAGGATGACCCTGATGGGGCAAATTTGATGATAGATGACAGTGAAGACAGGAGTACTGACTACTTTAGCCATCAATTATCACAAGGTTCAGATTTGTTTGTGTCTAATGGAAGGATTACTGGAACGATCTGTGATGAAATAAATGGATTTGATGATATTATAAAGAGTGGCATTGTGCAAGAATTTGACAACACGATGTTTGACATCTCTGGCAATTGCATGGCCTTGCCGTTCCTTGAAACGGTGGATACTTCTTTTATGCAAGGTAGAGACTTTGATGGAGAGTGCTTCATAAATTCAGAGATGATGGGCCATCAGACTAAATCCTGTAATCAAGCATTTGTTGATTCTGATGAACCAGAATCTTTTGATCCGCAAACGTTTATAAGGAACTTTCTGGACCTATCCAACATGGAAACCAATTTTTTGCCTGCATTGTTGCCCGAAATGAGCAAGACAAGTCGTGTAACCCTGGTTCTTGATCTGGATGGTAAGACTAAGTGTCATAAACCAAGTTACTTCTTGTAAAGTTTATACCTCGCCATTTCCAAAACTGTTCTGTAGCTATCAGTTTTGGCTGCCTTTTTCCCCATGTGGTGTTCTGCTTGGATCGATTTCAAATTCAATAAATTTCTTTCATTTCCTTTATTAATTTTCATGAAATTACCCAAAAAAAAAATTTTTCAAGAAGTCATGAGATCACTGATGATTCTTCCCACTCAGATGCTCTGCACGTGCATGACATCAATGTACTATTTGCTTCATTATTTAGGAGTCTGGTTCTTGCCTTAAAGTGAGCTGTTTTTAGCCATCATGTTTATGCAGTCTCTTCACAATTATTTCATTCGTTTTTAAGATGTCCATTTATTTTTTGAGGCTTTCCATACTGAATTTTGGCTTTTCTGTTCATCGACAGAAACTCTCGTCCACTCTTCTCTGCAACCGTGTGACAATGCCGATTTCACATTCAAACTTAGCAATGAAATGGCAGAACACACTGTTTATGTACGCCAAAGGCCCTTCCTTAAGCCATTCTTGGAAAGGGTTTCGGAGATGTTCGAAATTGTGGTTTACACGGCTGGCCAATGCAACTATGCGAAACAGCTCCTGGACATTCTCGATCCTGATAGGAAGATATTCTCACGCCGTGCATACCGTGAATCTTGCATATTTTCAGATGGTTGTTACACAAAGGACTTGAGAATTTTTGGAGTTGACTTGTCGAAAGTTGCTATAATTGACAACTCACCCCAGGTAATTCAATAACCCTGCTTATGACACTGGTATATAGATATTGCTGGGGAACAGTATTCTTTTCCTTGATGTTTGGTTTGGTGACAACAATCGGAAAGCAGACAGACTAGCTTGGATTTTGCTTCGATTTCAAAATTGCACGCAATGCATTTATCTGTGTAATATGCTATAAACAGGGTACAGAAATGATCGCAATTATTCTGGCATTTCATATTGCAGGTATTTCAGTTACAAGTAGAAAATGGTATACCTATCAAGAGTTGGTTTGATGACCCTTCAGACAACGCACTCGTTTCATTGCTTCCCTTCCTGGAAACCCTAGCGGATGCTGATGATGTTCGTCCACTTATCGCCCGAAAGTTTGCTGGGAAGCAGCAGTAGTCACCCCCTCTCAGTTCTTGCCAAAGACATCACCGCGGTTGGTTCTTTCAAGGCAAAATTCAGGATCCTGAGTCTCTCTTTATCGCGTAGCCCCCAACAACTAACAGATTACTAGGTTGTCAATCAGTTCGACGAATTTGATACACAGAGGTTTGATACATAATCGTTGCTGATATCGCGTGTAGAAGTTGATTAAGTTCTTTAAGCATATGGCCGATGCCCGAGCTGTATTTATTTTTTGACGGGCGGACTTTAGATGAAGTGGTGGCTCTCAACTGTATATATGGGTGATTTGATTTATAGGAATAAGATTTGTTTCTTCTGTGATTGGATTTCCTTCATAAATAGCGGCCAGTCTTCCCATCTGCTGTATATGGAAATTTTTACATAAAAGCTATAGTGAGTTTTAACTTCCATCTTTTCCCCTCTATCATATCATTTGGTCAAGGAGTTGATTTTATATACATGTAATTGGTTCACGATGGATTCATTCATCTGATTACAGTATTTCATACTGATTTTGTTTTTGGTTTCCTATTTATTAGAGGTCTAATCTTCTCCAACTGACAATCGATATGGGACTACCTGAATTTTGAGTGTTTTTTAAATTTTATATATAAAGTTTGAAATTACTAAATTTTTATAGCTATTTGAATCCTTTTTTTATGTTAAATTTATTTTTACCCATTTTATATTTTTATTCGATGAGTATTTATCATATCAAGATGATAGAATAGTAAATTTATTTAATAAGTAAAAGTTAGCTCATTAACAGCTGTCTGTAAACTTTGACAAGCAAAGGATTGGTTGGATAGGATATTAGCTGAAAGTTGAGGTAATGTCTTGGACTTTTTCCCTTCTATATCAATATCATTGCAAACATAGCTCGAGAGGTGTATGTGTATGGGCAGTCCAGCTATTGAAGCATTATAGTCAAGTCAGTATATACGACTCGAACAGCGATATAACAGAGGTTATATTAGGTAAAGCGAATATGCGTTCCAGAAACCAGTTGGATTTAACTCTATTTTTATCGGAGTTTGATTTGACTGTAAAATAAGTTCTAGTCATTTGAGTTTGAAAATACTACTCAAAACCTCGAGGAACAAGGGGAGAAAAAATGGCACCTTGTCCATTTTCAAGAATCTGATAAGTTGATGATTGCAAGACGGTAAATGCTGAAAGGGTTCAAAAGTTCTGAGCTTTTTTTTTTCCAAAATTTGATACAAATACTTAAAAAGGGCTAAATGGGTTTCAAGGATTCGTAGACATAATGGCCGACATGAACTCATATTGCTTGTAAGATTGTAACTATTTATGGGTACTTTCGAGGCTGCACTTCAGCTTCTCCTTCCGGCTAAACAATCAAAGGCCATTGGCCGGGGTGTAGGAGTTTTTTTTTTTTTTTTTTATATATATTATTAAATTAAAATATTTAATATTATTTTACTAATTGAAGACCGTTGACCAATCATATGCTATTTCGTGTCCGGATAAGTAAATAATGACAAACAGTTGTAAAACACAGGTTTCCAAAATGAAAAATATTTAACATTGAAAATATGGATATATAAAGTGAAAAGAAACGAAAATATAAGTATATGAAGTGTAAATTTACTCTAAAAAAAATAGTTTTTATTAGATGTATATGCAAAAGGATGTCAAATATTTACAGGATGGAAGAACAAATCTTAATAATATTTTGATAATGATTAAGAAAAAACTTTAACAAGATTGTATATTTGCTTAAAAAGAAAATTTCCAATCAGGATATTTTGTGTCAAAAAATAAATAGTTATCTCTTGCTTTGAGTCTGAAATCCTTTTAAACGATTTTGAGAAAGGAGGAAACATTTTAAGAAGAGCAATCACTTCAAAATTTCTTGCATCTTTCTAGAGGGAATTTTTAGATCTTTTGAACTTGAAAATGGAGCTAAACTGGTATGATCATCTTATAGACAGGATACATTTGCTGAATTTTTAAACTCATTTATAATCTTATTAAGTCGTGTTTGAATTAGTGGGTGGTGTTCCAAATTGCAGCTATAAACCAAAGTTACCTATTAGAATTCGTGGGATCACGAATCCTCTACGACCTTGCATCGTTGATTAGGTTATAGGGTGTTTATTAGAAATTGCATCGTGAATTAAGATCCCAAAATTTTAAAATCTAGGTGACAAAGTACAACTTCTTACTAACTTTGGAATTTCATTACAACTTATAACCCATGCTTTATTAGGACAAATAGATATATTATGATTACCCTTAAAAATATCCCTAAAATAATTAAGCTTGATAAATATAATAAACATTTTAAAACCTCTCCTTATATTAAAATACCTAGTTAGTGGCCAAAAAATTAATCTAAGTTTAGCAAGTCATCCAATTAAACAAATAAATAAAAAAAAGAACCCTCATGAGCATAGTCCGTACACTTGAAGTTTTAATTTATTTTTAAGCGATGCTAGACTTGTATTATTTTATTTAGTCGGAGGAGAAGTAGGAAAGAATATTACATTTTGTAACTCTAAAATTAACGGCTCGTTTACTTGGAAGTCATAGGGAGAAAATAAAATAAATATTTTTTCTTAACTGTTTATTATTCTATTTACTTAAAAAAATGAGGAGAGAATTTTAATTTTCAAAAATTTTCTATTCCCACTTCATTAAGAATAGATATTAACTCAAATATTATGTCAATTATATTCTTATTAATACTACAATTAATGATTAAATATGAGTAAATTGATAATTTTATTTATATTATCAGCTTAATATTACCATTAATGAGATTAAGTAGACATTAGAATGGATATTATCAGGCAACACTCTTAAATATTGCAATTTTTTAAGGTATAATTTTTCTATTATCTATTTATTCCATTCAAGAATCTAAACGGACTGTAATTTCATGCGAGCAAGGGACATTTGATATTCCAAATATCGTCATTTCCTCTAGTTACACTAACCAAACATAATGGTCCACTCACTTCATCATATGAAATTAAGAGAAAATTGATTTGTAATACAACAAGAATGTAATAGAGTTGTAATAACTATTACATATTTATTACATTATTTAGTTGGCATTAATAAAAAAAGTAGGAAATTAATTAATGGTAAAGTAAAATATCTGTTATGCCTTAGTAAGAATAAATATTTATTATATTATATGATGGATGTAGTGTTGATAGTGTTTTCAATGTAGGGGCATTTATGAAAAGATGACAAAAAAAGAGAGAAATATTTGAATAGCAATTTATGAGGGTGAGAACATGAATTGCCATTCGTTATTTTAGGTAATAGTTATTATGGTGTTTAAAATAAAAATAAATATCATAATAGCAAATTATATTGAATCAAGAGGAAAAAGAATAGTTATTCACTCGAAGTGAAGATGCCGTTAAGAGAAAAACATTTTCCTTCATTTCCTCCTCTTTCTTGACTCTTCACTTTCTAACATTTCCTTTCATTTCCCCTATAAAGCATTAAATGATTAACTTTTGGCAAAACCAAATGTATTATCCAAGTATTTCGTTTCTAATTGAATGTGTATGCAATAATATATTATATTATAAAAAAAAACAAAAAAATTATAACTTTCACAAGATAATTTATTACATGGAAGTCTTAAGGAGTACAAATTTTAAGATTGTTCTAAAAGGAATATTGGGAAACTCGAATATATTCGATATTCCTATGAGATAGAGTATATAAGGTGTAGCCTCCAACTTGAGTCACCACACATCATATCATCTATTCTATAGAGAAATATTGACTACACAAATAGAAAAAATGCATAACCAAATACGAGAGGTCAAATTTTTCTAGGAATAGTTTTAACAAAAAAGGGTTTCAACATAGTTCGGATCTCTTGAATTATAAACTATGTTAAATCTTGTAATTTCATGTTGAATGGTTAATGAATGAGTTATATCTAACCAACTAGAGGAATCAAGTAAAGAGATTCCCTTTTTCCTCAATTATTTCTAATAAGGAGAATGAGGATTAAAAAGACTTATCCTACAATGACGCATCTTTTCTTTGCAATGGCTGATGTAGCATGACAATTGCTTCTCTACTCACTTTATTCCAAATTGTTGGAACTTGGTTTGAGCTAGGTTTGTTTTTAAGCCTGCTTGTGGGCTAACTCATTAATAACATAAATGACTTTGCTTTTAGGTCAACTTATGAGTTTAAATAGGAGCTTTAATTTAACTCATTTAAATAAACTGGCTTTATTTTGAGTTCAAGCTCAATTAGTTTAACAATCAAGCTTGAATAGCTCATAAGTAACTTGACTCATTTACAACCCTAATAAAAATATAATTGGCATTCCATTGCTAATTTTACTATATTTCAATCCATTCCATTCTAGATGATTAATGCATATCAAATGTGAAATTTATTTATGGTATGTGCAACTCGGATCAAGATAGTATTGACAACTATATATCATAAGGACAATAAGTAGTATTGTGCATGTGTTCAATCCTAACAATTAGAGAAAGATGCACTAGGTTATGAGCATGTGTGAATTTTGACGCTGGTTACAAAAGTAATCCCCTAAAAGAAACAAGAGAAGAGGCTCATGTAACGATGCACATTTAGTGACTGTTAAGGTTATTTTATAGCATTTATTACATAACGGAAGTTATCCATTTTTAAGCATAAGAATTTCTTTCGAAATAAATCTGATTATAACTGTGATTAATCTTTAGAAATTATATACTATGATAGATTTAAATAACTCTAAGGTGCTTTTACTGTAATTTATCCATAATTTATTTATAATCACATATGGAATTAAATAACATTCAATCTAAATATAGCAAAAATAAGCAATTACTAGCTAAAATCACATTTGGTTTCTTACTTGAGTCTATTCCTGTAAATGGCTATCAATTCCTTATTATTATTAGCTTTTGTTGGTTTTTGTTTCCATTATTCCTTTAATTGAATGCTTAGAGTTATAGTTATATATATATATATTTGATAATTACAATGAGGAGAGGGATTTAAATCTTAGAGATCAGTGCTCATTTTTTTTAAAATTTTAAAACGAGTTCGTTCTTTTTAAATATAAACAAATGCATGATAGTGAACTATATACAAGAAAAATCGAGAATAGTTGAGACTAAAACTTAGATGAGTGTGTGGACAAATGAGTATAGATAAGATAATAAATAAATGTAGTAGAAGTAAAAATGGCTTCAAATGTCAACATATGATTTTTTTTTGGGACACATCATTGGTTGGAAAAGTTTTGAATTCTTTGAATGGCATGTGTACTCCCACTCACTTCTATTGCAATAATAATAACAATAAGCATATGTAACAAAAGCCACAGACAGGAAACCTAGTCCTTCACTGCAAATTAAATGCTGAAATACAACGAAAATAGTACATTTTAATCCTCAAACTACCTGAGTAATCATATTTTTAATCCGTTGCAAAAATTATTTATGTTGGCATAAATAATTAATTAAGCTAAGTTCACCAAATTCAATTATCTATAGAAGGATAACAAATCTATATATTTTAAATCGGATGGTCATACGGTTGATTCATAATAAATGATAAAATTAAATAAAAAAACACGAATTTGTTAAAAAACTTTATCCTTTCATTGATTATTGTTAAATTAATTATTGAGATATGGGTATGATTAATTGGATTATTAGAAACCTGTTTGATTGTTAAATATACACACTTCCGATGGAAATGATGTATCAATCTTGATACAAAGTAAATGCATTTCCAAAAATAAATCCAAGCAAACTTAATGCTTTTCGTAATGCTATTGCAGCTGCTGGCTCTTGGTAGCTTACGATTCATAATCACCCGGAATTAAATCCTTTCTATGGATATTGTTGAGCAAATCTCAATAGATGATGTATTTATTTATTTATTTATTTGTAGTTCGAGGAGGGAGCAGAATCGTATCTTGCAGTGGTTCTTCGGATGGAGACACCTGTTGATGGCAAAAGGGATTTCTTTCCTCATTTTTCACATGCATCAAAACGAATAAAAAATATCTCATCCCTTATACTACTTATTTTAATAACTCTCTATCGCTATGCAACGCGTAAAAAATAAGAAGCTATACAAAACTCTATTCATAGGATTTTTTTTCTACTTACTACTTCATGGTCTATTCACGTAGCAAAGGATTAGGGTTTGCAATTAATGCTATTTTTATTCCTTTTTTTTTCATTTTTTTATTAAATTGAAATAGGTAAGTTTGAATGTTTTTTTTTTTTTCCAAATATCCATTTATGATGATTAAGATTAGAGTGAATTTTGAGACCTTCCTCTATCAAATCACTATAAAATAAGGATGTACTCACTTTTTAAGATTTTGCTAGGTAAAACATCGAATGATCATGTTGTATGTTAATATAAGTTGGAGCTCGAACACATTTTAATAATTGTTAGTAATTATTATAATTTCAATTTCAGTAGACTAAATCTTATATAGATTGTGGGATTTAAGCAATAATTGTGGCAATTTCCATTTAAGTTGAAATAATTAGACTTGGGTAAATCCGATTTTGCTATTTTAGTTAGATTATAACTCTTATTAAGATCTAGATAAACATGAAACTTCTTATTTTGATCAAATTAAGATTCTATTTTACCTATATGGATTCTATATCTATATATAAGTAAGATTAAAAATATCAGAAAGATTTTATCCTAACAACTTTAAAATCATGCATACATAAATAATATACTTGGAAGATAAATATTTGGGTTCAAGCTGTTGAACCCTTCATTTATCAATAATCACAGGTACGTTTTTTTTTTAAGTTATTTTTGGCTAGGGTTTTTAATTCCTATGTGCTTTTGTTGTAATGGAGTTAAGTAGGATCCAAGATTGTTTCCATTTTGAGCAGTCTGTTTCGATGCCTTGTCATGAATTTGTTTTTCTGGTGATTCATTAATCTTTTTTCATTGTTCAATCATTGGACCGACTTTGAAAGTGCAATTCAATCTTTGTGCTGATGCTTTTGACAGTGTTTTCTTTTTATATTTTTTCATTTCGAGTTTATGAGATTATTGCTAATATGTCCCAAGCTAATTATTATTATTATATGCGGATCCTAAGGTATGATTTTCTTATTACATTACATTTGAAATTATGCAAATAATCCTAAATTGTTATTAGAACCTAAATCAATTGTTAAAAAGATCGCAAATAATGGGGTTTTGCACTAAAATAGTATTATTATTTTTTAAACTCGCAACATAGCGTGCTTAAAAAAATTATTCTAAAAATAGATTTTAAAATCGCATACTTGAAACATGCTTTCAGTTTTGTTAAACTATTTTGTGAATTTTAAAAAAATAATATTATTATAATAGACTTTCCCAAATAATGACTGACTTACGCTTTTAATGATGATTTGGATATATATTATTTGAGCACATTTTTAATGGTTTAGGGATGAAATGGACTCAAATTGGAATTTTTGTTTTCTTTATCAAGACTTGTATTTATCTCATATTTACGTTATTATATTTTTCATGCAAATTTATTATTATATTTAATTTGTAAAATAGTTATTTTACAGTATTATTCATAATTAATTAAAGAATTACAATTTTTTTTTATGGCTAAAAAAATAGTTATTCTTAAATCTTTCTTATAAAATTACTAAAATTTATTAATATTATCCACTTAACATTTGAATCATAATTTAAAGTATGAATATATTATATTTTTAATAATTATTCGAGTATATCTTTAAAGTAATAGCTACTATTTTTTTTCTTAAATTATAATTTTATTCAATTTCGTGGGTTTCGTAAGTTAAAAGGCCCACGTTCACGAGGAAGTTGGAAAGGCCAGCCACTGTCCCATGACAAAATGTGAGTCGATTTCATGCTGTCATTAGTCATCATGACGAGTTAAAGGGACAAGGAAACGTCAAGGATTTAACCTTAAAAGTGCCGCCGTACTTTCCAACCCCACCCCCCAGGAAGAAGGTTCACTTTTGATTTTTCAAAGCTATTTCCAGTGTTATAAAAAACCCCAGCATTCCCTCTGTATTTCCTAATAAAGTTGACAGGATAAATCACACTATTTGTATTCGAAAAATCTAATGTTGAATATAAACTAAAAACAATTTAATCAAATTATCATAATAAAATTTATTTTGAAGATGCCTTTAATTCAAATAAACAGTATTAGAATCTCTCAAATCAAGATTTTAATTTGTTATTTCAATTCAAAATAACCCTTTAAAATAATTGCATTTTCTCTCCTTTGCTCTAAAAATTAACAACTTGTATAATCATTTTGTATGCCTTATATTATTTATATTTATGTTTCTAAGAATTTAAATAAGAATATTAGTGAATGAGTCATTCAATTTAAGATCTAAAAAATGGATGAAGTCAATTTTTTTTATTTATAATTTTATATGTAATTATTTTTACATCCACAGTAAAATGAGGAAGAGAGAGAGAGAGAGAGATTTTAGAAAATAGAGAATAGAAAAGGAAATAAAAATTATGGAGAGAGGAGGGGTCAAAGTATGAAATAAAAGCGAAACCCTAAAAGGGTCCATTGTGGGGACTGACACGACACGTGGCCTAGTAAAACGCCAGCGGAAAAGGAAAATCTTCCCATCTTGTCTTTTACTATAACGACCCCTACTGTATACTATAATTCATATTCTTCGTATATTCATGATTCATACCACCTTAAACCGAATTCTTCGTATACCAGAAATATCAGTATCGTATTACCACCCAAAAAAGATACTGTTTTGTATATACTCTTGATATACGTATACGTATATGTGTATTTTGGTCTACAAATAGAAACCAAGCCCATCCTCCTTTACTCATACACCGTCACCCAGTCAGTCGCACTCTTTGGTTGCTTTTTTCTTCTTTCTCTAAGGTACGTACGCATGGATCAAGAAAACTAGAAAGAGAAAACCTACTTATTTTTCTTTTTTCTTTTTTCAATATATTTTCAACGTTTTGTTCTTCTGGGTATTGAATACGTTTGTTGTTTTTTCTACGTAATACGTAGTTTCTTCTGGGTTTTGTTGAGTTTCACGGTCTTCTTTAGGTTTTTAATGGCGTTTTATGTGTATCTTGATGCTTTGACTCCTCTCCAGTGATGTATAAAGCAGCTTTCTATTTTTCATGATAATGGCGAGTAGTTTTTCAGTTCTTTTTACACTGTATGTGTATATGTTTTGTTTTGTTCTTTTTCGTTTTAGTTTTCTTTTGGGAATCTATGGCGTTTGGTTTTCTTGTTATTTATTTATTGGCTTCCCTCTAATGGCTGTTCAGGGTTTTTAAAATCTTCATAATGTATACACTGTAATAAATAGAACTACGTCTTCTAGTTTACTCTCTGTGTAATGTGCATTGTTTTTTTTTTTTTCTTTCTCTCGTGAAATAATATTTGATGCGTGCAATGTGTTATGAAATAAAACCATATTGATGTTTCTTGTCAGAGGATATTCTATTTGTTTTTTTTTTTTTCAAAACTTTATATTATCTTTCTTTTTTGCTAAATTGTTTTAAAATAAACTATAATAAATAATGTCATATGAAGATTTTCTCGTACATTCCATTCGGTTTTTGACATTGTGAAATGCTTCTGATGTCGTTTTTTCTTCTGGGTTTCTTTGAGGCTGATTGTTCTGTTATGAACGAATCTTTTCTTCTTCTTCCTCCATGGGAAAGGTATATTCTTGTACTATTCTTGCTTTTTAGATTTTATAAGACCCCTTTATCTTTTTAAAAAACGTTATATGAACTCCTCCATGGGAATGGTGTATTCCTGTTCTATTCTTGCTTTATAGATTTTATAAGACCCCTTTATCTTTTTTAAAAACGTTACATGAACTTTTGTTTTTCTCGTATATTTATTGACATCATGAAGTTTGAAGTTCTCCGTAATGTGATACAGTGAAAGTGATTGTACTTAATGGTTTCCCTAAAGGGCTGATGACTGTAAGTGGTTTAGCAGATGACTAAACCGTAAATTGTAGTTAGCTTTTGATTATTATCGACGCCGAGATATTTGGTTGTTTTCTCATGACATGATGATGTTTTTCATTACTGCTAGTAACATATGTGGTTTCTGGTTTTCTCAGGAAATTTGTCTCATCAGATCCATATCGTTACTCGAAATGGAAGATATCAAAGCAAAAGGACTGCCTCCTCCGCCCCCGAACGCTCCAAAAGCCATCCAACGACAACGAGTTCCCATGGCGAGGCAGGGTCTCGGCACTAAAGGGCAGAGGATTCCACTTCTAACCAACCACTTTAAAGTTTCCATTGGCAATACTGATGGCCATTTTTACCATTATAGTGTACGTACTTTTAATCCTGTAACTCTTTACAGTCCTGTTTTTTCGAATAGATTTATGTTCATCTCATCTTATGGTTTATTTGGTTTTGGATTAGGTTGCATTTACACAAGAAGATGGTTATCCTGCTGATCAGAAAGGAATTGGAAGGAGGGTGATGGATAAAGTTCAAGTAACTTATGCGGCGGACTTGGACGGAAAAAACTTTGCCTATGATGGAGAGAAGAGTTTGTTTACGCTCGGTTCTCTACCTAATAAGAAACTTGATTTCATAGTTGTCCTAGATGATCTTGGATCCACTATGTAAGGAGCTAGAATGCAAAAAAATTTCAAGATGGCTTTGTTTTTATGATAGGGTTTGACCGTGTACTTGGTCTTTCTTATGCTATTAGAGCTGGAAACGAAGGTAGTCCGAGTTCAGGAGATCATAAGAGAGTAAAGCGACAATATGGTTCAAAGACTATCAAGGTGGATATTACTTTTGCTGCCAAAATCCCTTTGCAATCAATTGCAGCGGCATTACGTGGGCAGCAATCTGATCACTTTCAGGAAGCCGTCAGAGTCTTGGACATCATTCTGAGGCAGAATGCAGCAAAGCAGTAAGTTAATTTCATGTTGTGGTGGTGGTTGCTTCATGTGTCTGTCTCCTTTGTGGCTGAGTCTTATTCTCTTGCTTTGTAGGGGTTGTCTCCTTGTTAGACAATCTTTCTTTCATAACATTCCCAGAAATTTCGATGAAGTAGGAGGTGGGGTGTTATCTTGCAAGGGATTTCATTCTAGTTTCCGAGCTACTCAAGGGGGCTTATCGTTGAATATGGGTAATTTAATGGATTTATCTCAGTTTGTCTAAATTTATTTATAAACGTTTTGATTTTTATCACAAGTCTGTCTTTACACAGATTTATCAACTACAATGGTAGTCAAGCCTGGCCCCGTGATTGATTTCCTTTTGATGAATCAAGATGTTAGACATCCACGTGATATTGACTGGAACAAGGTAAATGAAGCTTACAAAATTATTTGCTCGAGTATTAATTTTACATGGTGAAATTTGGTAGTTGGATAACTTTACATGTGCTTTACACCAGGCCAAGAAGACTTTGAAAAATTTGAGGATAAAAGTTGAAACCACCAATCAGGGGTATAAGATCTCTGGTCTTAGCGAGAAACCTTGCAGGGACCAATTGTCAGCTCTCTCTCCTCTATCTCTTGCTAGTGATTTTGCTGGACTAGTTAGGAGTGGCAGTCTCTTATGAGGCAAATGTTTTGTGACCGTTCTCTTTGTAGTTTCTCAATGAAACAAAAGAATGGAAGCGGGGGGAATGAAACGGCAACTATTGAAGTGACGGTGTATGATTATTTTGTTAATCATCGGCGCTTGCCACTGCAGTACTCAGCAGATTTTCCATGTATCAATGTTGGCAAATCTAAACGTCCTACATACTTTCCTATAGAGGTGGGAGATATTTTACTCCTTTCTTGAGATGTAATTTCTTTTTGGTGTTTGAGTGGATCACTCTTTAGTGCTGTTTCTTTTTCTCCTCATGCAAATTGCAGCTTTGTTCACTGGTGTCTTTGCAAAGGTATACTAGGGCTCTGTCCAGCCAGCAAAGAGCTGCACTGGTTGAGAAATCACGCCAGAAGCCGAGAGAAAGGATGCGTGCTTTGGAAAACGTAGGTTTTTCCATGTATTGGATGGGGATTTTATGCCAACTAAGCTTAGATTTAGTCACATTGTTTGTACAGTTTTCTGATAGTTACTCCGAACAGGCTCTGGCTGCTAGCAAGTACAATGATGATTCCATTTTGTGCGCAGCGGGTATCTCTATTAGCTCTCAGTTTACACAGGTGGATGGCCGTGTTTTGCCAACTCCAAAGGTATATCTTATCTCTTTGCCAATCACAAAATGTAGGGTGTTCATTCCTTAATGTGATATCCATGATTTATTTTCCGCAGGATATCTTTACATTTCTTTATATGATATCCATAATTTTATTCTCCACAGGGTATCTGTGCATTCCTTTCTTTAAATTAAAATCACTGTTTTGTATGTTATGCAGTTGAAAGTGGGCAACGGGATGGATCTTTTTCCACGAAATGGACGCTGGAATTTCAATAACAAGGTGATTATTTTTCCTAATCAAGTTTTATATCTGCATTAACGATGCGATTCACCTTATATAGTTGTAATCGATTTCTGTAGACATTAGTGACTCCAACTAAGATTGAGCGGTGGTCAGTGGTCATCTTCTCTGCTCGCTGTGATGTGAACAATCTAATGAGAACCATGAGGAATTGTGCAGCAGCAAAAGGATTGGTGAGACATCTCAGAACTTTGTCTCTTGTTTTAGTCAATGTCGTTTGTTTCATTGGCTAATCACTATTTCTTGTTTCCTTTTAGCCTATTGATGCTCCAGATGACGTATTTGAGGAGGAACCTGGTTTTAAGCGTGCACCACCTCAAGTGAGGGTGGAGAAAATGTTCGAAAGAATCAAGCAAAAATATGCCCAGAGGCCGCCATTGTTTCTGCTTTGCATTCTTCCAGAAAGGAAGAATTCAGACATATATGGTTGGTTTATGCTAAGTTCCTTCTTTATGTCCATCCTTGTGGCTTTGCTTAACTTGGAATACTTACTTGATGTTGATTTCCCTTATAAATGTTTGTTCAAGGTCCTTGGAAGCTTAAAAACCTTTCTGAGTTTGGAATCGTTACACAGTGTATCGCACCAACTAAGATAAACGACCAGTACATGACCAATGTCCTCCTGAAAATCAATGCCAAGGTAAATGAATTAATCTTTTGAATGTAAATTATGATCTGTTCGATTGGAATCTACTAATCAGCCACCTTTTTCCAGCTTGGTGGTTTAAATTCTGTGCTGGCCATTGAACATGCACCTTCCATGCCATTAATTTCCAAGCAGCCAACAGTTATTCTTGGAATGGATGTTAGTCATGGTTCTCCCGGTCGTGCTGACGTGCCCTCTGTAGCAGCGGTACTATGATCCTTTTTTAGCAAAATAATACATCACATGATTTGTATTTTTGTTTTTCTTTTCAGTTCGTAATTCTCAGACAACCTTTCTTAACATTTATGTTGTTCCTTTTGTGTTAGGTCGTCGGTTCTCGACAATGGCCATTGATATCTCGTTACAGAGCCTCTGTGCGTACTCAGTCTCCGAAAGTTGAAATGATTGCTTCACTATTCAAGCCATCCAACAAATCAGAAACTGAAAAACAGGATGATGGACTTATCAGGTTGGAGGTGTTATTGTTTGTCTTCTTTATGATTTTTGTTTCAGTTTCTTGAATAAATCGAAAATCGGGAAAGTAATTATATATTATTGTCAATAGAATTACAAGGTGTATAAATAAATAAGAGTGAAGGGGAGTAAAAATTACAAATTTCTTATCCCGTGAATCCTAATATCCGGGCCTTCCTAGAATAAACCGATGTCGACATAATTACATAATAATACAATTTGATTTCCTAATACTCTCCCTTAAGTTGGAGCATGGAGGTCCCGAATGTTCAACTTGCGAAGAAGAAAATGGAAGTGATCACGTCTTAAAGCCTTCGTGAAGATGTCGGCAAGTTGAAGCTTAGTAGGCAAGTAGGAAGCGTGAAGCTCACCCGATTGAATCCGTTCCCTAACGAAGTGGCAGTCAACTTCGATATGCTTGGTACACTTGTGAAAGACCGGATTCGTTGAGATATGAAGGGCCGACTAGTTGTCGTAGTACAACTAGATCGCGGTTGGATAGGTTACGCTAAGAGAAGAGAGAAGACTGCGAAGCCAAAAAAGCTCGCTAGTGGTAACGACCATAGACCGATACTCAGCCTTGGCTGAAGAACGTGATACGGTGGCTTGCTTCTTTGTCCGCCACGAGATAGGACAACCCCCGAGCATGACGAAGTATCCCGTGGTGGAGCAACGTGTAGTCGGACAGCTGGCCCAGTTAGAGTCGCAATACCCCGCCAACTACAAAGATGTCGGTCGAGAAAAGAAAATGCCTTGGCCCGGACTGTGCTTAAGATATCGGAGTACACGGATAGCTGCATCCCAATGACTATCGCAAGGCTCGTGCATGAACTGTGCGAGCATGTGAACTGAATAGCAAAGCTTCGGACGCGTGATGGTGAGATAAAGTAGACGACTGACGAGTCGACGATAATGGGCAGTCCGCGATAAGGGGAGCCGTCGACGATGCGAGCTGATGATATTGTTCCATAGGGAAGGCGGCGAGTCTGGCAGCAGTGAGCCTACAATTGTCCAATATCTCGAGAGTATACTTTCGCTGGGAGAGGAAGAGGTTCGAATGTATTCGAGTGATCTCAATGCCCAAGAAGAACTTCAGAGGCCCAAGATCCTTGATCTTGAAGCAAGTCCCAAGATCCTTGATCTTGAAGCAAGTCCCAAGGTATGTCTTGAAAGCTGAACAAAGAGCGAAACTATTGCCAAGCAACAATGAGATCATCAACATAGACTAAGACTACCAGAATATCAGTGCCCGGATGAAAAGTGAACAAAGAATAATCGGCCTGGGATTGACTGAAGCCATAGGCATGTAAAGCAGCAGCGAATTTGGCAAACCAATTGTGAGAGGCTTGCCGTAAACCATATAAAGACTTACGTAACTGGCAAATTGAGTTTGCGGAGGTGGACGAATAACCAGGCAGAAGACGCATGTAGACCTCTTCGTCAAGATCCCCATGAAGAAAAGCGTTGTTCACATCCATCTGATGCAATTCCCAGTCATGGGCAAGTGAGACGATGAGGAGACAGCGGACGGTGGTCACCTTCGCTATAGGAGCGAAGGTCTCATGAAAGTCAAGTCCCTCGATCTAAGTAAAACCTTTAGCCATGAGCCGAGCTTTGTAGCGCTCGACACTCTCATTGGATCGTCTCTTAATCTTAAAGACCCGCTTACACCCAATGGCCTGTTTCTCGGGTGGTAGTGGCTCAATGGTCCATGTCCCATTATCCTCAAGAGCACGTATCTCATCAGACATGGCAGCCTACCAACGAACATCCGTGACTGCTTCGCGATAGGTACGGAGCTCAATGTCCGAATCAAGTGCTGCTAAATAAGTGAGATGCGACCAAGAAAAATTATTGTATGTAATAAAATTCCCAATCGGATATACTGTACCTATGGAGGGGGATGAGACGGGCGCGGGACAAAAGGGAGGTGATGCGGTCGTGTAGCAGATATAGTTGGCTAGACGAGCGGGGGGTCGACGTGGTCCTCAAGACCTTTCCGAGGCAGTGACGGAAGTTAGAGATGGGTCGGTGGAGCACGAAGAGTCGGTCGACCGGGAAGACACGGGATCGAGCTGAGAGGGAATATGGCCAGATGCAGGAATTGGAAGGGAGTTCTGGGCTAAAGCTGACGGGTTAGTGGTGGAGCCTTGCTGAGGACTTAGGCCTACAGGTTGGGAGATGGGGTATCATTGTTTTGGGCCTGATGAATGGGCTGAAGGGGAGCTGGAAGGGCAGTGGGCTGAGTCAGAATGAGTGGGCTTTCTAGATTATCTATTTGGGCTGAATTGTTTGGGGTAAGATTGCTGGGCCAAGCCGAGCAGTCTGTGCTGACTAGGCTATGTGGAGTGGCTGGAAAACCAGGTGGTGGGTTGGATGGCAGCGTGTCGGCTGATGCGGGCTGGGCGAAAGGAAAAAAAATTTCGCGGAAAATGACATCCCTTGAAATCAATATTTTGTGTTTCCAAATCATAGATTTTCCAACCCTTTGTATTGGGTGGATAGCCTAGAAAAATGCAACGACGGGAACGAGACGCAAATGTATCAGGATTTTGAGGAAGAATTTTAGCGTAACAAAGACACCCAAAAACTCGAAGATAATCACATTAAGTGGGTTTTTGAGAAATAATTTCTAAAGGTGTCTTCCCCGATAGTAAGGGCGAAGTCGTTCGATTGATTAAATAGACGGTCGTTAAGACGCATTCACCCCAAAATTTGAGTGGAAGATTGGCTTGGAAATGTAAGGCCCGTGCCACATTTAAAATATGATGATGTTTTCTTTCAACACGACCATTTTTTTGGGGAGTGTAAACATAGGTCGTTTGATGAATAATGCCTTGATCATGGAAAAATGTTTGTAGTCGGGTGGCTAAAAATTCTTTTCCGTTGTCGGTACGAATAAATTTGACACCACGTTGGAAATGTGTACAAATCATGACGCAAAAGGATGTCAAAAATTGGTAAACTTCAGATTTATTTGTCATTAAATATACCAAAGTGACTCGAGAATAATCATCGACAATGGTTAAAAAATAGTGTGCCCCGGAAATGGATTTTGTATAGTAGGGTCCCCAAATATGACAATGCAATAAATCGAAAATAGACTCGGCTCGTTTATTATTCAAAGGAAAAGGAGATCGTGTTTGTTTCGCACGACAACAAGTATCACAAACGATATCATGTTCTTTATTAACTGGTAAACTGGAAATAGAGTTCATAATTTTAAGGGATGGATGACCTAGCCTTCGATGCCACGTTTTGGCGACGATCCCGATCTCTGTTGAAGCCGACACACAAACCCCCGCCGTTTAATGCAATAGACCCCCTTTTGTAGCTCACCCGTTCCAATCAATTTCCTCGAGGCTAGGTCCTGCAAATAGCAACGAGAGGAGAAAAATGTCACATAACAATTTAAATCAGCCGTAAGCTTGCCTATAGAGAGTAAATTGCATGAAAATTTTGGAATATATAGGACATCACGCAAAATCAACTTCCCCTCGAGTCTAACGTCCCCGTGCATTGTTGCGTTGGAGACTTCACTATCAGTCGTGGTGATGGGATAGGCTCCACGAATCCTCATTCGGTTAACGAGCAATCCAAGATTACCAGTCATATGATCGGAGGCACCCGAATCAATAATCCATGTACCAAAATTATTAACGATAGTACCTTCCAATTGATTGGCGGTGACGGTCGGCTTGGATAGGCCAAGAAGCCCCAACAGCTGCTGAATTTCTGCTTCAGTAAGCTGGCATGACTTGGACTGGGCTGGGCCGTGACTGATCTGTGAGCCCAATTGTCTATAACGGGTCGATGAATCTGTCCTGCTCACTGGACTGCTACTGTTGGGCCGACCTGATCTGCTGCTGAAAGAGAGAAGAGGCCTGCCTGAGTCCATTGGGTTGACACTGTGGGTTGCGTGGGCCGAACCTCTGGGGCTGGATTCCGAGCCAGCCTGGGGCTGACCTGTTTTGCGGCCGGGCCTGGTTAAGTGGCTCAGATTGTTGTAGCCTCGTCTCCTAGTGGAATTGTCGCGGTGGGGCTCCCAATGCTCGGGAAACCTAATAATCTCGTAGCAGCGGCTGATCGTGTGGCCCGTTTTGCCGCAATTCTCACACTAGGGCTTATCATCACGTCGGGTTCCTTGACCCGCATGAAAACCCAAAGCGGCCTCTCTCGTCTCACGATCACGGACAACAAATTGCTGACATTCTTCCTACACAACTAAAGCATAAACACGATTCATTGTCGGGAGTGGATCCTAGGATCTGCGATCGGATGGTGGAGAAGTTGTCGACGTTGAGGCCCATCGGGAACTGGTGGATCTTTTCAACTTCTTTCGCCTTCGCGTACCGATGCGTTGCCGGGCACGTACAATCTAGGGGCTCGGAATAATCATCGAGCTCGTCCCACAAACACCTGAGGGCCGTGAAGTACTCAATCATGGAACGTCCCTCTTGTCAGAGTAGACTCAACTCCGTCTTTAATTGGTGGACTTGCAGTGCGTTGCCCTGGGAGTACCGCTGCTGTAAGTCCTCCCATATGACCTTGGCGTTGTTTGGCGTGACGCTATTTTGTAACGACTTGTCTAGCGAATTGCAAAGTCAAGCCGAAACCATATTGTTGCAAATGTTCCACCAATGACGATTCGGATTGTCGAGGCCCGGCTCCTCGATCGAGCCGTCTATGAACCCGAGTTTATTTTTGACGATGAGGGCTCGTCGAATTGCCCTTGATCGGTCCGGATAATTCTCTCCGGTGAGAAGTTGGGTCGTCAATATCATGCCGGTGTTATTCGACGGGTGGACGTAGAACGGGGAAGAAACGGCCGGAAATTTCGTCTCATCGGCCTCCATTGGACGAGACTGTGACTAGCTGAACGGAGACAAATTAGGGCGGCCGGCAGCTGAGAATTTTACAGTTCAGGCGTGATGCTCTGATACCATGTGAATAAACCGAAAATCGGGAAAGTAATTCTATATTATTGTCAATACAAGGTGTATAAATAAAAAAGAGTGAAAGAGGGTAAAAATTACAAGTTTCCTATCCCGTGAATCCTAATATCCGGGCCTTCCTAGAATAAACCGATGTTGACGTAATTACATAATAATACAATTTGATTTCTTAATAGTTTCTTGCACATCTGCAAAACATTTTCCCTTCTAACGTAACATTATCAATTACATTCATTGGCATTGTGTCCTAGGGAGCTTTTGGTGGACTTCTATCGTTCCTCTGGGCAGCGGAAACCTGAACAAATTGTCATTTTCCGGTAGGCCATTGTCTTCTGATGTAACTATTGTTAAGTTGGCTGATACCTCTGTGCTCCTAATGAGAGATTCAGCATATAATGTTCTTTTTGTTTGGCCAACTGTTGCCCAGCTTTTATTAAACTTAGCTTGATATGCCGTGTTCTTTGTAGGGATGGAGTGAGTGAATCTCAATTCAACCAAGTTTTGAATGTTGAACTCGATCAGATCATGCAGGTTTTTGTTTTTAATTCCAATTGCTTCTTTCTATGAAAATGTTATGTGCCGGCATCATATGATGATCTTGCACTTTTTTTCTGCAGGCTTGCCGATTCCTTGATGAGCAATGGTTTCCAAAGTTTGTGTTGATTATTGCACAGAAGAATCACCATACAAAGTTCTTTCAGGTTCAGTCTCCTGATAATGTTCCCCCAGGTAAGCAAAATTTGTGCAAATTGTTCTCACGTTAGCATTAATATTTTATTTGCGTTTGTCATCTTTGTTTCTTCTGCAGGAACCATTGTTGACACCCATGTTGGGCATCCGAAAGGCCATGACTTTTACATGTGCGCTCATGCTGGGATGATTGTAAGAATTCTATCTCGATTAACTTGTAATTAACTGCTTATGCTATTCAAATGGTCTAATGCAGCTAATCAATATTTATCTAGGGAACAACACGTCCAACTCACTATCATGTCCTCTATGATGAGGTTGGTTTTTCGCCAGACGACCTGCAAGAGCTTGTTCACTCCTTATCTTATGTGTACGCATTTGGCTTTGGACTCTCTTTATTTAGTTACATTCTCATTTGACTCTCTCATCTTCAAGGTTGTTGCAATAGCAAATATTAAGGGAAATAGATCCTCTTATTCCATCCCCTCAATTTACAATCCAAATGTGCATTTGGATCCCCTCAATGTACTATCTTAACTGCTGATTATAATTGATGAAAACAGAGAGAATGAAGATTGAGGGGATCCATTTTCGTCTTAAGTTGTATTTTGTTGGGCTATTGTTAGTGGCAAAATAAAGGAAAGAGCTTGCTAGAGTTTCCTTAAAATCCTCATTCCTTTACTTAATTTGCAGGTACCAGAGGAGCACCACAGCTATTTCTGTAGGTAAGAACTGTAGTTTATTGCTTTCTGAAAGTGAAATCTCTCTGCAGTCGTTTGAATAATGTTCTGAAGGAGATCAGCAATAGGATATGAACCTCTGCTCATATTCGTTCCACCTTGAACTAATCTGTCAAGTGTGTATTTGTCATACCGATTAATTGCCCCAGATAAGTCATAAATGTTGGAAAGTTATCCCAAATAAAAGTTTTCTAAAATTCAATCTCAGAACTGCTATAATTTTCTTTGCCAAAAAGGAGACATTATATATCCGGTTAAAACATGGATGACTTAATTTGAACTTGATCCATATGTGTGATTATCCATTTATTTTGGTTCCTAGTAGAGATTTTGTTTAATGGTGCCATATGAGATTATCTAACATGGTTCTTTTTGGTTGCTTCAGTTGCTCCAATATGCTATGCTCATCTGGCAGCTGCCCAAGTATCCCAATTCATCAAGTTTGATGAGATGTCAGAAACATCCTCCAGCCATGGTGGAACGACATCTTCTGGCGGTATCCCAGTGCCAGAGCTGCCAAAGTTGCACGATCGTGTTTGCAATTCGATGTTTTTCTGCTGAGTGTTGTGTGCCTGCCTTGTCAAACTTAGGCTAACTGGTAGTCTAGTTTGATGATCTCTTAAGTTCCTCCACTAATTTTGATTAAGAAACTTTACAGTTTAGTGCTGAAGATTAGGATGCCTAGGCAAAGTTTATCAGGAAATAAACTGATCCTGTTTCTTTATCCTACCAACCTTTTTCAATGTTTTGCATAGTTTAAACACGAATGCTTTCTAAGCACTGGTTAAAGTAGCTAGTCCTAGCAATGGAACTTTTGGATTTTGCTCAAATGGCAGATCAATGCTTTTGCACAATTTCTTTCAGAAAACTTCTTCATCAGTTATATGCGGCTTTATCAAAGTTTCGAGAGTTATGTGCATTTTTTTTTTCTATGGGACGCATGATGCACCACTGGGAGTTCGAATGAAATGCACTTAAGCTCCTTTTCTGTAGAATCCTATGGAGCTACCTTTGGAATCTATCCATTTATTAAACACGAATTCTGCTGCTCGAATGATATGGAGAGAGTGCAACATGTCCTCCGTTTGTTTTGTTTTTTCACTTCTTGGAAAGCACACACATGTATATGATGGCCATACACACTTGTATAAATCGTGTCAGAAAACGGGTCAAAATAGCTCAAAAGTGAGCTAACCACGCTAGGGAGAGTGCTGGGAACCTGGAGAGCATGGAAGAAGATGATGAACAGTGCTCCGATCAGCCAATCACAAGATGACACGTGTCACTGGTTTTCTTGAAAAGAATGCAGGTACATTACGCACCTGATGTAGTTCAAACTCTGGTCTCCTGGTCCTACACACATATGATGGCTTTCCAGCTTAACTGAACTGCTTTCTCAACCTAAGATGCATTGAAAATTTATTTAAACCTTTCAATTGACATGAACCAATTTTAAATCCAATCGTTTAATGCAATATTATGTAAGAATAAGTCTAGTATATATATGTTAAAAATATTTTTAATTTGAGTGTAATTTAAAGGTTTTACGAACTTTGATATATTACTCTTTTAGTTAAGTTACACTTTAATTTTATCATAAATAAGTTAATTTAAGCATAAATGAGGTATCATTTGAAGTCATGATTAACTTAAATTAACTTTATCTTTATGAATAAAATGATTAACTTGGATTAATTTCAGAATATTAAATTTTTCAAAAAACTTAATATTCTCATTTAAGTTCAAAACCGTTAAATCACATGTGTATTATAACTTCATTAAGCCCCTAAAATTGATCTGATCCTTAAAATGAAACCTAATGACCACTAATAGACCTAGAATATTTATCTTTCTAATTTTTTTTTTCAAATTTTCTCAATTTTTATTCTTTTTTTTTCAATTTTTATTTTCATTTTTCCATTTTTCTCTTTTTTTATGTTTTCTAATTTTTCCATTTTTATTTTTCTAATTACGACCATTTCCTTAAAAGAAAAAAAAATTAAAAACTAAATGGGGTGTCTACATGTATATATTACATATTGAAATACATATTTAATATATATTGTATAATTATTATACATATATTCCCTTTTGCCAACATTATATATATATATATATTTCGTTTGTGTATACAAATATATATAATATATATTTGTTACATTTTCTATATATATAACATTTGTACAATATTACTATTATGTACAAATAAAATATTAATATATATAATCAATAAAATATATTATATATTTGTAATAGACATCTAGATTGTATATACATAATGTACATATATATATTACATATTAAAATATATATTTAATACATATATACTGATTATATATATATATATATACATTATACAATTATAGTATATGTTATATACATATTTATAATATATATATATATATATATATATATACATATATGTGTGTACAAATATATAGGACATATATTTGTTACATCCACCATATCTACATAACATTTGTATAGTATTACTATTATGCATATATATAACAAATTTATACATAAAATATGTATATACATCATATATTTGTTTTTACAAAAAATAAAATTATTATTACATACATATATATATTGAGATCATTCACAACTAATCGAATTTGTAGTTTTCTCTTTATAGGGTTATTATTCATTTCGTACATGTATATTATTATTTATTTATATACATGTATATGACAAACATATATAACATTTATACATATATATACCATTATGTATATATATAATACATATGCAAATATATATATATATATATATATAACTGATATATGCATATCTATAAGTTGAGGGCATTTATGTCAAATATATTCACATTTCATTTCATTTCAAATATGACACAATTAAACATAATAATAGAATGAATTCATTGATTCCATTGACATTTTCAAACATAGAAATGGATTGATCATTCCGAATCTAATTCTATTCCAAGTCATTTTAGTATACCAAATGTTGTACAAGAGTTTTGGATTTGTAATCTTTTTAAATTTTTAATTTTTTAAATTATATATTTTTTAATTTGAAAAAAAAAAAATTAAGGCTAGTTCACGGACCATGAATTGCCCGATGTAGAATTGGGTCCCACAATTTCAAGGTCGGTTCTTCATTTTAAGGATTTAGAACAGTCGGTTTTGCTTTATGAATGTGTCTTCGTGAGATGAAGAAACAAATTTTTAAAAAAATTTCTACCATTATGGTTTTTTTCCCGATATTAGAATTAATTTGTAAATTAAAAAAAGTGGTAATATATATATATATATCTTTAGACATCACCTCATAAATTTGCACATAAAAGATTCCTAAAGACATTTGCTTAAGATCATTTGATACAATTTCTTGAGCTTCATGCTTCAGAGGTTTCATTTTTTTTGGGACACATCATTAGTTTGAAAAGTTTTGAATTCTTTGCAAGGCATATGAACTCCCACTTACTTTTTGAAAAAAAAAAATGAATGAATAATAGTAAAGAAGAAACAAAGGGGAAAAAAAAAATTAAAAAGAATAAAAGCGTATGTAACAAAATCGACAGACAGGAAACCTAGTCCTCCACTGCTAATTAAATGCTGAAATACAAAGAAAATAATACTTTTTAATTATTTCTTGAATGTTCCTAAAACTACCTGAGTGGTCATACATAATTGAAAGACAAAATTTTTAATCTGTTGCAATGTTCCGGAAAATGATGTTGGTATAAAATACTTAATTAATTAAGTTAAGTCCATAAAAATTTTAGATCAGATATCATACACTTGATCCATAAAAATGACAAAACCAAATAAGGAAACTTGAATATGTTAAAAAAACTTAGAGATTTTTATTTTATCTTATTTTTGTTAGATACTATCCTTTATTAGTTATCGTTAAATTAATTATTGAGCCACGGGTATGATTTATTAGATGATTATAAACTTATTTGATCGTTAAACTTCCAATGGAAACGATGATGTATCTTGAAACAAAGTTAATGCATCTCGAAAAACAAATAATCCAAACAAATTATATATATATATATGTCGTACTTACTTTCAATGAAAAGAGTTATTAAGATACATAATTCAAGGGTTACTTATCTTTTAGTCAATCAAAACAATATAATAATAATAATGGTAACATCAAATCATATGATCGAGATGAAGTTATCCCATTTACAGACCATTGCCCAAGGAAGCATGGACGGTGATGGTGTTTCTATTTTCGAGTTTCAACCACCTCATTGTCTATTTAAAAGTTATATTTCAATAATAACTGTTATTAGGAGTAGGCAAAACAATTCATACTTCAACTTTTATTTTCTGTAAATTTTTGTTGTAGTGTTTATTTTACTTTATTAATTATAGTTATAAATTAAGAATATAAAATATTGATATCTTCTTATATGATAACTTTAAAAAATAACAAATGTCATTTAACTTCTTTATTTGGAAGTATAATTGTCTAATTATTTGATTTTTTTTATTACCTATAGAGAAGGAATAAAAAAAAAAAATCTAATAAAAGATAATAACTATTCCTATAAAAAGAGAATAGAAAAGTATTTTAGTAACAATTATTTTGTTATTTTTAATTATTCCATTCTATGTCTCAAGCTAATTATTAAGTAAGGATCTTAAACCCGAAGAGTATAACTTTATTTTCACATTAAGTTTGAAATTATACAAATTAATCCAAACTGTTATTAGAACATTAAATTAGTTGCTAAGAAGATCACAAACATTGATTGACTCGGGCTTGTAAGGATGATTTGGGTGTATACACTTACTTTTAGAAGTTATGTTTTGAGTACATTTTCAATAACTTATGAGTGTATTTGTAATTGCTTAATTTTAATTAAAAGAATGAGTATTTAATTTGTTCTCTTGTGGAGTGAGATGGACTCGATTTGGATTTTTGTTTTTTACATCAAGACTTGTATTTATCTCATGTATATGCTTTTTGGGTCTTTTTTTAATGTTTTAATTGTGTGTTTGTCAAGTTAAGATACAAAAAGATGGACATATGATCAAAAAATCTCAATAAAAGTAAATTTATTTACCCAAGGTTTACAAGGAAACCAAATATAATTTTCTACTTTCAATCCGAGCTTTTTCTTTTTTCTTTACTTTTCAATAAACACATATTAAACATGTAAAACAAATACAAATAAAATAAATAAAAGCGAGTCCAAATGAAATTTATTATTAGTTTTGAAAAGAGTACATAGGTAACTCTGTGGGTACTTCTTTTTTATTATTATTATTTTAACGTCTTACTTTATCAAATGTCTATTTCAAAGCCACCCAAAAAAAGCTACTAAGGGTTTGAAATTAGTATCTGCTTCTAAGTTTATTGGAGCATGAGATTTATTTCTAAATTGGTTTGCTATACATATTTCTATATACAAGAATTTAAAAATCATGCAACCAGTCTAATGTCAATGATTTCGAAAAACCCATCAAAGAAAATGATTAATTATCTATTTAAGAGTTTGGAGTGAACTCCTATTATTTCATGTAAAATTATTATTAATGTAAAAAATATTTGCACTTAGATGAAAATTTCAAATAATTAATTTATATAATAGTTATTTTTATTTCTATTATAATCAAATTTACCATATTGCATCCTTTATTATTTTATACTTTATTTATGTAATCATATTATTAATTGTATCTTGTTTTGTATTAGAATGAATGCGGTTTTAATAGTGTAAAAAAAAATAGTACTTAGCTTCAAACCTTGTGCCCCGCAAAGCCCCCTTTTTGTCCTTTTCATATTCTAAATTTTTGTGCCTCTCATTCGAAAAAGAGCAAAATGCAATAGTGCATCCTTGCAGTCTTCTCACAGCTTTTCATCTTCAGAGGATCACAATCATCTGCCAAAACATCCCCCTAACCTTGACCGAATAAATAGTATGTTTGACAATCTTAAAAGTACCATCGTTCCTCTTTTTTTTTTTTTTTTAGTTTCACGTTCGTATGAATATGTATGTTTATTAAAAATAAAACACACAAAAGGCGAAAATAAAATATATATATATATACTTTCTTGTAAAATAAAATATTTAACATATTTCTAAAAATTTAAATTTATTTATCTATTACTTAATTCTTTTTTATAAAATATTTGTTGATAAGACTTTTTTGACATAAATCTTCAAAGGTCAATCCAACCTGTCTATGCCCAAAACCAAGCTTTAAAAATCAAGTCTGTGCTCTCCATCTGGATCCAATAATTGGAGATGGACACAACTCTAGCTCACAAGCTCAATCAAGCTTGAACTTTGATAGGCCATGTTTGATTGATAGACAAGGAAAGCTAGAAAGATGCTGCCCAAGGAAACTAGAGAGACGCAGCTTAAATGCACCTACTAAGCCATAAATGCTCCTACCAAAATGGCTTAATCTACATCCATAAATAAATGAGACTTCATGAAAAAAGGGTTTAAAATCTTAAGTTCTTGCATACTTTAAGTTGATTAATTTTCTTGAATAACTGTGTACTAACTTAGGTATTAAAATAGTCACATTGGAACCAAATCTAGCACTCTCTTTTGTCCGACTTTTCTTATTTTACAAGTGATTTATTACCTTTGAATTTATTAGCATAACAATATCGACTAATATCTCATTTTTCATTATATAAAATATATTTTTTAAACTTTTTTTTTTTAAATATGTGAAGGATTCCCATTTCTTAATCACCATTTTTATTATACTTATTAAAATAAGATAAAGATAAAATCATTTCCTTAATAATAGATATAAATTACATATAAATAAAAAAAATCCAAATATGCCCGAATATATTATAACGATCGTATTAGCGAGTATCTTTGTATAATTATCGTGGGTCTGAAATGTAATATTTTTATGTTTTTAAATAATTATTACACACATTACAAAAATAATATTAAAGTAACTTTTTTTAGGAAAAGAAAAAAAAAAGGGGGGGGTGGGGAGTGGGGCTTGTTTCCTTCGTAACAAAACCACCCGAGAGATGTGAATATGTGATTCTGTTGGTTTCTAATTAATGAATTAATACGTTTTCTTCGGTAAGAGAGAATGTATATATATTTGTAGTATTGCGGCATGTTTCCTCAACTTCATAAGCGACTATATTTCTTATGCAAAAATATTATTATATCTAATTTATAAAATAGTTATTCTACGATATTGTTTGCTATCAGATGAAGAATCGCAATTTCTTCTTATAACTAAAGGATAGCTAATATTAAATCTTTCTTACAAATTTTTATATTTTATCAATAAAATCCAATCAATAGTCAAATTATGATTTAGGATGTGAATATATTGCATTTTTAAATATATTCTTTATGTATTATTAAATATCATTTTGAGTACATTCACAAAATAATAGCTACTATTTTTCTATTTTATTATAAAAATTATCATTTTATTTGTATTTTATTCTATTTCATGGGTATTATAATTTGAAGGCCTATACGCTAGATGAGGAAGTTGGAAAGACAAATATTATGTCGATTTTATGGTGTCATTAGTCATTATAATTGAGTTAAAAGGGACAAGATTAATAAACAAACTTTAAGCTAAGTTCAATTCAAGCTTGATTAGTAAACGAGTTACGTTTAAACTTAAAATAAAACTTATTTATTTAAATGAGCTAAGCTTAAACTTCTATGTACGCTTACGAGCCGATTCAAGAGTAAATTCGTTTATATTATTAATGAGCCGACTTATGAGCAAGTTTGTTCATATGACTAATGAGTTAGCTTGCAAATAATTTCATGAACAAACTTATAAATAAGCTGATGAGTAGGCTTTAGTTTATGTTATTAATAAGCCAGATTATTAACATACTTGTGGATAGACTCTTATTTATATTGTTAATAAATTGACTTACGAATATGTTCATGAGCAGTTTTTCGTTTGTATTATTAATAAGTAGGCTCATAAATAAACTTATTTATTTAAACGAGCTTTAGTTTATGCTCATTTATTTAAATGAGCTCAGGCTCGTTCTTGTTTATCTAAACGAGCCTTGCTTGAGCTTTAAATTTTTTAACAAGCTCGAACTTAAGTCTATAATTTTCAAGTTCGATAAAAAGCTTGGCTTGACTCGAGTTTGATAATTTTTTTAATGAATTGAACCTAAGCCTTAGAAAGCTTGGTTCATTTGCAGATTTATTTCCACCCAAAAAAAGAAAAGAAAAGAAGGTTCAGTTTTGATTTTTGAAAGCTATTTCTAGAGTTATTGAAATCTAAAAATTCAATAATAGCCTTATAGCATAGGATTGAATCAAATTCAATTCTCCCCTCCTCTAGTTATAATTGTACAAAAAATTTCTTCATGTATATCTTAATAAAGTTGGTATAGGATAAATTACACTATTAGTATTTTTAAAATCTAATGTTCAACATAAGCATAAAACAATTTAGTAAAATTATCATGATAAAATTTATTTTTAGGCACCTTTAATTCAAAAGAGCACCTTTAGAATCTCTTGAATCACATTTCTAGTTTAGTATTTGGGCTCATAAAAAGAAGAAAAAGGTATAAAAAGTGTCATTATCTTTATAATTGGACAATTTAGTATATAACATTTCATTCTTTAAAAAATTTGTGTACAATAGAGACTCGAACCATATTTTAAATTTCTAAAATATAGAACTTTAAATACTAAATTATCCAAATTTAAAAGTAAAGACATTTCACATCTTTTACCTCCAAAATAAATGCTTAAAATAACCCTTCAAAATAAAACCACTTTTCCTCTCACCTAAAGATTACCAATATGTATAATCACTCGTATGTCTTATGTCATTTTCATTCGTGTTGTTAAGAATTTAAATACGAACACGATTCCATTTTAGTGAACGAGTCATGAAATTTAAGACCCTAAAAAATGCGTGGAGGCCATCTATACTTTTTAATTATAATTTTATACGTAAAGATGAGCTCAATTTAGGAAGGGAGGAGATACGGAGAGAGAGATCAGGAAATAGGGAATAGAAAAGAAAATGAAAATTAAGGAGGCAGGAGGGGTCAAAGTATGAAAATAAAAGCTAAAAATCCTAAAAGGAGTCCGCTTTGGGGACCGACACGACACGTGGCCTAGTAAAACGGCAACGTACAAGGAAAATCCTCCCACCTTGTCTCTAATTATTAACGACGCACGTACTGTGTACTATAATTCATATTCGTCGTGTATTCATGTTTCATACCACCTTAAACCATATATATATGTGTGTGTGTGTGTGTGTGTGTGTCCGTACACCAGCAATATCAGTATCGTATCACCCCCCAAAAACGATAATGTTTTATATATACTCTTTATATACGTATACGTATAAGTGTATTTTGGTCTATAAATAGAAACCAACCCCCGAGTCCTTATTTGCTCATACACTACACTGTCACTCACTCAGTTAGCCACACTCTTTGGTTTGGCTTTTTTTTTCTTCTTTTTCTAAGGTACGTACGTATGGATCAAGAAAACTAGAAAAAGAAAACCTACTTATTTTTCTTTTTTCTTTTTTCTTTTTTAAATATATTTTGAACGTTTTGTTCTTCTGGGTATTGAATACGTTTATTGTTTGTCTATGTAATACGTAATTTCTTCTGGGTTTCTGTTGAGTTTCATGGTCTTCTTTTCCTTTTTTTTAATGGCTTTTTATGTGCATCTTGATGCTTTGACTCCGGTCTAGTGTTGTCTAAAGCAGCTTTCTATTTGTCATAACAATGGTGTGTGGTTTTTTCAGAGTTTATATATATATACATACATATATGTATGTATGTATATGCTGTGTTTTGTTCCTTTTTTCGTTTTAGTTTTCTTCCCTCTAATGGCGGTTCAGGGTTATTAAAATCTTCATAATGTATATTCCTTTTTTTTTTTTTTGGTGTAATAATATTTGATGTGTGCAATGGGTCATGAAATGAAATCATACTGATGTTTCTTGTCAGAGGATATTCTATTTGTTTTGTTTTTACTTTTTTTTTCTATTTTTGTATAATCTTTTTTCTTGAGTATGTTACGCAGCTAAATTTTATTAAAATAAACTATAATATATAATGTTATAAGAAGATTTTCTTGTACATTTTATTCGGTTTTTGACATTGTGAAATGTTTTTGATATTGTTTTTCCTTTTGGGTTTTATTGAGCTGACTACTCTGTTATGAATGAATCTCTTCTTCTTCCTCCTCCATGTGAATGATGTTTTCTTGTACTATTCTTGCTTTTTAGTTTTCATAAGATCCCTTTTCTCTTTGTTAAAAACGTTTTATGAACTTTTGTTTTCCTCGTATTTATATTTATAGTTCTCCATAATGTGATACAGAAGTGATTGTACTAAATAGTTTTCCGAAAGGGCTGATGACTGTAAGTGGTTGAGTAGATGACAAAACCGGAAATTGTAGTTAGCTTTTGATTTGTTTTCTCATGACGTCATTATGTTATGTTATTCATTACTTCCAGTAACGTGTGTGGTTTCTGGTTTTCTCAGGAAATTTGTCTCATTAGCTTCATATCTTACTCGAAATGGAGAATGTCAAAGCAAAAGGACTGCCTCCTCCGCCCCCGAACCCTCCAAAAGCCGTCCAACGTGTTCCAATGGCGAGGCAGGGTCTTGGCACTAAAGGGCAGAGGATTTTTCTCCTGACTAACCACTTCAAAGTTTCCATTACTAATACCGATGGCCATTTTTACCAATATAGTGTACGTGTTTTTTATATTGTAACTCTCTACAATCCTGTTTTCGAATAAATTTTTGTTTATCTCATCTTACGGTTTATTTGGTTTTGGATTAGGTTGCATTTACATATGAAGACGGTCATCCTGCTCAACTGAAAGGAATTGGAAGGAAGGTGATGGACAAGGTTCAAGTAACTTATGCTGCGGAGTTGGATGGTAAAACCTTTGCTTATGATGGAGAGAAGAGCTTGTTTACGCTGGGTTCTCTATCAAATAAGAAACTTGATTTCGTGGTTGTCCTAGATGATCTTGGGTCCACTAGGTAATGAGCTAGAATCCAAATAAATTTCACGATGATTTTGTTTTTATTAGAGTTTGACCTGCGTACTTGGTCTTTCTTACGTTATTAGAGCTGGAAACGAAGGTAGTCCAAGTTCAGGTGATCATAAGAGAGTAAAGCGACAGTATGGCTCGAAGACTATCAAGGTGGATATTAGTTTTGCTGCCAAAATCCCTTTGCAATCAATTGCAGCGGCACCGCGCGGGCAGCAATCTGATCACTTCCAGGAAGCTGTCAGAGTCTTGGACATCATTCTGAGGCAGAACGCAGCAAAGCGGTAAGTTAATTTCATGTTGTGGTGGCTACTTCTTGTGTCTGTCTCCTGATTTGTGGCTGAGTCTTATTCTGTTGCTTTGTAGGGGTTTTCTCCTTGTTAGACAGTCTTTCTTTCATAACATTCCGAGAAATCTCGATGAAGTAGGAAGCGGGGTGTTATCTTGCAAAGGATTTCATTCTAGTTTCCGGGCTACTCAAGGGGGCTTATCGCTGAATATGGGTAATTTTATGGATTTATCTCAGTTTGTCTAACCTTGTTTATCACTGTTTTGATTCTTGTCACAAGTCTGTCTTTGCACAGATGTATCAACTACAATGGTAGTCAAGCCTGGCCCCGTGGTTGATTTCCTTTTAATGAATCAAGATGTTAGACACCCACGTGATATTAACTGGAACAAGGTAAACCTAGCATATAGAGTTATTTGCTCGAGTACTAATTTTACATGGAGAAATTTGGTGGTTGGATAACTTTACATGTGCTTTACACCTGGCCAAGAAGACTATGAAAAATTTGAGGATAAAAATTGAAACTACCAATCAGGAGTATAAGATCTCTGGTCTTAGCGAGAAACCTTGCAGGGACCAATTGTCAGCTCTCTCTCCTCTATCTCTTGCGAGTGATTTTGCTGGACTATATAGGAGTGGCAGTCTCATACGAGGCAAATGTTTTGTGACCATTCTCTTTGTAGTTTCTCAATGAAACAAAAGAATGGAAGCGGGGGGAATAAAGCGGCAACTATTGAAGTGACAGTGTATGATTATTTTGTTAATCATCGACGCTTGCCACTGCAGTACTCGGCAGATTTTCCATGTATCAATGTTGGGAAACCAAAACGTCCTACATACTTTCCTATAGAGGTGAGAGCTATTGTACTCCTTTCTTGATATGTAATTTCTCTTTGGAGTCGAGTGGATCACTCTTTAATGCTGTTTTTCGTTTTCTCTCATGGTAATTCCAGCTTTGTTCACTGGTGTCTTTGCAAAGGTATACTAGGGCTCTGTCCATCCAGCAAAGAGCTGCACTAGTTGAGAAATCACGCCAGAAGCCGAGAGAAAGGATGCATGCTTTGGAAGATGTAGGTTTTTCCATGTATTGGATGGGGATTTTATGCCAACTAAGCTTTAGATTTAGTCACATTGTTTATACAGTTTTCTGATTGTTCCTCTTAACAGGCTCTGGCTGCTACCAAGTACAACGATGACTCTATTTTGCTCACGGCTGGTGTCTCTATTAGTTCTCAGTTTACACAGGTGGATGGCGGTGTTTTGCCTACTCCAAAGGTATATCTTATCTCTTTGTCAATCACAATATGTAGGTGCTCATTCCTTTATGTGATATCCATGATTTTATTTTCTGAAGGGTATCTTTGCATTCCCTTCTTTAAATTAATATCACCGTTTTGAATGTTATGCAGTTGAAAGTGGGCAATGGGATGGATCTTTTTCCACGAAACGGACGCTGGAAATCCTGATCGAGTTTTATATCTGCATTAAAGATTGTGAATCACCTTATAAATTTGTAATCCATTTCTGTAGACATTAGTGACTACAACTAAGATTGAGCGGTGGTCAGTGGTCATCTTCTCAGCTCGCTGCGATGTGAACAATCTAATGAGAACCATGAGGAATTGTGCGGCAGCAAAAGGATTGGTGAGACATCTCAGAACTTTGTCTCTTGTTTTAGTCAATGTCGTTTTTCTTATTGGCTAGTAACTTTTTTCTTGCTTCCTTAAGTCTATTGATGCTCCAGATAACGTATTTGAGGAGGATCCTCGTTTTAAGCGTGCACCACCTCAAGAGAGGGTGGAGAAATTGTTCAAAAGAATCAAGCAAAAATATGCCCAGAGGCCGCCATTGTTTCTGCTTTGCATTCTTTCAGAAAGGAAGAATTCAGACATATATGGTTTGTTTATGCTAAGTTCCTTCTTTATGTCTATCCTTGTAGCTTTGCTTAACTTGGAATTCCTTAATGAATGTTTGTTCGAGGTCCTTGGAAGCATACAAACCTTTCAGAGTAATGGAATTGTTACATAGTGTATTGCACCAACTAAGATAAACGACCAGTACATGACCAATGTCCTCCTGAAAATCAATGCCAAGGTAAATGAATTAATCCTTTGAATGTAAATTATGATCTGTTCGATTGGAATCGACTAATCAGCCGCCTTTTTCTAGCTTGGTGGTTTAAATTCATTGCTGGCCATTGAACATGCACCTTCCAAGCCATTAATTTTCAAGCGGCCAACAATTATTCTTGGGATGGATGTTAGTCATGGTTCTCCCGGTCGTGCAGATGTGCCCTCAGTGCGGTGCTATGATCCTTTTTTGTAAAACAATGCATTGCATGATTCATCTTTTTGTTTTTCTTTTCGGCTCATAATTCTCATACAACCTATCTTAATATTTATATTCAATAAATTGAGATAAAATGAGGGAAAAAGTACTTAGTGGTGACCCTTCGCACCATTATATGTTATTTAATATTTTATATATATTATAAATATGCCCCTATACTATTTATATTTACATTATCAGACTTAACACTCCTTCTCAAGTTAGTGCATAAATATCACAAAGCTCTTGCTTGTTACAAATATACCCAATTCTAGAACCTCTTAAGGAATTAGTAAATAAGTTGGCTAACAGATCATTTGAGCTAACAAAAGAAGTTATGATATCCTTAGATTGCACCTTATCTTTGATAAAATAACAATCAATCTCTATATGCTTGGCTCGCTCATGAAACATGGGATTTGAGGCAATGTCCATAGCAACTTGATTGTCACAATACAACTTTATTGACTCATTTTGACTAAATCCTAACTCAACCATTAGTTGCTTAAGCCAGACAAGCTCAAAAGTTGCGAGTGTCATAACTCTATATTCCACTTCCGCACTAGATCAAGCAATCACATTTTTTTTTTTTTTTTGCTTTTCCAAGCAATCTAGTTTCTCCCCAATAAAACACAATAACTTAACGTGGATCTCCTATCTGTAAGGGATCCAGCCTATTCAACATCAGTATCACCTATTAGTTGAAGATGTCCTCGATTATGATACATAAGTCCCTTACCTGGAGCAACCTTGAGATAATGCAATATCCTGATCACAGCCTCCTAATAATCTTCACAAGGAGATTCAAGAAAATAACCAACTACACATACAACAAAAGAAATGTCAAATCTAGTTACTTTAAGATAATTCAGTTTACCAACAAGCCTATAATACCTTTCTAGATCAGATAGTGGCTTCCCCATTCCTAGCACTAGCTTTGTGTTACAATCCATAGGAGCATCCATTAGCTTAGCACCTAACATCCCAACTTCCTCAAGCAAGTCTAAGACATATTTTCTTTAAGAAATATAAACATCTCCTCTTAAGCAAGCAATCTCAACACCTAAAAGGTATTTTAACTCTCTGAGATCTTTAGTTTGAAATTGCTAGCACAAGAAGGTTTTCAATTTAGAAATTTTATTATTATCATCTCCTATAATGATAATATCATTAACCTAAACAATAAAAAAAATCTACTTCCCTAAATTTGATGTCATATGGAAAATTAAATGATCCGACATACTCCAAACCATGCCACACTAAAGAAGAGCTAAACTAAATTTGCCAAACAATGCCCAAGAAGATTGTTTTAGCCCATACAATGACTTCTTTAATCTATAAACTAGGTTTGACTCCCCCTGAGCAACAAACCCTAGGGTTGCTTCATACATACCTCTTCATTTAAATCTCTATGGAGAAAATCATTCTTAATATTCAACTGATGCAAAGGCCACTTAAAAATTGTTGCTAAAGGAGAGAAAGTGTCTCTATAGTCAACACCATATACCTATGTATAGCCTTTAGCTACTAATCTAGCCTTAAGGTGATCAACTAAACCATCAGGCAAAGTCTTTTTAGCATAAATCCATTTACACCCTACTAAGGATTTTCCTAGAGGTAGAGGGACCAAATCCCAAGTTTCATTAGAGTGTAAGGCAGACATCACCTCTACCATAGCTTACATCCACCATGAATGAGATAATGCCTCTGAAGGAGTCTAAAGACTAGACATTGAGGATAAAGAGGACACAAAAGCATAGTAATCAGGAGATGACGGGGCATATGAGACATAATCAAAGATAGGATAAGGTGTAGTTTGCTGTCTATTACCTTTTTGTAAGGTAATAGGAAGATCTAAATCTGAATGTAGATTTGAGACTAGATTGGTGTTTAGCAAGGCATTAGAATCTTAAGTAGTAGCTATAACTGATTCTAGGTAAGGTTGGCGCTTGTAAACTTATAGAGGCATAATCATAGGCTCTACCGATTTTGTAAATGATGTTATTGGATGTGAAGTTCCTAAAGGTGGTGAAGTCATAGAAAGAGGCATAGGGAGTGGAAGAACCTCTTTAAAAGACTTAGAAGTTGTAGTTGGACTAGTGAAGAAAGGAGTAGAGTCAAAGAATGTTATATTACGGAGACACGAAGGCACATTGCAACTCTAGAGAAAAACAATGATACCCCTTTTGGAGACACGAGTATCCTAAAAACACACACTTAATGGATTGAGATGACAATTTATCTTTACATGAGGATGGAACATGGATAAAGAAAGTACAACCAAATAAGCGTGGAAGAATGCTATATAAAGCATCATGAGGAAAAAGAAATGAGAATGGAATCCGGTCATGAAGAATCGAAGATGGCAAATGATTAATGAGATAACAAAAGGTTAGAACAGCATCATCCCAAAATTATAAAGGAACTATCCTATGCAATAATAAGGTACATGTTGCATCAACTAAATGTTTATTTTTTTGTTCTACAACTCCATTTTGTTGAGGTGTATCTTGAACATGCATACCAAATTGTGTTTTGATTTCAACACAAAAGAAAGTAAATATAGAGAACAATTCAAAACAATTCTTTTGTTAAGAAAAGCCATGTCATTCTAGAATAATCATCAATAAAGGTTATAAGGTACTTAAATCCTATCTTAGAGGTAATATGACTAGGACCCCAAACATCAGAATGAACTAAAGCAAAAGGTGTAAAAGCACATTTATTGACTCAACTTAGGAAAGAAGACCTACCGTGCTTTTCCAATTGATAAGATTGACACTTTAAACTACTAAGATCGAAAAGATTAGTGATCATTTTATGAAGACTTTGTAATCTCGGATGTCCCAAACAACTATGAATATGTAAAGGAGAAGACTGCCAAAAATGTTGATCTTGATGGAGTCATGACCAATTGGTATAATCTGCTAGACTTATGCCCTATGCCAATTACTTTTCCAATTTGCATATCCTAGAAAGAAACATAATTAAAGGTAAAGGTTATTATGCATTTCAAATCTTTAGTAAGTTTGCTGATAGATACTAAACTTAATGGAAACTTAGGCACATAGAAAACATTAGATAAAGGCAATGAAGTAGTAGAAACAAAATTACTAATGCCTTTTACTGATAAAAGTGATCCATCAGCAAATGTTAAATTGGTCGGAAAGGAGGGCTCAAAATGTTAAAGAAAAATGAACCATTACCAGATATGCTCAAAGGCACTTGAGTCCAAAATCTATGGAGTAGATGCAAACGTAGGTGCTAAATGTGCTGAAGATGATCCAACATCAGTTGCTAAAGTTATAAGAGGAGATGCCTATAACTTAAGTAAACATAAGTATTCCTCAATTGGAACAATAATGGTGGATTTTGCCATTAGATGGCCAATTACTGAAAATTCCTTGTTGAGTTTATACAATATTTGCACTATGCAAAGCATGTTTAGGAGGGAAACCAAGCAATGTATAGCAAGTTTTCCTTAAATGCCCTATCTTAACACAGTAGCTACATTTAGTACAACTTGATCCACATCCCCCGCTACATGCACAACCACATCCTCCTCGACTATTACCACCTCTTCCTCTACCCCATATTGGAAAAGTAGATTGAATAATAAAAGTAGATCGATCACCTATTAGTTCAGAAGTTATAATGTTAGTGGAGGTTGTTGCAAAAAAAAAAGGGTTTTATTAATTCTGTAAAAATCTCTCTTACATCTACAATTTATTCTAGTCTACATATACAATTTTTGTTACACTAAAAAAGAAAAAATCTATAGCTAATTATAACTAATACCCTTAACTTATTAGCCTTGATTTCCTCCACTAACTTTCCTAAAATATCTTTTAAGATTACTTATATGAGATTTCCTACACTCCCCCTCAAGCTGGTGAATATAGATCTTCCATTCCCTGCTTGCTAACATTCTCATGAAACATGTTACACATCCCCTTTATCATCACATCTACAAGTTGAAGTCTTGTTAGGATATATGGAGTACAAATCAATCCTCCG
The DNA here is from genome assembly GCA_037954665.1 of Laguncularia racemosa. Classification (NCBI taxonomy): domain Eukaryota; kingdom Viridiplantae; phylum Streptophyta; class Magnoliopsida; order Myrtales; family Combretaceae; genus Laguncularia; species Laguncularia racemosa. Next base: position 417,543 of record JBBMOL010000071.1, on the reverse strand, counting down.
CCTAGCTTATCTTTAATAAAGTGCATGTCTATCTTTATGTGTTTCATTTAGTCATGCTACATTGGGTTGTGAGCTATACTTATAGTTGATTTGTTATCACAGTATAGCTTCATTGGTTTGCTCCACTAAATCTTCAAGTCCTCTAGGATAATTTTAACCCACAATAATTCACATACTCCTACTGCCATAGCTTTAAACACTACTTCAACACTTGACCTTGCTACCACTCTCTTTCTTGCTTCTCCAGGATATCAAGTTTCCCCCAAGGAAGGTACAATAGCCCAAAGTTGATTGCCTATCAACTAGAGACCCTGCAAAGTCTGCATCTATGTAAACTGCCAGATCAATTGCATATCCCTTTTTGAACAAAATTCCCTTCCGTAGATGTGCCTTTAAGTAATGAAGCACTCAATAGACTGCGTGTAGGTGAACTTCTCTAGGATCATGCATAAATCGACTGATAACACTGACTGAGTAAGCTATATCCAACCTAGTATGTGCAAGATGGATAAGTTTTCCAACAAGTCTTTGGTGCATCTCTCTGTCTACTGCCTTATCTCCACGTGCCTCACTTAATCTATGATTTTGTTCAATGGAAGTTCCAATTAGTTTGCTACCCTTCATGCTTATTTCCTTAAGTAGGTCCGTAACATACTTCAGTTGAGAAATAAAAATTCCCTACCTTGATTAAGCCACCTTAATTCCAAGGAAATACTTCAATCTTCCTAAATCTTTTATTTCAAATTCCTTGACCAAACATCTCTTCAAGGCCTCCTTCTCTACTTCATCGTTTCTTGTCACAATAATGTCATCTACATACACACTTAAAACAGTGACTCCACTTAAAACCAAATGGTTAATGAAAAGTGTGTGGTCTCCTTGACTTTGCTTGTAGTCACTAGTTATCATCACCTTGGCAAGCCATCTAAACGAAGCATGTGAGGATTGTTTCAGCCCATATAATGCCTGTTTTAATCGACAAGTCTTGTTCTTATCAACCCCACTAAATCCCGATGGAATGCTCATATAGATCTCCTCTTTTAATTCTCCATGAAGAAAGGCATTTGTCACATCGTACTATTGCAATTCCTAATCAAAATTAATAGCCAAGGACAACAAAATCCTCACTGTATTCATCTTTTCTACTTGAGCAAATGTTTCTTGATAATCTACTCCATATGTCTACATGTATCCTTTCATGACTAGTCTTGCTTTGTAGTGTTCTAGGGACCCATCTACTTTAACTTTTACTGCATACACCCACTTACAACCCACTATTTTCTTTCCCTTTGGTAAATCAACCACTTCCGAAGTCTTATTCTTCTCTAATGCACCCATTTCTACTTCCATAGCAAGTCTCCATTCTTTCTTTGATAATGCTTCAGACAATGAGTTAGAAATAGAAATTGTGTTTAAGATGGAAAGGAAACTTTGATGGCTTGGAGAAAACTTCTCAAAAGACATAAAGTGAGATAGTGAATATAGGGGTCTTTTGGTGCATTCTCGGTTTTTTTTTTTCTTATAGCAATAGGTAGATGTAGTCCTAATCAAGGCTAAAAGGCTCTAAACAAGGTGGTTTAAGGTTAGTAAAAGGATGAACTGTTGGTGATGTAGAATTCAAATTCGATTCACTCATTGTTACCTCATTTCCAGAGCTTGGTTCAAAAGATTGTTCTTAACTTTTAGTCACAATGGGATCTCCTCTCCTTGTATACACTTGGTCAAATCAAAACCAATCAAAAGTTTTACTATCTCCTTCCCTTTTTTCTTCCAACCCATCAGATTTTAGAATTGACTTTTGAGATTTAAATTTAAACAACTCTAATGGTGGAAAGTATGACTCCTTATCTTCAAGTGTATGTAACTCCCCTTGAAGATAAGGAGTGCTAAAATAGGGTTTATTTTCAACAAATGTAACATTGGCCGAGATATAGAGTTTTCTAGTAGGTGGATGATAACATTTGTAACCCTTTTGAGTAGATGAGTACCTTACAAAGACAAACTTAAGAGCACGAGGATCTAACTTCCCACGGTTATGACTATGAACATGGACAAAGAAAGTACACCTAAAGACCCGAGGAATGAGATTGAAGGAAGATCGAATATCAGAGTAGAATTTGGATAGATTTTCTAGTGGACTTTGAAACCTCAAGACCCTAGAAGAAATTCTATTTATAACATAAGTTGATGTGAGTACAACTTCTCCCCAATATGTTTTTAGCACATTTTGTTGAAACAATAAGGCTCTAGTACACTCAAGAAGATGTCAGTTTTTTCTCTCTACCACTCATTTTGTTGTGGAGTGGTGATATAGGATGATTCGTATATGATTCCTTCCTTTTGGAAATATGAACTTAAGATTTGATTAAAATAATCTCGAGCATTGTCCAAACGAAAGTGTTTTATCTTGGTGCCAAATTGATTTTGAATCATTATATGAAAGTTAGGAAAAATATGACTCACATCAAACTTATTTTTGAGTAAATAGATCCAAGACACTCTTGTACAATCACTAATAAATGTTACAAACCACTTAGACCCCAAGATGTTTGAAATAGTTAATAGCCCCCAAATATCACTATGGATTAAAAAGAAAGGAAAAGAAGATCTTTTATTATTGATGGGAAATGATACACAAGTGTGTTTTACATACTCACAAATATCGCAATGAAAAGACTGAACATCAAATCCTTAAACAAAGAGGGAAACATTATTTTCAAAGCAATAAAAGATGCATGACCTAAGCACCTATAATGTAACGAGATGACATCCTCATTGGAAGAAGAAAACAATGTCGACAGGGAAACGTTATTTTCAAAGCAATAAAAGATACATGACCTAAGCACCTATAATGTAACGAGATGACATCTTCATTGGAAGAAGAAAACAATGTGGACATGGCAGATTCATTGAATTTCGATTGTCTTAATGTAACTAAGTAATAGAGTCCATTATGTTCCTTAGCAAGTCCAATCTTCTTCCCCAAACCCTAATCCTAAAATTCACAACAAGAATCATGAAATATAACACAACCAATTAGATCTTTTATAAGTTTTTGTATGGAAACCAAATTTGTAGATAATTGGGGAACATAAAGAACATTTTTAAGCACCAATTTTGGGGTAATTTAGACATCTCCTATTCTTGCTAGTGTGGTTGTAGAACCATTAGCAACAAAAATCTTTGTATTGCTGGAACAAGGGTTATAGGTTTTGAATTTATTTGAAATATGGGTCATATGATTAGTAGCACTAGAGTCAAGGATCTAGGCATTCTTAAGCTCATTACCTAAAGCGTTTAACCCAAGAGAGATTAGATCCTCACCTAAAAGGGTCAATGAACACATACCCAAATTTGTTGGTTAAGAGTTGTTAGTGGTCAATTTTTCAACGATCCCCGGCATACCTCTAATCTTCTCAATTTCCTCCATATTAAATCCTCCAAATGATTGAGTTGGGTGGTCTTGAATTGACACATGAGCCTACCTTTGTTGACCACCTTTCTATCCCCATTCACGATTGGATGGTTTCCCATGTAATTTGTAGCATCGTTCTTTGGTTTCCCGTGGTTTCTTACAATATCAGCACCATAACTCTTCACGATCCTTTTACACACTTGATCGATTGGTCTTGTTTATAGTAGTTTTGTCCAGTATCAGCCCCTGAGGTTTAGAGCTTAAAAGAGCAGAATTTTCAGTTGAAGGCGACTCTAACATAATGCCCCTACGACTCTCTTCTTCACGAACCAAGGATACTGCTTCAATTAGAGAGGGAAATTCAAGTCTACCCAAAATTTGAATTCATACAAGATCAAATTCAAAATTTAAACTAGTTAAGAAATCATAAACTCGGTCCATTCCTATAAACTTTTCAATGACCATTGCACATTTACTATAGTTTAAATCAAGTGTCCTATAATAATCCAATTCCTGCCACTGGTTTTGTAGAAAATTGGCATACTCTGTCGCTATTTTCGTCCCTTGTTTTACTTCGGTTGTCTTTGTCTTGATATCATATATAAGGGCTGCATCATTGACCATGGAATATGTCTCATGAAGAGCATCCTAAATGGCCTTTGCTGTAGGAAGAAACATACACATATCACTAATTTCAAGGGTCATAGAATTCTATAACCATGACATGATCATTGAATCCTCTTCTTTCCACTCTTCAAATCCTAGCATTCCACTCTCAAATGCTAGTTCGGTAGATGACTCAGCTTTCCTTTTGTTTTCAGGAATGTTCGAACTAGTTAAGACCACTTTAAATAATTTTTTCCATTTAGTCTATATGCTGCCTAAATGTTCTAAAGCTCCGTTATGCTTTATGTAATATGATTTTCCTCCATGATGGAATGTGATCAAATAATAAGAAAAAAACAAAACAATAAAGGCTGAAAAAAAAAATGAAATGAACTAGCAATTAAGGCTGGGATTAATGATGAAGCAAGGAAAGGCAAAGCAAACCCAAATTTATGTCATGGTCGAAGAAAGAAGACCACTAAATCTAAGTCGCGGCTAAAGAAGGAATGGCATGGTCAAAAGAGGAAGGGTGTTGAAGAAGTAAACACATGGTTAAAGATGCAAACCTTAACCCTAATTTGTGGCGCAATCGAAGAAGGAAGGGCATCAAAGAGGCGATCAAAGACACATACCCTAAACCTAATCTGTAGTGCGATCGAAGAAAAAAGGGCATTGAAGAGGCAAACCCACGATCAAAGACGTAAATTGATGTGCTTAAATTCAAAGCCCACGAACACAAACCAATTGAAGAATTCAACCAAACCAAGTTCACAAAAATGGCATGATGAACAATGGCCACAAAACCTGATTGTAAGAAACAACTTGCTCTGATACCAAATTATAATATGCTTAAATAATCCGAATCACAAGCACACAATTACAATTGAAGAATCAACTAAAAAAATTCCACAAAGTGGCATGATGAACTTGATTCCAATTAAGCAAACTACCAAACAAAATATGAACAAATAAGTATGTGATTTTCAATGGAAAATCACGCAATTACACTAGGAAGCAATTTTAAAATTGAAATGACCAAATCTAAAAATTTGCAACCTAAATCACATGAATGAAAAGTAACAACAAATTACACCTAGATATGGCTCACTAAACACAATTTGTTAACAACAAAAGCAAGATTAATATGACTCACAATCTCCTCTTGTTGATTATCGCCACAATTTCACAAGAAATTGATAAGAGATCTTTGATTTGCAAAGCTCTCCCTCACAGCACAAAGAGTGTGTATTTTTCAAATTATCAAAAAAGCTTCCTAAAAACAAATACTTGCTCTTATTAGGGTAAAATAAACAAAAAAATTACAAAGTTGCCACTAGGTGGCCGGTTCCAAAAATTAAAATTACAAGTACAAAATAAACAAAATGGCCGGTTCTCATAGCAACAATTACATATTCAAATGGTCTTCAAGTGGTCGGTTCTTCAATTCAAGTGAACAATTTGTTGGACCAATTCTTCTTTGGTTTATGTCGGTCTATGAATAACCCACAAGCTGAGCTTTAGTGAGTTTATCCATCGCCCTGTAAAACCTGACAAGTATACCTGCTGGAATGCACAACAAATAAGTAATAGAAAAGAAGTTAGTCTACAAATATTTTTGAGGTCAATTTGTTCAAAGAGGACCCTCATTACCAATTTTTGTAACCCTTTGATTCTTACCTTAGTGATAGGTCTTGTAGAATTTTGATTCCTATCATAAACCTTAACCCTAATCTATGTAAAGCATTTGAAGAAGGGAGGACGAAGCAATCTTAGAAGGTCGGGCTTCAACTTTCAGTACTTATAGACAATAGCTTGTTGGAGGATCATTCAATTTTTTTTTAACTAGTAAAAAAATAAAAAAAATTTGGCAATAAAGGCTAGAAATATATGTGAATTCTATTGAATTCCAATGATGAAGGCCAGAAGAAAAAATCAAAATTTGTAAACCCTAAGATGCTCTGATACCATGTTGAACAAAAAGGGTTTTATTAATTATGTAAAAATCTCTCTTACATTTACAATTTATTTTAGTTTATATATACAATTTTTGTTACACTAAAAAGGGAAAAATCTATAGCTAATTACAACAGCTAATTATAGTTAATTCTCTTAATTTATTAGCCTTGATTTCCTCCACTAACTTTCCTAAAATATCTTTTAAGATTACTTATTCGAGATTTCCTACAGAAGCACATAGCATCTTTTGATAAGTGATCCATTGTAAATATAAAATATTTTTTTACAAGCGAATTTTACCAGCAAGTGCACTGGGTCAGATTAAGTAATATAGTGAAGAGTTAAGTGTTGATTCCACGAGGATTAAATAAGTACTAAACTGATATCAAATTCTATTATTATTTAGGTAATCAAATTGAGAGAATCAATTACTCTAATACCAACTAAACTAATACACCTAGATTTTTATTACGAACATGAAGGAAATTGTTATGAAAATGCATCAATTGAAAAGAGGGAAACCGAATTCACCCTAATTTCACTAATCAGATTATCATTATATTATAATGATTCTTAGCCATGTGGATATTCATATGAAATTATGAAAATCTTTATTTCTTTTCTAGATAATTAAGACTCAAAACCCCAAAATTAATTTATTAGCTTCCACTAAAAAAATTAATAGGGGATTCTATTTTCAACTATAAATCTCCTAATTATATAGTTGACCAATATTTTATCCTAATTTCTCATAATTCCTTAGTAAGAAATTAATTAAGAATATTGCATTAAGCTCTCAAACAATTTCTAATTAGATTAAAATAATCACATTTCCACAGTTCTTGTTTAACCTAACTTAAGAATTCCTATTGAACTCTAATACCTCTTCCGAGTTATTAAAATTTCTAAAATTCTAATTTAGACATGAAATTAGAATTCATAGTATAAGAATTACAATATGAATTTTCCACATAACTAACAATCTTATAATATAACTATAACTGTCATCTTAATTATTCTAGGGTTTCATTGATTTCCCACAATTAAACTTAGAACATCATGAAATTGCAAATACAAACAATAATCAAAGAAATTACTTTAATATAATTCATACTTGAAATGAATAATTTAGTCTATGAATTGAATAGAAGAGTATTAGTTTAGAGATCACCAATTCAATAGATAATCACAATACAATAACCCTCTAATTCCTTGTTGAAGTAGTCCTTCCTTGATGAATCCAATCTCCACAATTGATAAAACACAAATAATTTTGAGTACCAAGAAAAAAAAAGTTTTCCTCCTTCCCTTTCTAAGGTTTTCTCCTCTCTCTCCTCCAAAACAAAACAAAAACTTTCCCTTCCTCTTTTTCTCTCGTGTTTTAATCCATACATTAGGAGTAACTCTTGGTTTCCTATCAAAGTCGGAACTAAAGCCGGTAGCCTTCAATTTAAGGCCAACGGCTTACACTCCAAAGTCAACGGCTTACACAGGCAGCTTATGTTGTTAAGGCTGGTAGCTTTCAATTCAAGGCCGGCAGCTTACACAAGCAGCTTAGGTTGTTGCAATCCGGTTTACTCATGTTTGCACTCTAAACTTTAACAACCTAAAATAGCACAATAACTTTAATTAAATACCATTTCCTTAGAATTCACATGAAATCAATTAGAATTTAACATGATTCATACAATAAAATTTGAGTAGAATATGCACTTATCAACTTCCCCACACTTGAACTTTTGCTTGTCCTCAAGCAAAATACTTAAAATCAGTGAAGAATTTGTCATTGAGAATATCAAATTCTCTATTAATAAAATACTTGAAATTCTAGTGTCTACAACTCTAACTATACCAGAATATGTAACTGAATTACTTTGGCTGAAATTTTTATAGCTAATCTAAACTAACTAAACTTTAATCCTAATGTTTAACATAAGAATTCTAATTTAAAAGTAAATACTTAGTCCTACAAGAGAAAAGAAATCATTTAAACTTCCATAGTTATTAGCTAACATATAGTCCCCTAAATCATTTCTCTATAAATGGTCACATCAGTGAAAGCATATTGTATCCACTCTTTCCCTAATTTTTTTTTTTGAACTTTTGCTTTTTTGTCTTTCGTGTTGTGGTGATCTCATTGAGTCGGCACATCCTGGGCTCATTACCTAAGTGACCAGGTTTTAAAGAGACCCCTATAGACTTTTCCTTACACTAACATTTAAGATTTAAATTATTGACTTTCCACCTTTCGCGTTATGGTGAGTTCATTGAGTCAGTACATCCTGAGCTCATCACTCAAATGACTAAGTTTTAAAGGGACCCCTACGGACTCTTCCTCACATTAACATTCAAGATTGAAAATTTCTCTTCTTCTTCTTATTCTTCTTCTTCTTCTTCTTTTGAGAGAAATTACTAAGTAAAAAGTTTAGTCTACCTCTTTCACCAAGATGTTAAAAATGTTTTCAAGGAAACTTAGGAGAGGATATACAAGTTAAATTTACACAAAAGTAGATATGCTTGCTTTTCTACTTAAGGACTCAATTTACTTTCAATTTTTTTTTTTAAATTAAAAGTTAAACATAAGGTAAATTTTGTTCCTTAAAGATCTCACTATATAATTTCAACCAAGTAATTCAATCACAAAAGTAGGTGAGTAAGACACTGTAAGGACAAATATGAGTTCAAAGCAAAGATAATAATTAGGGCTAAGATGTCGTCAATATGAAAAAATATTCACTAATTTAGACATTAGTAATCCATACTTAATTGTTCAATGATCCCTTCCTCACACTTAAAATTAACAATGTCATTATTGTTTTTAATTCAGCACAATTACAAGGAAATACATGATAATGAAATTAAGGAAAAAGAAAACTAGTACTTCCCTAGTATTTTCAATCCTGGCCTGAGCTGCTATTATCATCAGATTCATCTTTTGATTGCTCCTTGTAAACACTCCATTTTTGCCCTAGGAATCAATAATTTTCAATAATAATCAATTTTCAATTTTTCCTAATTTTTCCCAATTTTTCCTTAATTTAGCATAAATAATAAAAATATTCAAAAAATGAAAATAAATAGGAAAACACTTCAATTTTGAAAAATGATTTTAGAAATAGCAATAATGAATAATAAATAATTTTTACAAATTTTTGAAATTTCAAAAAATACAAAAAAATAAAAAAATTGTATCGCATATGTACAATTTGCGATGTAAATAAAATCGGGAAATTGGGCCAGCTCAGCTGGCTCGTGTGTGCGCATGGGAACCGTGTGAAGGCTGAAGGTCGCGAGTTCGAATCCCCCCGCAGGCGCTCGGCAAAAATTTTTCGTTCTTTTCCCTGGAGCTGCCACGTGGCAGCATGTGATTGGCTGAGGGAAGTCACGCGCGTCGCGCGTGATCATCTTCTTCGCGAGCCCAGCCGGAGAAAAAAAATCCGACAGAAGTCCGACGAAGGCGAAATCGGCCGTTTTCTTTTTAATCTTCTAGATTAAAGTCGAGATAAGGCCAAATCCATCAGATAAACCAAAGGAGCACAAGAGATTAACATCAAATCGTCGGGATAAAATCAAATCTAAAAACGGAAAAAAATTCGGATTTATCCAAATCGGCCGATTTGAGCTTATCCAAGAGGTTTTCCGGACGCCTATAAATAGAGGAGAACAGGAGGAAGCCAGAGCACGAAAAAACACGAAGAAAAAGTGAGAGAAAGAGAGAGAAAGGAGTGAATCGGAGTACGCCGGAGGAACTTGAAGCCGAGACCATCGATCGGAGTTGGAGCAACCGCTAGGAGGCGATCTGGGAGTAAACCGCCACCACCATCGGATTCAGCACCCTCAAGAAGCTAGGATTCGACACTTCACCCGCCGCAAACGACCGCCGGAACGCCGTGAACGAGCCAACCCCGCCGCCGTCTCCGACCCGATCCGATCCGACCCAATCCGACCCGACCCGACCCGCGTAGCGACCCGGATCCAGGTAAGTCGGATTTTCCAGATTTTTTATTATTATTTATTTGGTTTATTTATTTATTCCGAATTTGTTATTTATTATTTATTATTTGTTTAGTCATTTATTTATTTGTTTTTGTTTTAGTTTCAATAAATAGGAAAAATGTAGAAATTAGATTTTTCTAGAATTAAGAAAAATGTAAAAAAAATAATAAAATAAATAAAATGTAAAAAATAATAAAAGAATAAAAAAATAAAAAAATAGAATAAAATAATAAAAAGATTAGGAAAAATAATAATAAAACTTTAGATTTCAAAATAGGATAGATAATAACTTAGGATAAAATGTTCTAGCATAAAAATTATAAAAATTTATAAAAATCACAAAAACTTATAAAAAATCATAAAAATCATAAAAATTAAAAAAAATAAAAAATTATGAAAATAGAAGAAAAATTAAGTTTTAACACTTAGAAAAATCCTTTTCTTCAAATAAACTCAAAATTGATGTTTTCCTTCAAAATCATTTTAAAAAAAAAATCAAATTCAAAGTTTAGGCTCAGAAGTTTTAGAAAAATCTCAAAAATGTTAAGAACATAAATCAAAAGAGTTTGCAAAATTAAAATTCATCAACAAATCTAAAGGTTTTCAGAAAAGCGAACTACGGCTTGTTTGATCCTGAATAGCAGGTACGTAGGCACCCATTCGGGTCAACCCCTAAAATGTATGAAAAATCATTTTCTCAAAATAATTCCAAAACATAATAAAAAGTAACAGAAACACCATGAAACACATTTCTAAAGATGAACAGTTTTAGGAGATTAGGTGGTAACTGTAAAGGTTTTAATAGGTTAGCCTCCGGACTTAGAAGCTCTGGTTTTCCCTTTTCCTCTTTTCACAAAAACGAGAAGAGAAAAGAACGACGACTAGTGGTCCAAATTAAGACTAATCCGCTCCTTTAGTCTTAATTCAATTTTCCCAACAAACAGTTGGGTGGCGACTCCAAAAATTAAACGAAATTCCTAACTCAAGTCGAGGATCTATATTAGATGAGCATAGGGTCTAGTTTAGATCGGATTAGGAATGGGAATTCAAAAATTAGACTCGACACTCCTCTAGAGAAGTCTCATAGTGCAAGTCTTATGCTGCTGCTTACTATGATTGGTCTTCTTGCAATAAATGGTATGAGATAGAATGTGGTGGAGCAACTTGTGTTCCATTGAGGCAAAGGTGGTAGCAATAGATTTGGATGGTATAAAATCATCCCTCCTAGGTCTAATCAGTTGAAACCAAAATGTTTCTACATCCATATCCGAAAGCCAGGCATTAAGGAGGTCTTCTTCAGCCTCTTTATCCTCATAAACCCCTAAGAAACATCTAAACTATTTAAGATCAATTACATGGACATGCTCATAGGCTTGGAATGTCACACTGGAATGGTGCTCATTATGCTCTATTTTCGTTGTAGACAAAAACTCAATCGTGACATTCTTATAAGTTGGTTCTCTTATCTTAAACAGTTTAAACCTTATCTTGTCTGCTACCAATTTCTTGATCCTCTTTTCTATGTCATAATCCCTTAAAAGCTCTTAATCAAGATACTGCTAGTTCATGAAGTCCTTCTTCAGCAAATGTGTCTTTCTTTCCTTAGCATAGTCCTATTTAGAAAGGAGCCCCATATGTTGTCTGTTAGAAGAAGTCTCACCTGCAGCTTTTTGTTTCTGTTTCCTAGGCTGAAGTTTTCTATGTGGTATACCTGCAAGACAATTCATATGAAATTCTAAGGGAGATGCATGATCTAGTAAATCCTAGTTCTAATTTAGAATTATAAGCATCAAAGTAATAAAAACCAAACAGAATATATATATATATATATATATATATATATAAATATAATTTTTTTTAACACTTACACTAAGAGAATCTAAGCTAGCAGTCTAATTTAGGCTTCCTAAATTTTAAATGGCACGGGAATTGAACAAAACAATACAAAATTCTCACGAAAATACATGCTAAGCAAAATTGAGCAACCTATGGCCTAAATTGATGAATTTTTCAATTTATGAACCTTATTCACAAAATTGAGACCTCATAATGAGTTAGCTACATATAATTGAATGTTTAAGCATTAAACATAGCAAAAGCCCCAATTTTTTTTTTCAATTTGGTACAAGCCCTAGTTTTTACATGCTGAATTTTTTTTTTTTTTTTGGGACAAAACTTGATGTAAATTCACATGCATATACATGTAAGCAAAAAAAAAAAACCCAACACATTCCAATAATCTAAAACTACCTTGATGCAAAAATCGCATGGCTTTAAAGGAAAAAAGATTAAATAAACATGAACTTATAAGAATAATAAATAGAGGAAATGGAGACTTACTTGATTTTGATTACAATGAAGAGATGATATTTGACTCCTTGAGAGTGAGTGGGTGCATGAGATTTTCTTAGAGAGAGAAAGAGCATGTGTGAGAATGAGAGAACTGGAATGAGGAAGAAGATGAGCAGTTGTTGAAATAAGCTGACAGGACATACGCCGGCAGCTTAGAATTTTACGCCACTGGCATACATTGCTAGCTTAGAAAATCTCTCTTTTTATTAATTTGTGTGTGTGTTATATATTATATATATATATCATTTATTTTTTATTTATTTATTTATTTATTTTATATATAATAAATTAAACTAATTTACTTTAATTCTATGCATGGGCTGCCTCCTATGAAGCGTTTAGTTTATAGTCGCTAGCCTGACTTCTCCGATGTTTTAGAAAGGATTTGCCAGATCTACGATAGTTGCAACATTATCAATGTTTTCTCCTTCGTAGTAATGTTTGAGGAGATAACCGTTTACTTTAAAAGTACGGTTATCTTTGGCTTTCAATTCAACTACACCATAAGGAAAAACCTTATCAATAACAAATGGACCTGACCATCGGGATCTCAACTTACTTGGAAATAACTTCAATCAAGAGTTATATAACAAAACTTTTTGACCAGGGAAAAACTCTCAGTTTAAAATTTTCTTATCATGCCATCGCTTAGCCCGTTCCTTATATATCCTAGCATTCTCATATGCTTCCTCTCTTGATTCAGCCATCTGATTCAGCTAAAGCAACCTCTTTTCACCTGTAGCTTAGGAATTGAAGTTAAGGTATTTTATTGCCCAATATGCCTTGTGCTCAAGTTCCACAGGTAGATGACATGATTTACCATAGACAATCTTGTATGGGGACATTCTTATAGGGGTTTTGAAAGCGATTCTATATGCCCACAATGTATCATCAAGTTTTAGAGACCAATCTTTCCTAGTTGCATTGATAGTTTTTTGATACGCTCAAATCTAATCGATCATTAAAGTTTTAAATTTATAACCAATAAAATCTACTATTGAGCTAGGCAATGTACCTATCAATTATAGTATAGATTTAATAGGTGTCATCATTTGGGATCTAAAAAACAAGTACTAGTATTACCTTTCTCTATTATCTAGTTTAATTTATGATGTGAAAATTTTGAATTAAATTAACAACTAACAAATTCTAGTAACCCTAGAATTGATTGATATTGTCTTAAAAAAATATATTCAATCACAAAATATACCTTTCATCTTGTTCTACCCTAACCCTTAAATTCTCAAAATAGATATCGATTAACGAATCAATTTACACTTTGCACTGCAGGAATTCTCATGTAAAATTGATTAATCCCTCGAGTTATTCAATTCTTAATCATGCATAAGATAATGGAGACCTCTCCCTCACTACCATCATGCAAGATCTCATTAAATTCACAAATTCCGATTAATTGCAGAAAATCAATGTTTTCCTACCTCTAGGTAAAACAAGTAATCTCTATTCATGAAGATCTAATTTACTAGACGAAACCTCTTTCAATCTAATAAAAATCAGACATGCAATCAATTTACGTGCATAAATCAATTATAAGAACAATGGAAACACATAAGTAGATACAAAGATATAAATAAGTCATTAATTAATCAATGGTTCAGACATGAGTTAGGGTTTCACAAGATGAAAGATATAAAGAATTACTCCTCCATGGAGTTTTCAATAAAAACAGATAATCTAGAGAAATAGAATTGATTCATGCTAAAAAGAATAATCCTTTGTTTGTTTTGTGATCTCCAATGATGTTCGAACAATTCTCCTCTTGAAGTTCGTAATAAAGCTCCCTAAGGGTTTTCAAAACGAAGCCAGAAGGAAAAAGTCTTTAAAAATAAAACAAGGTGTCTATTTATAGTTCTACGAAAATAGGGTTCAGCATAGGCGTCAGCACGGCCGTGCTCAATGCCGTGCTAACTTCGAAACACATTATTTTTCATTGCCCAGTTTAGCATGGCCTCCAGCATGGTCATACTCAGGGTGAGGCTGAAAAGAATTAGCTACTGGTCATTTTTTTCATCCAGCATTGGTGTCTGCATGGGTTGTGCTGAATTGAAAATCAATTTTCTTCATTTTTCGCCAAATTTCACCTCGCCTTTACTTATATCATCCTTAAACCTTTCTTTTGTCTCCATTGATGCCTAAAATTAAAATTTAATCATATAAGTACCATTTTCTTCACAAATTACATAAAATCCATATAAATTATAACTAATAAATATTAGAATTAAGGGTTTTCTGACACTTATCATTTTTTCTAAAATACGCTTTATCTCCCTATTAGATACCTCTACCTGTCCACAGGTTTGTGGATGGTAAGGGGTAGCAATTTTATGAGTAACGCCATATTTTGATAATAATTTTTCAACTGCCTATTGCAAAAATGCGATCCCCCATCACTAATGATAACTCTAGGTATCCCAAACCTTGAAAATATGTTCTTTTTCAAAATTTTATTACAACTTTGCTGTCATTAGTTTGTAAAGCAACTACTTCTATCCATTCTGAAATATAATCGACAGCTACAAGTATAATTTTTTTTGAAAAAGATGAGGGAAAAGGACCCATGAAGTGTATTCTTGACACATCAAAAAGCTCAATTAGAAGAATATTGTTTTGTGGTAATTCATGTCTCCTGGAAATGTTTCCAGTCCTTTGGCATTGAACACAAGATAAAATGAAATTCCTACAATCATTAAACAATTTAGGCTAATAAAATCCACAAGATAAAATTTTTGTTGTCGTTCTTTCTACACTAAAATGGCCTCCAACTTCTCTAGAATAATAATGATGTATTATGCTAAGCTGTTTAATTTCAAGTACACAATGTCTAATTACTTAGTTAGCACAACATTTAAACAAATACGGTTCATCCCAAAAATAGTATTTCACATCATGTAAGAATTTCTTTTTCTGTTGATATGATAAACCATATGGTATGATTTTGCTGACTAGGTAATTGACTATATCAGCATACCAAGGTATTCCTTGGATATCCACTACATGCAATTGTTCATCAAGGAACTTTTCATTAATGGGTGGATTTAAACAATTATATTCCAATCGAGATAAATAATCAGTCACTACATTTTTAGTTGCCTTTTTATCTCTAATTTATAGGTCAAATTCTTGTAGTAGTAAAATCCAACAAATTAACTTAGGTTTAGCATCAACTTTAGCAAACAAATACTTAAGAGCAGCATGGTCTGTATATACTATGATCTTAGAATCTATCAAATAAGGCCGAAACTTTTCACATGCAAATACGATTGTTAAAAGCTCTTTTTCAGTTGTGGCATAGTTTCTTTGAGCCTCATTTAAAGTTCTACTAGCATAGTATATGACATGAAATATTTTACCTTTCCTTTACTCAAGTTTTGCTCCTACAGCATAGTCGCTAGCATCACACATACGTTCGAATGGAAGCTCCTAATCAAGTGCAACAATCACTGGTCCAAAAGTGAGCTTCTTCTTTAATATGTTGAATGCCTGTAAACAATTACTATTAAAAACAAAAGTAGAATCTTTTTTAAGTAAATTACAAAGAGGTCTAGATATTTTAGAGAAGTCCCTGATAAATCTCCTGTAGAAACCAGCATGTCCTAGGAAGCTCCTGACTCCTTTTACTGATGTGGGGGGTGGCAACTTCTCTATTATCTCCACTTTTGCCTTATCAACTTCAATCTCCTTCCTTGAAACTTTATGACCTAAGACAATTCCCTCTCTTACGATAAAATGGCATTTCTCCCAATTCAAAAGTAGGTTAGTCTCTTTACATCTTTTAAGTACACAACCTAAGTTTATCAGACATGATTCAAATGACCTCCCAAAAATAAAAAAATCATCCATAAATATTTCAATAAAATTCTCTAACATGTTAGAAAATATAGACATCATACACCTTTAAAAAGTAAACGGTGCATTATAGAGACTAAAGGGCATTCTCCTAAAGGCAAAAGTGCCATAAGGACAAGTAAATGTGGTTTTCTCCTAGTCCTCGGGTGCTATATGAATTTAATTATATCCAGAGTAACCATCTAGAAAACAATAATAGTCATGCCCTACAAGTTTCTCTAGCATCTGATCAATGAAGGGGAGAGGGAAATGGTCTTTACGAGTAGCATCATTTAATTTTCTATAATCTATACAAACTCGCCACCCAGTCACAGTGTGAGTAGGGATTAATTCATTAGCTTCATTTTTAACTACAATCAAACCACCCTTTTTAGGCACTACCTGAACAGGACTAACCCAATTACTATCAGAGATAGGATAGATAATATCTGCATCTAGTAATTTAAGCACTTCCTTCTTTACTACCTCCTTAAGAGTTGGGTTGAGTCGTCTCTGTGGTTGCACTATAGGTTTGCACTCAACTTCTAAAAGTATCTTGTGAGTGTAAATCAGAGGGCTAATTCCTTTGATATCAGTAATAGTCCACCCAATTGCCTCCTTATTCTCTCTTAGTACGCTTAGGAGCTATTGCTTCTGATCACCTGTCAATAAAGAAGAAATGATTATTGGCAAAGTCTCATCTGTTCCAAGATAAGCATATTTTAAATAGCTTGGTAAAGGTTTAAGCTTTAGCACTGGTGGTTATGCTAGAGATGGCATTGGTTTTATCTCACTAGTACCCAGCTCCTCATAATATCGAGCCTTGATTTGTGACACTTTTTCCACGCATCCTTCCTTATTCTCTTTCTCAATCCAAATCTCTAAAAATCAATTCCATAGTGTCTAAACCTATTATTTCCTTAGCAGACTCATAGGCAAGCTCATCAATAATATCAATGGTGTAACAAGATTTACAATCATCAAATTTTCTTGTAGCTTCATAAACATTAAAAATTATTTCATCATCCATAACTCTTAAAGTTAACTTACCTTGTTCCACATCAATTAATGCTTTACCTGTTGCAATGAATGGTCTACCTAAAATCATGGGCACTTCTCTATCTTCCTCCATTTCCAGGACAATGAAATCAACTGAGAATATGAATTTGTCCACCTTCACAAGGAAATTCTCAATAATACCGTTAGGGTATTTAATGCTCCTGTCAGCAAGTTGCAAAGTAACATGAGTTTCCCTGCATTCTCCAAGTCCAAGTTTCCTAAAAGTAAATAGGGGCATTAAATTAATACTTGCACCGGAATCAATAAGAACTTTATCAAAGTGAAAATTTCCTATAGTGCAAGGAACAATGAAACTCCCCTAATCTCTTTATTTCCTAGGTAGATTAGACAAGTCCTTCTGTAAGATCATAGAACGCTCTCCTATAAGCATCATAGATTCATTTCCATCAATCTTTCTCTTTTTGGTTAACAAGTCCTTCATGAATCTAGCATATGACGGCATTTGTTGGAGTGCTTTTGCAAATGGAATGTTTATTTGCAGCTTCTTGAAGACTTCCAGGAACTTACTAAATTAAGCATCTAGCTATTGTTGCTTCAATCTTTCTGGAAAAAAGGAACAAGAGGGACATATGGTTTCACCATTAGTGACTTTTGCTTTGGTTCCTCTATCCCTTTTTTTCCTTGTTTCTTTCTCTATGTTTCCCTGTTTGGTGTAAACTTCCTTATCAATAACTTCCAACTCCTTAACGCTTCTCAACATTATGGCATTGACACCTTTAAGGTTCTCCTCAGTGTTGCTAGGTAAAGATCCTAATGGTCTATTACTCAGCTGTTAAGAAATCTGACTAATCTGATTCTCCAAATTCCAAATGGTGGCTTGTTGATTTTGTAGCATTATGTCAGTCTTTTGCATATAATTTAACATAAGCTCTTCCATTCTAAGTTGATTTTGCTAAGGCGGAGCATTTTGACCAAGTCTTTGCTTTGAGAATCCAGGAGGCGGTTTAAGTACATTATTATCATTCCTCCATGAAAAGTTTGGATGATTACGCCACCCTAGATTATAATTATTCGAATAAGGTCCTTGATTACCCCGTTGAAAATTGTTGATATAATTCACTTGCTCTCCATTAGATGGATCCGAGGGGTTTCTAGTTAAGCACTCCAGAGTAGAATGTGGTCTTGAACATATCTCACAACAAGAAACTTGATTAGCATTAACAAATTTTGCTGAGACAAGCTTACTTACCTTAGTTGTGAGAGCTAAAATTTGAGCAGACGTTGAGTCTATGTCACTGATTGATGCTACTCTTGATTTACCTCTTTCATTCTGTCAGTTGTGTGCACTCGAGGCCATTTCTTCTATCAAAGCACTGGCTTCTTCATAGCTCTTACCCATTAATGCACCTCTAGATGCAGCATCTACCAAAGATCTCAATGTTTCATCCAAGCTAAGATAAAAAATCTCAATTAGGAGATTGTCTGGCAATCCATGATGTGGACATTTCCTGATACACTCCTTGAATCTCTCCTATGCTTCATACAATGATTCGCCATTAAACTTAGTGAAGCTGGTGATATCATTCCTTAATTTCACAATCCTGGATGGTGGGAAAAATCTCTTTAAAAACTTAGATGATTGATCGGCCCAAGTAGTGATCGACTCTTGTGGCAGAGAATTAAACCAAACTTTAGCTTTATCTAATAACATCGGTTGACACATTATTCATCTTCATTATGTTACAATATTGGAGAAATGCTACAATATGCTCATCGGGACTCTCATTTGGATATCCTCCAAACTGATTTGTCTAAACCATCTGAATAAGTGCCAGTTTTAGCTCAAAATTATTAGCCTGTATAGAAGGTATTCTAATTGCAAATTTTGCAACAGTGGGTACTTATAATCTCGAAGTGCTTTGACAATACCTTAGATCATATTGTTGTTGTTGTCATCTACCATCTCAACTGGTTACACTTCTTTTCTTCTTTTGTTATCTCTTCTCAATTGATGCAAAGTACGTTCTATCACAGGGTCTAGTGGTAGAAGTTTTGTACTTCTACTCCTGCACATAAAAAAAAAAAAACTTGAAAGAAAACAAAACAGAAAAAAGAAATAATAATAATAATAATATTATTAAATATTATTATTATTATTATTTATTATTATTATTATTATTATTATTATTATTATTATATGCTATAAATTGCACCTAAATTAACAATAGAACTGAAGGTGGTTTAATATTAATTAGTCCATGGCAACAACACCAAAAACTTGATCCACTATAAATATAAAATATTTTTGTACAAGCGAATTTTACCAAAAAGTGCATTGGGTCAAATCAAGTAATATAGTGAAGAGTTGAGTGTCGATTCCATGAGGATTAAATAAGTAATAAACCGATATCAAATTCTATTATTATTTAGGTAATCAAATTGAGACAATCAATTACTCTAATACCAACTAAACTATTACACCTAGATTTTTATTATGAACATGAAGGAAATTGTTATGAAAATGTATCAATTGAAAAGAGGGAAACCGAATTCACCTTAATTTCACTAATTAGATTATCGTTATATTATAATAATTCTTAGCTATGTTGATATTTATATGAAATTACGAAAATCTTTGTTTCTTTTCCAGATAATTAAGACTCAAAACTCCAAAATTAATTTATTAGCTTCCACTAAACAAATTAATAGGGGATTATATTTTCAATTACAAATCCCCCAATTATATAGTTAACTAATATTCTATCCTAATTTCTCATAATTCCTTAGTAAGAAATTAATCAAGAATATTGCATTAAGCTCTCAAACAACTTCTAATTAGATTAAAATAATCCCATTCCCATAGTTCTTGTTTGACCTAACTTAAGAATTCCTATTAAAATCTAATACCCCTTCTGAGTTATTAAAATTTCTAAAATTCTAATTTAGACATGAAGTCATAATTCATAGTATAAGAATTACAATATGAATTTTCCACATAACTAACAATCTTATAATATAACTATAACCATCATCTTAATTATTCTAGGGTTTCATCAATTTCCCACAATTAAACTTAGAACATCATGGAATTGCAAACACAAACACTAATAAAAGAAATTACTGTAATATAATTCATAATTGAAATGAACAATTTAGTTTATGAATTGGATAGAAGAGTATTAATTTAGAGATCACCAATTCAATACATAATCACAATACAATAATCCTCTAATTCCTTATTGAAGCAGTCCTTCCTTAATGATTCCAATCTCCTTCATTGATAAAACACAAATAATTTTGAGTACCAAGAAAAAAAAAGTTTTCCTCCTTCCCTTTCTAGAGTTTTCTCCTCTCTCTCCTCCAAAACAAAACAAAAACTCTCCCTTCCTCTTTTTCTCTCGTGTTTTAATCCATACATTAGTAATAACTCTTGGTTTTCTATCAAAGCCGGCACTAAAGCTTGTAGCTTTCAATTCAAGGCCAGCAGATTTCAATTCAAGGCCGGCAGCTTACATGGGCGGATTAGGTTGTTAAGACCGGCAGCTTACACAAGCAACTTAGGTTGTTGCAATCCAGTTTACTCATGTTTGCACTCTAAACATTAACAACCTGAAATAACACAATAACTTTAATTAAGTACCATTTCCTTAGAATTCACATAAAATTAATTAGAATTTAACATGATTCATACAACAATCGTTTAGCCAGCAACCCCATTGGTTTAAGGAATCTTCTCTATCCGCTTAGTGAGATAATCCAATTGACCCTGACCCGTGAACCAAAGACCATGACGCATAATTTTTTCCATTTAATTTCTCAGCCATAGACCCTGAGAGAGATGGAATAAGTGTGCTGGTAGAGACAGCAGACGTAGTCGATATATTGGTAGAATCCGAAAGAGACATTAATATGTCACCAAAAAATATTATAGAAACCCTCATAGGTCACACCAAAATAGCGGACAAAAACACTGAGAACTCACTAGAACCAACACCAAAGTAGATAAATGTGATGCCACAAGAACGGACGTCGAAGAACGAGAGAAAGATGTCTCCTTTATGATGTCGAATGACGAGGAATAGATATGCTAGAACGGTGATGTTACACAAACCTTTACATGTTGCAGCACTTGAATGTTGATGATGAACAGAGATGATGATGACCAAAGATAACATTAACGTTTGGAAAGACTGGAGATGAAGAGAATGACTGACGAAATCCGAGAATAAGAGACGATGGTGAGCAGATCGTTGGAGATAAAAAAGAACAACGATAAACAGAATCCGGTTAACGCTGGAATTATTACGTTAGATTTGTCGAGATAATGGCTGATACCATGATAAATTGAGACAAGTGAGGGAAGAAGTTACTGAGTGGTGGTGGCTTTCCACACATTATATATTATTTAATGTTTTACATATATTACAAATATGTCCTTATACTATTTATATTTACATTATCATACTTAACAATATTGTTACTTTTGAGTTAGGTTGTTGGTTCCCGCCAATGGCTACTGATATCTTGTTACAGAGCCTCTGTGCGTACTCAGCCCGCGAAAGTTGAAATGTTTGCTTCTATATTCAAGCCATCCGTGAAATCGGAAACTGAGAAACAGGATGATGGACTTGTCAGGTTGGAGGTGTTATTGTTTGTCTCATTTATGAGTGTTGTTTTTAGTTTCTTGCGCAGCTGCAATGCATCTTCACTTCTAAGGTAATATTATTAATTGCATTGGCACTGTATCCTAGGGAGCTTTTGGTGGACTTCTATTGTTCCTCTGGGCAGAGGAAACCTGAACAAATTATAATTTTCCGGTAGGCCTCTGGCTTCTGATCTATCTTTTCTGCGCCCCCAAAGATAGAGTTAGCATATGGTTCTCTTAAATGTACTTTTTGTTTGGCCAGTTGATCCCTAGCTTTTATTAAAACTTAGCTTGGTGTGCTATCTTCTCTGCAGGGATGGAGTGAGTGAATCGCAATTCAACCAAGTTTTGAATGTTGAACTCGATCAGATCATGGAGGTTTTTGTTTTTAATTCCAACTGCTTCTTTCTATCAAAATGTTATGCGCCAGCGTCACAAGATTGGATCTTAAACATTTTTTCTGCAGGCTTAACGATTCCTTGACGAGCAATGGTTTCCAAAGTTTGTGTTGATCATTGCACAGAAGAATCACCATACGAAGTTCTTTCAGGTTCAGTCTCCTGATAATGTTCCCCCAGGTAAGCAAAATTTCTGCAAATTATTCTCACATTAGCATTTATATTTTATTTGTGTTTATCATCTCTGTTTCTTCTCCAGGAACCATTATTGACACCCATGTTGGGCATCCGAAAGGCAATGACTTTTACATGTGTGCTCATGCTGGGATGATTGTAAGAATTCTATCTCGATTAAGTTGTAATTAACTGCTTACACTAATCAAATGGTCTAATGCAACTAACCAATATTTATCTAGGGATCAACACGTCCAACTCATGACCATGTCCTCTATGATGAGGTCGGTTTTTCACCAGACGACCTGCAAGCATTTGGCTTTGGACTTTCTTTTATTAGTTTCATTCCCATTTGACTCTCTCATTTTCAAGGGTGTTGCATTAATAGCAAATATTAGGGGAAATGGATCCTCTTATTTCGTCCCCTCAATTTACATCAAAGTTACTGCCGGAGTTTGTTTTAAATCCTCATTCCTTGACTTATTTTGCAGGTATCAGAGGAGCACCACAGCTATTTCTGTAGGTAAGAACTGCAGTTTATTGCTTTCTGAAAGTGAAATCTCTCTGCAGTTGTTGTTTGAATAATGTTCTGAAGGAGATCAGCAGTAGGATATGAACCTGCTCATATTCGTTCCACCTTGAACTAATCTGTCAAGTTTCTATTTGTTAAATGGGTTAATTGCCCCAGATAAGTCATAAATGTTGGAAAGTTATCCCAAATAAAGGTTTTCTAAAATTCAATCTCAGAAGTGCTATAATTTTCTTTGCCAAATAGGAGACATTGTATATCCACTTAAAAAATCGATGACTTAATTCGAACTTGATCCATTATGTGTGATTGTCCATTTATTTTGGTTCCAAGTAGAGATCTTGTTTATTGGTCCATATGAGATTACCTAACGTGGTTCTTTTTGGTTGCTTGAGTTGCTCCAATATGCTATGCTCATCTGGTTGCTGTCCAAGTATACCAATTCATCAAGTTTGACGAGATGTCGGAAACATCCTCCAGCCATGGTGGAACGACATCTTCTGGCAGTATCCCTGTGCCAGAGCTGCCAAAGTTGCACGATCGTGTTTGCAGTTCGATGTTTTTCTGCTAAGTGTTGTGTGCCTGCCTTTTCTAACTTAGGCTAACTGTTAGTCTAGTTTGATGATCTCTTAAGTTCCTCCACGACTTTTGATTAAGAAACTTTACGGTTTAGTGCTGAAGATTAGGATGCCTGGGCAAAGTTCATCAGGAAAGAAACTGATCGTGTTTTCTTTATCCTGCCACCCTTTTTCAATGTTTTGCACAGTTTAAACACGAATGCTTCCTAAGCACTGGTTAAAGTAGCTAGTCCTTGCAATGGCACTTTTGGATTTTGCTCAAATGGCAGATCAATGCTTTTGCATATTTTCTTTCGGAAAACTTCTTTATCAGTTATATGCGGCTTTATCAAAGTTTCGAGAGTTATGTCCTTTTTTTTTTTTTTTTTTCTGTGGGACGCATAATGCACCATTGGGAGTTCGAATGAAATGCACTTAAGCTCCTTTTCTATAGAATCCTATGGAGCTACCTTTGGAATCTATTCATTTATTAAACACGAATTCTGCTGCTCGAAGGACATGGAGAGAGTGCAACATGTCCTCCCTTGTTTTTGTGTTTTTCACTTGTTGTAAAACACACATGTACATGATGGCCATAACATTCGAAAGTGTCTCGGGTTATCCTGTATGGCCTGAAACATATTCGTTTAAGAATAATATATAAATGTTTTTAGCTTTTATGATTAAAAAAAAAAAATCTATTTTAACTCATCCCTTTAATTTTAGCACATATATCGTGAGTGCTCATCCATCTAATTAAGTAACTCAACCTATGTAAACTAACAATTAATAGTAGAAAAAGTCAGCTCATTGGATCTAACTGTCCAAAAATAAAGGCAACAAATGAATGGAGTTTTGTTTGTTTTTAGATCCGTTAGTTCATTTTTTTTTTTCGTCTTTTTTAGTATCAAACCCGTTATAATTTTTAAACGTTTTTTTTTATCTTTTTTGCAATGATAGTAGATATGCTGCTATATTTTTATAATTCAATTAAGTTTTCTATATTTTATGACTTATTTAAATTTTTTATATTAATACCAAAATTTAGTAAAGTGTATTATTTAAAAACTTTCATCTTTATATTAAAATAACATAAAATATAATAATATTCTTTATATTTTAAGTTGAGAAATCAACTAAAATAAGTCACAAACCTTCCTTACTTGCCAGGATATATATAATTATAAGCACACAAGCAAAAGGCAATTTTATTTTATATATATAAAGGAGTTCGAACTTAATCTATCATATTGGAAGATCAGTATCTATACTATTACTCTAATTTATATCCTCATTTATGTGACATATATTGAATTAATTATGGTAAATCTAATATCATGATTATATTATAACTAGTTAAGAGTTTGAGAAATATACAAATTACAAAAAAAAAAAAGGTCTATATATTAATAATATAAATTAATATAAAAATCTAAATTACAAAAATATATATTCATATTTATACTAAATAAATAAATAAATAAAAAAGATCTATACCTAATTCATTAACATTTCGTAACCACTTTGTGAAATTTTTTTAAGTAATTTATCTAATTCATTAACATGTAATAATAGCAACACTCAATATTATGTAGGATACATTAATGACAATAACTCTCAAATCAACACAAAATTTTATTCGCTAATATCATTATTTCTTCAGCCAACAAGAAGAAACATCTCATTGTTCCACTATAAAGGCATGTACATATATAAATTTGAAATTGAACTATGTAGTTTAGTTGAAAGAAGAATTATAATTTATTATAAATTATCGTTTTGTCAACTTAAAAAATGTTCTTGACAATGCATTTTAGAACATTAGCCATTTCAATTATTTTCAACATATAAGTCCTCAATTATTCTCTTTGCTAGTCACACTATTACTAGAGACATTTCCAAAGATCATCGATCATCCACTGTATGTCATGCAACTTGATTTATAGCATATGAAAGAAAACAGGGAGAAAAAAAATAAAAATAAAAAATGAAGTAAGAAAACATTAAGGTCACTGCAGTAGTGGAATATGTCTCTATGAGCGATGAATCTATTAAAAATTAATGGTAATTGTAAAGAAAATACAATGATAACAAAATGTAGAATACAAAAAGTAAAAAATTTTGAAATTATATGTTATAATATAACACACCTTATTAATTATTTATAAAAGAAATCATGGATAGCAATAAATAGGGTAGCAATCCAACCTGTTTAAAAAATGTATATTCTCGAGTTAGTCCCGCTTGTTAGTTAAAAACATCTAAAATAATCCATAACATAATTGTCAAATTTAATAAAAAAAAAATCAAAGGAATAAAATTTATCATAAAATTAGAGTCCAAAAGAATCAATTACTTTTTAGATAAGAAATTTTATTCTTACAAAACCCTTAACCAAATCAAAGTCGAATATAACAAATTATACTTCCGTTAGCTACATTGCTGAATGTTAAACAAAAGTGACAGCTCAAAAGACGAAGTTAACATAATATCTTATGCAATAGAAAGGTTTGATGAGCTTCATAAAAACAAGTATTTTTATGGGAAGCATGGACTAAAGATAGGTTTAGAAAGGATTAGTGTAAGTGAAAACCAATCCCTAAATATATGTGGGCAATAAGGGAATCAAGAATGCAATTTTAAAGTTCTTGAACTCATAGCAAAAATTTGAAAAACCTAAACTTGGATCGAGAAAAATATAGAATGGTCAACAAAATTAGCCGAGGTGAAGAAAAGTTTGAGTATGAAGTAGTTTGATAAATTAAGCTACAAGATGGTTGATTGTACTTGATTAAAGCTCGAGCTTTTTCTTTTTGACTTAGTTCGATCAATTGATTATAGTCACTCAAATGGACCTTGTGACCCTTGAAGAAGTTCAATTGACCAAACTTTTAGTTTGATCACTTGAACCCTTGCTTTTAGCATAAATTCTTAATTAAGTGTTTAATTAAGTCTAACTAATTAGCTTTATTTGTGCACATTATATTGTTGATTACTTGTAGTTGTGCATGTTACAAGCTCCTTATTTATAATGCAAGATAGAGTAAGTTGGTCTTGGATCAACCTAAGGTGCTAGAATAGGTTGAAATGTTATGGTAAAGTATCTAGGTTGGTTTTAGATGCGGGATGCCTATTCATAATATGGAATAGAAAACAAATCTCATAGATTGATTAGCAATAGCCATCTACTCATGAAATCAATATAAAAGTAACTGGAAAGACACCTACTTTTAATATGAGGTAGGGTACAATAGTTATGTATCATCAAAAGGTAACTATTTAAGTGGGGCAAGAATTGAGATGAAGCGAATCAAATGCCAACACCTATATGAAAGAGGTGTGTTGTGGATTCATGCTGTGAAATTTTAGAGAAGTATTCATTTTGAGTATTTGTCACCTCACCAAAGGTATGGTACAAGGGCATGAAGTAATTACCAAAGGTTGAGTCGGGCTAAGAAACTAGAAAAAAAAAAAAAAAAGGTAGTTTATGTTGTTAAATGTGTCCTATAAAAATGAGAATATGATCTAAAATTTTGTTGTTGACATGCTTGATTGTGCATTAATATTTGATTAATTATGATTATGCATATGACATGAGAGCTAAGCCTATTTATTACTAATTCGGTAAGTTATTTGCCAAGCTATCTGCTTACTTTTCAAGAATCCCTTTGTCGATTGGGTGTTGGCTCATTGCTAGGCATGATGAGGATGACTAGATGAGTGCCACCGATGTCATAGATGTTTTGCATGTCCTCATTCTCAATCAAGGACACATGGGGTGTTGCCATATCTTGTAGGCTCGATGCATAGCTATCTTAATAATGGTACAACAATATTACACAATAGAAGTATCTCCAAAACTTTGGTCACTAAATAACAAAATAAAAAAAAACTACAAAAAAGAAAATAATTGAATTAGTCCAAACGTATTAGGGTCGAGGTTTCAACAAAACAAAACAAAAAAAATGTATCGATAGTTATTCATTTCAACAAAATAATCTTTTTACATACACATGACACACCTGTACTTTGTTTGACAACTCTAAAAACCTCCATACCAAATATTAACTTGTAGCTTAACAGCTTATTTACTTTTTAAAATAGAATAAATAGATAATAGAAAAGTTATATATTGATAAAATATACTAAAAATTTATATTTCAATATTTACTTCATGTAATTTTTTAAGAAATATTTATTCTACTATTTACTTCACCTAGTAATTATAATAATAAACCCCTATTTGGTTTTCTTGGAAAATAAACATAAGTCATTTGACTTTCTTTGGGATATAATTGTCCAGTTATTTGAACTTTTATTCTTTATAGAGAGGGAATAAAAATTCTATATTATGGAAAAAAATAACTATTCTTTAGAGGGATTAGAAAATTCATGGAGAATAAAAATTTCCAAATAAATAAAGATCATAGAAAGTATTATGGAAACAGTTATTCTATTTTCTTTATATTACCACTAATCAAACGAGCCATAAAATAAAATAAAATTGAAAAGTAAACTAAAATCACATGCCCCATATTTATTGAATGGATTTGTCTTTTTAATGAAATTGAAAACGGAGAAAATTAGCGGCCTTATTTGCTTGCAAATTTGGGATCCAGAAATGGGATTACAGAGCGATGATGATGTCTTGATAAAAGCCGTGGTAATGGAGAAGCAATGTGGATTCCATTCCATCTTCAACATGTTCGGAGCTAATTGTACTCAGGTCTTTGGGCTAAGCTGCTTTCTTTCTTTTTTTTTTCAGTATCTACAAAATAATTTTTTATTATATTATTTAATACCATTGTTTTATTAAATTAATAATAACCATAAATTAACAATCATCTCTAATTAACATTAAAACATAATAATGATTCATAAGTCATGCGGTTGTCTAAAGAAAAAACTCGGGTTATGAGTTTATAAAAATCTCAAAGCACATGTCACATTTTTGTAATTTAGACTACTGTTGATAGTTTATTTAGTAAGAAGAGAATATATCTTTTAGCCAAAGAGAGAAAGAGAGAGAGTATATTTACAGGGTCCTGCTAATCAGCTTTTGGATACATAAAAATTGGAGATCTGATGCAAAAGGACATTTTTCTTTTCTTTCTTTTTTCCCTGTTAATTTTGTCTCTATGGAATAATCAGGGGGCTGTGAAAGTATAGTCTTCTGCTGAAGAAGCAACAACTGTGAAAAAGCTTGAACTATCAAATTTAAGAGATGTAAATTTAAAGACAACAATGGCAATACAAACAGTCCTATTACAAGGTGACTGAAAACAGGCACAGCCAACTACAAAGCTGGAGCAAAGCATTAATCAGAGTACTAACAAATGGCCTAAAACAATGCTTCATCTCTTCTCTATCATCATATCCAAAATATGACTTGTACCCACCTAATAAAAAAAGAAACAAACACCCATATATCTACAAAACCTCCTGATGGATTGAGACATCAACTATCAGAATGGGGCGGATGATGTCCTCCGAAGCTGATACTTCAGCTTCGGAGGTGGCGCACATGGTAACTTTGTCTCCAGCTCCTGAAAATTTAGAAAGATAATGGATGAGACACCCAAGTCTATGTGTCCATATGAAGCAAACAAATCAATGTATCAATAGTTTTAATCACATAATAGGTAATGTAAATCACACTTTTTCTACCATCAAGCTGCAAGGACAAAGAGGATGGAGCTAGAGTAGCTAAGGTTATTCAAACCGTGGAAGTGAGTTTTACTAATTTCACAAAGAACTAACTCAACTAAAGAAAAACTAACAGAAGATATTGTGTGCGTGCAATACTGGGTTAAATGAGGTAGACAATCATATTCACACAGAAGCCACCTCTTGGCATCCAACACACAAAAGATAGCATCAGATCATAACTACAGCATCAATGTTCAAGTTCACAGGGTTCTTTCATTTATACAATGCTCCAGGCCAAAGATGAGCAAGCTAGTCCAAACGGGCAAGAATTAGAAACACACAATAGGGCAATGTGCTTTAATTTGGTATAAAGTCTCTACCACTATACCACTACTTAGTTGCAAGGAGGCATCATAATGCTCTGAGCTACTCTAACTCGACCGGAGACAGATAGGACACCCATTACCAATATGTGGTAGAAATTTCATTAGAGGGATCTCTGATTTAACCCAGTTTAGCTTACAAAACAAGTATGGTAGTCAAATTGCAGCAGTATTATGCATGAAGTCTAGGATGTTTTGCGAAGTCAAGGTGTGCTGTCTGCAGCAATTAGCATATCCTTCTGCTCTGCTATCATGCTAGAACAACCATCTTCAGCATAGTATCCTCATTAAGGTGAGTCCAGTAGCAGTTCCTCTTTCCTTTATTCAAACTGTTGTCCAAATTTCTATTCAAACACCACTTGCTCAGCCTCCACATTTCTTCCCATGGCAAGCAAGCATGGCACTTATATCTCAAGTCCTCATTATGGATCTTCACTATGTAAGCAAAAAAGATCAACCAAGATGATTTCCTTCTTCATGCTTTTCAAACATCTATGAAACTAAAAGGCTTCTAGGATAATTAAAGGGAATTTACAGCATTGTGACAATAATTTTTATTGTTGCCATATTGGTTCTAACCCAACTTCTAACAAGCTGTAAGCTGAGGGAATATCCTCTTCCACAGGAAGAAAAATTGTTAATAATGATAGCACATGGAAAATACACCATTAAGTTTTTATACAAAGCTAACCTTATCCAACCAACCAGTTGTCAGATCTCTGAAACCTTTGTAAACATAAACCTTCAGGATACTTTGATAAATGAAAACAGTACAAGCCATCTGATTTAAATCTATAGACCTACAAAGCCTAAGAACCTTGCTGAAAGAAAAGCATTCAGAATAAAAACAGGAGTAAAATGTGCAGGTCAAATACAGGAAGTCTTTTCAGAATATTATTATTAAAACGATCAAACAAGTGTATACATGTTATTATTGACGAAAATATTTTTAAGGGAGAACATTTTTACTAACAAGTGATTTTCCCTTTAACAAACAGGCCCTATAGGAAAGAGTTCCCACAACAACTCAAGCAAATCTTATCCTGGTTAAATGTTGAGGGATTCACACTAGAATCCCATTACTCAGCAAATCCAGACATCTACAGTGAGAACAGAAGTCTAAATCTATCGGAGAAGACTACATAGCGAATACTAGAAAAGTTTTTTTTTTCCCCTCTATATTGAGTAATTTGGGGTAAATAATTAGGGTTGTATCCCCATCATGGAAGCTTACCATATTTTCTAGGTTTTGCATTGGAATTATTTTTTGCAAATATGCCTCTTCCAAGAACGTTTTACAACAACCACAAGATATTGACCACCAAGATTTAATTCCAAGAACATACATGATCATGCACAAGAATCTCAAAATGGCAAATAGTTTACATGATGGTCCACATAACCTTGTATTGATTGCTAGACGTAAACTAGAGTGCTTATTCTTCTAAAACTAAAAACTGTAACTTTTTGGGGATTTTTTTTTTTTTAAGTTTTGGTTGAGTATTTTATGTGATTGTACTCCTCATAATCTACTAACTTATCTGAGTGCAATATGCCAAGTACATTTAGTTACGCCTAAATTTTTTCCATACTAATTACAGGTAAATTAAACATCAACTATGAGCCAGCACCCGGTGACAGACAAAGCAAACTAAATATTTTCACATACTGATCATGAACCACAACATAATGATCAAATTTCTGGTCACTTAATATCAGAAGAAAAGAAATAAAGTTAAATATCGTGTGCACAATATCCTAATGGAGGTTGACATGTCTGTTTGAAAAGACTTTAAGACACAGCCCATAAATCAGTTGAACGGAAAACCAACATCAGCAGCCACGTTTGAGCAACATTAAAAATAAAAAGCCTATGAGTGGCCAGAAGATAAATCATGCAAATTTACTTTTCAGCAAATTTTCATGATGAAGCAACAGGCACAAAAGACAAAAGCTAGGATGTTATTCTCCAAGAAATCTAACCTTTCGTTTCCTCAGCCTTTTATTTTCCTCTTCCAGCCTTGAAACTTTGTTCTCCAGTTCATTTGTGTAGGCCTAATCATAGCAGCCTTGTGCATCAGATTGAGAATTCATAAACTAAAAGAACAAGGCTTAAAGAAGACCAAATCTTGGCATTACAAGCAACCAAACCTAAATCAGTCAAAACCAAGAAGTTCACCTGCTTCCTAGCCCGTGAGCGAGCAGCAGATTCTCGATTTTTTATCATTCGCTTTTGCCTCCTCTCCACACTCTTCTCTATTATATCTTCAGGTGCACCCCTTTTCCTTCCACTGGTTGGCGTATCAGATAATCGTTCCCATCAGGGATGAAGGCAAAGGAAGTTGGTTATCAGGATAGGGAAGTTCCATCAGGGGAGCAGCAGCCAGTTGGAGCGGCTGTCCTATAGGCTGTGCAGACATGTAAGCTCCCATCATGCTTTGTTGTGGGTGCGTAAATTGTTGGGGGTATTGCATCCACTGTGTCTGCTGTGGAAACTGTGCTGCCACAGTATCCGTGGCAACAAGAAGACTTGAACTTTTTTTATCTGAGGATGATTCAACATCAACACCTGCTTTTACCAAGAAATCCTCCAATGTCATTTCTCCTAGAGTGGCCTGTCGTTCTTGTGATTTCTTTTCCTCATTCTTCTTGGTTTGCTGAATGTCTCTCCAGACCTCATCCACCGTCTTCTTGCTAAGAGCACCCGTTAATGAAAGGCTCCCCTGACGCTGTAGGGCAGTAGAATTCCCTGATGTTGTGCCCTCAAAATCCATACCCATGGATTGACCGGCCTCTGTGGTCATGATATTCTTGAGCAGCTCATCAAGGTTCATACTGCCTAGTGGCTTCCCCAAGTCACCTATCTGATTTTGGACCTCATCAAGTGTAAGACTGTATAACGAACTTTGCCGTGTCAATGGCTGACTTTGAGAATATTTTCCATTAGCATTTCCACCACGACCAACACCACCACCTCGTGATCCCATTGTCTGAATCCCCATCAAACAATCTATACCTTCTTTTCTGTCATTCAACCCTCGATCATACACCTAAACAACCATAAACCACATTCACTCAGTTCAATTACAAAACCTAAACACTAAAACCAACCAAAAATTCGTAACTTTTACCCAAAACAAGTATCCTCTACCCTAATCCATAAAATCACGTGAGAAATCCACAACCCAACCTCCCCCCTCCCCCCACCCACACACACACACAACAACCATTTATAAGTTCATAAACTCATGAATCCCACAATTTCCCAAATAAATCATATGCCTTTCTGTCCTCTAAATTGAATATAAGAGAGGCATGCAATATAAGAAAGTCAAACTGATCACATGCAAGAGCCCATCAAAGCCACATATATCAACATCACTACTACGACCACTATACAGATTCTAAATAACCAATATTATAACAAACATTAAAGAAGGAAAAAAAAAATCAAAAAGTTCAAAGAAGACCTAGACTTAAAATGATATGGCCGGCAAATGACAACAAATTTTTACCGATCAGGACCACTCAAAAAAGCATAAACCCCACAATATATTTTGAAAGTGAAGAATCCAATCAAAAACATTTTCAGAGTTTTAATTCAACTAATGCATTAATTTGACAGCTTACAGAATCAAAATAAACATGAACAAAAGGAGGACCTAAGTGCTAAAATGGGCTCAAATTTCATCAGCTATAAATCTACTGCATGCAGATAGCCAAAATCACCGATGGTTCACCAAATGCAATAGAACCCAAAATCCAATATCCAGCAAAGTTTCAGAATTTCTATTACCCTCTCCAAATTGGAACTTTTTAACTACCAAAAACAGGACTTTGCATGTAAGACCTAAGTGCTAAAATGGCTCAAATTTCATCAGCTATAAATCTACTGCATGCAGATAGCCAAAATCGCCGATCCTTCACCAAATGCATTAGAACCCAAAAGCCAATATCCCGCAAAATTTCTGAATTTCCATTACCCTCTCCAAATTGGAACTCTTTAACTACCAAAAACAGGACTTTGCATGTAAACAAAACAAAGGCAAAGGACAGGACCCAAAATGGGAAATCATAAGAAGGACACAATCCAGTTTAGAAAATGATGGGTTTTTTTTTCAACACGCAAACTTTAGAAAAGGGTATGAAGAAAAGCAAATAGGGAAGTACAGGGAAACGAAGATGGAAAAGGAGAGAGAGTACGGATATGAAGAAATGGCATCGAGAAGTGTTAGTTTACCTCCAGTAAAGAAAGAGAGCGATCTGAAAGTTGGAGAGAGAGAGAGAGAGGGAAAAGAATTAAATTTGTGGGTATGAAATCAACGTATCAGTTACTTTTGTTTTCTTTTTCTCGCAGGAGAAGAGGGACAGCGGGGAGAGAGAGAGATATAGAGAGAGTGAGATGAATAAATGAAAAACAAACGAAGAGAGAGCGAGAGGGAGTTGTTCTTTTATTTTATTTTATTAAATTTACATGATGTGTTGAGACAAAGCCAATTGGCTCGTTTTCATGTCTTTGTTTTTCCACTGAAAAAGGGCAAAAGGGTTTTTTGTTGATAACAAGAAACAAAATCCACCCCCCTTCCACTTGGGAGGACGACAAAACATGCCTTCTCAATGTTGTACTTAGCCCACAAATGTCAATTGTCAATAATCGGTCGGTCCGTGTGGGCCGGCTTGGTTTGCCTCTTGACTCCTGCCTTTCTCGTGCATCAGCCACTCTTCGAAATGATGATCATAAATCCGCCTACAGAGTCCTCCAATATGTTTATTTGGCTTCATAAAAATAGAATTTGGATAGTTATTTTTTGTTTTATTTTTATATTTAGTTTATCAAATAATTATTTTATGAAATTTTTATTACCGTAAAATAAAAAATTATAATTTCTTTATAATTATAAATCTAATTTTGCATTCGATTTACAAAACGATTCTTTTATTTTTTTTTAATATATTTTGAAATCTAAATATGCAATCCTAACTCAACGGTTAACCCATAGATTGAAGTAAGGATATGGTGGTATTTTGATATTATTGTTTAATATATTGTATAATCAAATATATATTTATAAATTATTTTTTAAGCCTTACAATTTTATTATTATTGTATTCCTTTTAGTAAACTAAATATACCGTTTGGGATCATCTATCACCGTGGACATTTATAACATCAAGGGTTATTACTCAATCTTCTACCGAAAAGAATAATCTTATTATTTTCTGAGATAATTGATAATCTATAATCATATTTATAGTTGGAATAATATTCTATTGGATATGCTTTTCTAGGAAAAGATTCCATGTAACGGAATAAGGACTAAGTAAATAGAATGCTAATGAACTAAAAATGAAACCAAAAAATCAGTATATATCTTCTACCGCATAAAGAAAGAAATCTAGCCTTGACAAGTGAACTTCCATGCAAGGGACAGGAAACATTCATTTGCAAAAACAAAATACAAATAAAAAACCATAAAATGATCAATTAGAGAAGGTCATGTTACAGTTATTGTTGAATTAAATTGCCAATTAAATATTCTAGAATATAAATTATGTATCAAGAGTACTCGATAGTTAACTAAATTAGTGTCCATATTAAATAAGAGCAAAGAAAAAAAAAATTTATAGCATTTTAAGAAGTACACAACAAAAGTACCTAACTATATTCTTTGCAATGTCTAATTTGCAAATCGTGTTACTTCAAGAAGTTGCAACTTTTGATTAAATTTCATATGATTCAATCATAAAAGTTATATTACTTTGTGATTAAATGTTACAATTTATATATAATTCATTTAAATCAAAAGTTGTATCCAATCATTATATCATTATAACTCTTTGTGAAGTATTGTAATCTACTAATTTATGTAAAAAGTTGCAACTCTGTTTGAGATATATATTTATATGAATTTGCACAAATTTTTTTAATATATATGTTTTCAAAAACACTATAAAATAAAAATATTTTTCTATATTCAAGTGAAGTTTGATATTTAGAGTTTTACTATCTAAATATCAAGATTTAGTTGTACTTTAGGAGAATTCCACACCATAAAACTCTCATAGCAAACTAAGTGTGAGAGGTGTAAATTCTCTAAGGAAAGTCATCCAATCGTGCCTCTAAGTCATAATTGTTTATCAATTATAATTTTTCTAACAATCGTAGAGAATCGATGTTATGCGAGTGAAACACATGCGGTATTAAGAGTCATGAATCAAGACTTTGTCAAGTTAGATCGAAATGGAACAAACTTCAATCATTGGAGGGATGAAACGCTTTTTCTATTGTCAGCGCTCAATATTGTGTATGTGTTAGATCCAAAAATGCCATCTATTGAAGATTTGAAGGAAGCTACAAGTCCAGATGAGAAAGTCAAGCATGAGGAAGCAAAGAAGGAAAAAGTTGATAATGAATTTTCATATACATATCATATTCTCAATGCTCTATTAGATAATTTATATGATCTTTACATGACAATCAAATCCTCAATTGAAATATGGAAGGCATTGAAAAAAATATATATAAAACTGAGCAACAAGGTACAAACAAGTTTCTAATGCTAAAACACTTTGAATTTAAAATGCTTGATAACATCCCTATATTAGATCAAGTTCATGAACTACAAGTTCTTGTCAATCGTCTACATGATTTGCATGCGGTTACTCCTGAGTCTCTTTAAGTGGAGGCAATTTTATTGCCACCTAGTTGGAATGACCATAAGAAGAAGATTCTTCACTTGGTCAAAGATTTCATCATCGAACGGATTCTTAGGCGTATACACATAGAGAAAGGAAATTAGAAAGTGTGATGCAATGAATCTTCCATGGAGTTCTAAAGTGAACTATGTAAAAGATGGAGGAAATAACAAATCTAGTAAGAAATGAAAAGCCAAAGAACTTGATGTCAAGAAGAAGATTCGAAAGTGTTACAATTGTAATAAAAAAGGACACTATGCTAAGGAGTGCTGATCACCAAAGAATGCTAGAAATGAATTGAATACAAATTCTATAAATCTAGTAGAAGATCAAGACTTTGTAACTATGGCTACTAATTGATTCAAAGGTCTTCATATTGGTATGATCATTGAGTTGAATATGGTTACAACAATCAAATGTGATGATTGGTGGCTTGATTCGGAAGCAATTGTACATGTGTGCTACAACAAACACCAACTCAAGAGTTTCAAAGATGTTGAAAATCATAAAGTTTTGATGGGAAATGGCAACTCAGCTAGTGTGAAAGGCATTGGAGTGGTTAATCTTTACTTTACATCCGGAAAGAAATTGAGTTTCATAAATGTATTGTATATTCTTGATATAAAGAAGAATCTAGTTTCTATAGGATTATTGTATAAGAAACGATTCAAAATTTATCAAATCTGACAAATTTGTACCTATGAAAGGAGATTTATATGCACAGAAGGGATATGCTAGCGATTATGTGTTCAAACTTAACATTAATATGAATAGCAAATTTCTACTCATGAAAGGAGATCCATATGTAGGGAAGGGATATGCTAGTGATTATGTGTTCAAACTTAGCATTGATATGAATAAGATGAATATTTCTGTTTATATTGTTGATTCTTATGATTTATGGCATGTTAGATTAAGACATGTCAATTCTAATACCATTAAATTTATGAATAAAAATGGATATGTGAGAGTTAAAAATTTGGATAATATGAATAAATGTGAAGTTTGCATTCAAACCAAAATCACCAAAAAAAAAAAAACATTTCCTAATGTGGAAAAGACATTCTAAGGTGCTTGGTTTAATACATAGTGAGATCTGTGAATCAAATGGAAATTTAACTAGAGGTGGAAAAAGATACTTTATAACATTCATTGATGATTTTTCACGATATACCTATGTATATTTATTGAAACATAAAGATGAAGTATTTGAATCATTTAAATGTTATAAGTCGAAAGTAAAACATTACTTGATAGACAAATTAAATGCTTACGTAGTGATACAAGGGATTTCTCAAATGAATGTCACCAATTTTGTAAGAAAAATGGGATAATACATCAATGTACTACCCCATATACATCACAACAAAATGGATTAGTAAAATGATAAAAATCAAACCTTAGTGGATACGATTAATACACTAATCTTGAATACTAAATTGCCAATTAATTTATGGGGAGAAGCTTTATTAACTTTGTACTATATTTGAATAGAATTTAATTAAAATCTTTAGGTTTTGCTCTATATGAAAGATGGAAAGGTAGAACATCAAATTTGTAATATTTTAAAGTGTAGGGGAACATAGCCTACTATAGAGTATTTGATCTTAAAAGGACGAAGTTTGGTGCTAGAGCCTTGAAAGAAATTTTTGTCGATTATACTCAAAATTCTAAAGGATATAGATTATTAGATTTAGAATATAACATTATTATTGAAACTAGATTACCAAATACTACATCTCTAGTTGAAAAGGAAGCTTATCGTACCATACAACCAGAAATAGAATATAGATATTCTTGTGAAAATAATATAGAAGAAACAAATGAATAATCTTCTACAGAACTTAGATGAACTAAGAGGGCAAAAAGAGCAAGAATCTAGAATCAAGATTCATTGATTCACAAGCTCTTAGTTTTTTAGGAGAAGGAAGTACATATTCTTTAATTTGTAAAATCCCCTTAATACTTAGTGTAGATAGTGATCATAAAACATTTAATGAAGTAATGGCTTCTAGAGACGCAAAATTTTGGAAAGAGGCAATAAATGATAAAATAGAATCTTTATTGCCCAATAATACTTTGGTTTTAACTAACTTGCCTCGAGGATCTAAGGTAATTGGCTGTAAGAGGGTCTTCAAATGAAAGTATAATTTAGATGGTTCTTTGTAAACTTTTAAAGTAAGGTTAGTGGCTAAGGATTCAAGTAATAAGAAGGAATAGATTACTTTGATGCTTATACTCCTGTTGCAAAAATTACTTAAATAAGATTATTGTCGGCTCTTGCATCTATTTTAAAACTATATGCGCATCAAATGGATGTTAAGATAGCCTTCTTAAATGGCAACCTTGGGGAAGAAATATACACGGAACAACTAGAAGGCTTTTGTGCTACCTGGAAATGAAAAGAAGGTTTTCAAATTAATTAAGTCATTATATAGACTCAAACAAGCCCCAAAACATTGGCATGAGAAATTTGATACTATAATCTTAACAATTGGTCTTAAGCATAATAGTGTTGATAAATGTATTTATTCGAAATTTATCAGTGAATATAGTGTTATTATTTGTTTATATGTTGATGATTTATTGATATTTGGAACAAATATGATTGGAATTAATAAAACCAAGAAATATATAGCCTTAAAGTTTAAAATGAAAGATCTAAATGAGGTAGATAGAATATTAGATATTAAAGTGTTGAAACATAATGGTGGCATTGTGTTAAGTCAATCATATTACATAGAAAAGATTCTTGAAAAGTTTAAACACCTAGTAAAGAAAGAATTTACAACTCCCTATGATCCTCACTTTAAATTAGAAAAGAATTCTACAAGAGTAATAGCACAATTGGAGTATGTTAGTACTATAGGGAGTTTAATGTATGCTTCTCACTATATAAGACCTCAATATTACGTATGTTGTGTGCAAATTGTCAAGATTTACTAGTAATCCTAGTACCGAGCATTGGAAAGTCATATTCAAAGTTTTAGGTTACTTAAAGAAAACAATGAAACTAGGAATGTTTTATGGTAGTTTTCCTACTATACTAGAAAGATATTCAAATGCAAGTTGGATAACAAGTACTAGTGATAAAAGTTCAATTTTTGGATGGATATTTGCTTTAGGAGATGGTGCCATAAGTTGGGCATCTAGGAAACAAATATGTATAACACTTTCAATAATGAAGGCTGATTTTATAGCACTAGCTACAGCTAGTAAAGAAGCAGAATGGTTGACAAATTTATTGATGGAAATAGAAATTTGGTCAAAATGTGTTTTAGTCATTTCAATCTTTTGTGATAGTGAAGCAACAATGTCTTGTGTGTATAGTAAAATTTATAATAGAAAGTCTAGACATATAGGGCTGAGACACAAATATGTTTGAAAATTAATAAGGGATGAAATTATAACCATCACTTTTGTTAAGACTAGTAGTAATTTGGCAGATCCTTTGACAAAAGGATTATCTAAAGATTTAGTAAAGAATATTTCTGCTAAGATAGGTCTTAAACTCCTGTAGTTAGTAGTGATGGGAACCTGACATTATTCTAGGACATTATAGTTTCAAGGTTCAAAGGGTAAAAACAAGTCATTGTTAACCAAGTGTACTATAAGTACTATTATTTAAATGAAGTTGAGATTTAATACAATAAATATCTCTTAATGGATGAATATTATATATAAATTAATAAGTTTAATAGAGTCCACCTAATTGAGCATAGGAGTGGTGCCGCTCCTAGTAAAAGTTTAAGGAGTTTGCTTTTGTAAATGTTCAATGAAACCAAGATGAGCCCATGGCCATAATCGCACTTCCATGAAATCCATTAATTTAATGTGAAATGATTGTGTGTGTGACTTCTCTGGTTGTAGCATATAACATGAAAAGTTCAAAGCAATTAACTACTTTTCACCTTATTACCACTTTGATAACTTATATTATGGAATAATTTAAATCTAACGATATTATTTTTTATGCATAATCAATGAGGTGTTTTTAAATAATGGCAATCTACTAAGGGAATATTGAATTACGTTGTCAATTAAGTATTTTGGAGTATAAAATATGTGTTAAGAACACTCAATAATTAACTAAGTTGGTGCCCATGTTAAACAATGGTAAAAGAAGAAAATTTTGTAGCATTTTGAGAGGTACATGACCAAAGTATCTAACCGTATTCTTTGTAATGGCTAATTTGTAGATCATGTTGCTTCAAGAAGTTGTGACTTTTGATTAAATTTCATATGATTCAATCACAAGAGTTGTATTACTTCATTATTAATAGTTACAATTCATATTTAATTGATTTAAATCAAAAGTTGTATCCAATTATTGTATCATTCTAACTCTTGGTAAAGTACTGTAATCTATTGATTTATGTGAAAAGTTACAACTCTATTTAGGATATATATTTGTATGGATTTGCACAAAATTTTCTGCATATATACATTTTTAAAAACACTATAAAATAAAAATACCCTTTTATATTTAAGTAAGATTTGATATTTAAAGTTATGCTATCTAAATATCAAGATTTTATTGTATATTCGGATAATTTCGTACCATAAAACTCTCTTAGCAAGCTAAGTGTGAAAGGCGTAAATTCTCTAAGAAAAGCGATTCAATCATGCCTCTAAGCTAGAATTGTTTTTTCAATTATATTTTTCCTAATAGTTATGGAGCTGCTTTTTTTTTTCTTTGTTAAGAAAAAAGGGGGACCAACCTTGATTTTATTACAATTTAAAGAAATATAAGATCGAAAGGGATGTGAATCTTACCTTGTTAAAATAAGTAAAACCTAAGGCAAAAGGAAGTACAAAAACCCAAATAGTTAAAACGTAAAAGGGCAAGAGAATACGGCTACTTGTATTTGAAAAATTGAACTAAAGGACACTTAATTCGTTTTGCTTATCTTTATGATGCTTTTGAGTGTTCTTGACACTTTTTCCATACTTCTTCCATCTCTTGCAAATGTTCTTTAAAGCCACAATACGGAGATGTGAAGAATATGGAGTCCCCATCATCCTCGTTCTTAGCCTCATTATTTGGAATCTTATCATCTGCATTGATATTAGAATTATCATCAAGAGTCTAAATATGACTATGAATATATTTGTTATCACCCAAAAGACTTAATGGCATTAGAAGGGATTGAGATTGCTTCAAGAAGAAACAAATATGTCTAAAGTGGCTCTAAGTGACCTTACATTTTCCTTAATGGTAGAGCCTAAAGCAATACTTTTAACCTTGGAGTCTACTTTTATAATATTAGCTTATTTTATATCATTTTAGTCATAAAATTCACTAATTTTATTCCATAAGGACCAACTTCATTTACCATATCCTAGCATTTTCAAAAATAGCAATATTAACTAGAGTATTATCAATAAAGACTACTTTAACTTTATTCTAATTGGATGCCCCCAATTTTAGGAACATATTTTTACAAAACCAATTTGAGTTTTGATCAAGTTTAGATTTTGTTTTTCCTACAAAGATTCTTTCAAAGTAGGTGCTTTAGTATAACATTCATTAGCATAGTGATCCATTTTAAAATAGAATGAAGGAACAAAATTTTCACATATTCTCAATCATAACTTGTTGAGAAAAAAAAAATCATACTTTTCGTTACCAATCCATTTGAGTTATTTGTAAGTTTTATAATCATCAACCTCAATAGGCATATAAGCAATTAAAGGCTGTGAAAAATTAGCAATAAGTTATACCAAAGGTTGATGGCAAAGCAAAATGCATGGATCTTTCAAAATAATGCATGCGAAGATCAGGAAAGGCAATCTAAATTAGAGTAATGGGTGATTTTTGAGAAGATTGAGAAAATAGGGACCATTTCAACTTATGCATGATCAATGAGTTGATTTTGCGTGTATTTCTTATCTCAAATGCAAATGTAATCTTCTTTGAGCAATAGACAAATTAAGACTTGGCATTGATTGAGTAGGCCAATATCAATTAAGCCCTAGAAGCCTCTAATAATAAATAAATCTTGAATTTTTTTTTCATTGTAGGTTGTGAATAAGTAAAAGAACCCATTGAAGCATATTTGAAAGAGGGATAGAGCCTTTCAATTTTGTCACTAGATAAAAGCAAAACTCCCCTGTATGGAGTTGGACGGGATTAGCAAAAACTTAACCTATTTATTCGAAGAAAAAAAATGAAGGAAAATGAGAAATTGGTAGATAATAGAGAAATGGCGATCATTATTGCCACTAGGTTTTCGCTGTTTATAAAGGAAAGAGAGAGACTTTTAGAAAATCTAGAGATTATGTAGAATA
This sequence comes from Laguncularia racemosa, assembly GCA_037954665.1. Classification (NCBI taxonomy): domain Eukaryota; kingdom Viridiplantae; phylum Streptophyta; class Magnoliopsida; order Myrtales; family Combretaceae; genus Laguncularia; species Laguncularia racemosa. The sequence continues at coordinate 375,030 of JBBMOL010000071.1, read as the reverse complement.
TGTTATCTATATTATTCCTTTCGGAGGCTCGATAATGATGTAATGGTTAGACTAAAAATTTTATAGACTGACAATTCCTTTATACATTAGTAACTAATACATGAAAAACGAATTCTAATTAGTTGGGTCTTATTCTAAGCCATATAGACCTTTCTTTTCTTTTTTTTTTTAAATGTACAACCGACATTTTCTATTCATCTCCTTTTCTTTCAAGAAGACTAACTTCCACCATTTGCAGCATCTAAGCACATCATATGCTCGTGCCACATGGAGAAGTTGCACTTAGACAATGACATGAACAACTTTGAGAATACTTAGGTTGCAAGGTTAATGACTTTAAATAAGATCCCGTTAATAAGATTGAGATGACTTTAAGGGCACCAATGAGCTATGCCTAGCCCTTAAAACCAGTGATAATACTTAACACTAGGATTACAAGATGAAAAATAAGTAGCACTTTCTACTGCTTAATGAAGGCGAGCAAGATTTTAACTTTATTAACATAAATTCAAACATCCCTTAAGTAGTGAAGGATAAGAAACTCAACTAGTAGTGTTGATGGTTCAACTTAAAATACCCTCTTTCTTTTATGGGATTTTTCTTAAATACTAACGATTTCACAAATGTAGTACTTTTTATCAAAGAAGTATAGTAAAGTGATTTTTCTCATAATTCTTAAGTAAATGATGTAAAGATCCATCTCCAAATACATATAATATGCATAATAACACACAAATATATATATATATATATATGATCCTATATGATTAAGGATACATGGGCTTCTAGCGACTTAAAATAAGTAGGTAACATCGAGAAATAATTGAATTGAATATTTATTGATCTGAATCGGAAGGGCATGAACATGATCACTTGCACTAGACCAAACAGTAGAAAGGGCCGGTTTTGGCCCATGAACCGACTCAGACCGGTTCAGCCAGTTCAAGCCTGTGAACCGACCCTTCAGAGGAAGTGGCCTAGCGAGTAAGAACCACCAAGCCGATGATTCAATGCTCGGGTTGCATTATGCAACCTAGCTAACCGGCGAGTCCAACTCACCGTATAAGACAAAAATTAAAAAAAAAAAATCAATTGTCAATCCTGTGTTCGATGTTCCTAACAAAGTTTGAAAGTTTAGACAACGTTGCTGAACAATGGAAGAATACAAATTGCAAACATTGAAAAACAATACCCTGACACACGTTGAAAAAGAAGTAAAAAATTTGTCAGAGGAAGTAAAGAACAAAGTGAAGAAAATATTGAGGTTAAAGGCTGCAACTCTGCAACATTGGGGAAGAAAAACAAAGAAAAAAAAAAGACAGTAGGAGAGAAATGTGGAAGAAGGGAGTAGCTTGAAAATAGTCAAATATGTGCCTAGAGAATTTGAAAGCATGGAACATATTTTGAAGAAAAAAATTGTGTAGGTTGATAAGATTGCAGGCAATGAGGAATGGGTTGTAACTGTTGGTGTAAGTGCAGTGTGCAGGTGTTCAAATTTTCAAATTTGAACATTTGAATTTGAAAGCATGGAGCATTTTTTGAAGAAAAAAATTGTGTAGGTTGATAAGATTGCAAGCAATGAGGAATGGGTTGTAACTGTTGGTGTAAGTGCAGTGTGCAGGTGTTCAAATTTTCAAATTTGAACATTTAAATGGTATAAAAGAAATTAAGTGTGTTGTTGGATGAATGATGTTGTATAAATTGATAGTGTAGTGTAAAGAGCAAAATTACCCACGTACAAAAATTGCACTTACTCTTGTCTTCTGCTCTCATCTTAAAATTTCTGTACTCTCATCTTCTATTTTGTGTGCTCTTCTTTTCTATTTGCTGTGCTCGCATCTTCTATATAATTAGATAATTTCTGTTGTATTTCTTACCAACTGTTAAATAAAAAATGGCAAGTCATTTTGGCAATTCAGGTTCTTCTAAGAGGGATCGTTCTAGCAAATGTGATAAGGGAAAATCTATGCAAGAGCCACCCCAATAATATTTTTGAAGTGGATAATTACAATATCCATGACTTTACCAACGAACGCCTAGAGGACTTAATGATGCTACCCTCAGGCTTTCATGAAAGGTCTTTTAGTAGACAAAGTGAACAACTACCACGACAAGGCAATGAAGAGAAGGCCGATGGAGAAGGGTAAGACGATGTGCAAGAAGTGCCAAAGGAAGAAATTCCAAGGCACTTACATAGCTCATTCGACTCCACGGGTAAGCACCAGTACTACTTAAATTAGAAAATTTTACTAAATATTTTCGTAAAATGCAAGGAAAGATGCCCACAATCATGCTTATTGCAATTACTGCCAATTAAGTTATGCGTGGAAAAAATGGAGAGGGGTATAGCACCCTTAACAGGCACATGCGAGCAAAGTACCCCACGGAGTTTGGTATAGATAAATCGCAGTAATAAATTTCGCAGTCAACAAGATCGCAAGGAGAAGACTTATTTCATTATTTTGCTGATAGACAGCAAGTTTAACTTGCAAATACTTAGCAAAATGTAACCTGTCATGGACTCAAGCGGCTTCCCCGCATCGGTTAGAGTACGAGCGAGAAGCACTGAATCTAAACTCACAGACTTACGATCCAAAAACCATACAAAAAACCACCGTTAAGTTGTATCATAATGGTAAGGGTGAATTAGCTACTCTTTTCAATTCTCCTGAGACACATGTTTTCATTTGCACGAATATAAGGATCTATCCGTGGCAAGAAGATTCCTCTATGGAAGTTACATGTCATTGGCTAGGTGATGTGTGGTAGGTATAAAAAAGACCAATAGCTCTAAGGGTTTTCAACAATTGCTATATGGCGCAAAACATTTTTCGTTATATAAATATTATTTTAGGTGAATACGGTTTGACAAAAAATATTTTCTCAATTGGTTTTGACAACGTGGTCGCTAACACAATATCCATTGATGAACTTGAATCTTTAAGTCAACCCACATTATGTGGGACATTTTTTCATATTCAATGTGTCTGCCACATTTTAAATTTTTGCGTTAAGGATGGTATGAACCGTTTAGATTTTAAAATGTCCCAAATAAGACAATTGGTATGTTTTTTAATTAACTATCCTTCCATAAATAAGGCATAGCAGAGATTTTGTATTGAAAATGGAATGCGACCTAAAAAATTTAGAAATGATATTAAGCATAGGTGGAATTCTACCTATCAATTTTTACAAAGTACACTTACTTATAAAGATGCATTATATTCTTTTGCTACCATGAATATCCTAGACATTCCACTGCACCCTAGCAGTTGGGATGCATGCACTAGAATGTTGAATGTTTTAAAAGTTTTTCATGATTGTATTATAATATTTTCGCAAATGTACTAGGCTAGTGTTCATCTTTTCCTTATGAATGCGGTGAATATACTATCGATGCTGCTTGATTCCTGATATGATACTTTTCTGTAGGTGGTTATAAATGATATGGCTACAAAATGGTTGCAATGTTATAGACAAATTTCAGCAATTTATCTAGTTGCTTCTATTCTAGATCCACGATGTAAAAAAAACATGTTATTAGAATATATTAATCTATATTAGTCTATTGTTGACACGGTCTCTGACACGGAAGACACTTATGCCGTTATCGCCACGCAAGAACTATGCCGAGCAGTCCAGGTAACGAAGGAATTATATTCTAACTTTTGCACTGCATTCGATGGTCAAGTGTCTCGAACTCCCTTACCGTCCCTCAGCTCACATGGTACCACTCTTAATCCCACTCTTATTGCACAATGAATGATGTTTCAAATGTTGAAGTGGCACCGTTCCGGGTCAACTGAGTATCTTGAACTTGACGATTACATCAATACACATTTCGAATTTGGTGACAGCAGTATCACATATTTCAACATTCTTGACTGGTGAAGGAGGCATAGGAAGACGTATCCCATACTCTCTTAAATGGCTCGCCAGGTTTTGACTGCTCCTGCATCAACGGTGGTTGTTGAATAGGCATTCAACATGGCGGGCCTTATCTTGTCCTAGAGGCAATCACAATTGTTACCCGTCAACGTTGAGGCGCTGGCTTACATGAAGGATTGGTTGAAAGTAAGGAGTTGCACACAAGAGTCGTATGGGATGTCTAGTGAAAAAGATGAATACTTCAATGACTTCGTCCCATTGGGTGGAAGCTTCGCTGGTTCGGATGGGATTTTTTATGGGATTATTTTAAATACCAAAGATTTCATAAATGTAGTACTTTTTATCAAAGAAGTGTAGTGGAGTAAGTTTTCTCATAATTCTTAGGTAAATGACATAAAAATCCATCCCCAAATACATGTAATATACATGATAAAACACACACACACACACACACATATATATATATATATTTATATGTGTATATATATATTAAATCTTATATGATTAAGAATACATGGGCTTTCAGCTACTTAAATTAAGTAGGTAACATGGAGAAATATTTAAATTGAATATTTATTGGTTTGAATCAAAAGAGCATGAACATGATCACTTGCACTCGAAAATGGGCTGTCTAATTAAATTAGATCAAGCATGAATAAAACTAGACCTATATAGTGATATAGACAAATTAAACTAGGCACCTTTTTGTTTGAGTCAAATCAAAGTGAAGCTCGAGACGCAAAAGACAGAGGAAAACAACCAACAATGTTGATTTAGTTATCTAAATGTATACCCTCTAGAAAGTTGTATAGCTCTAGAATTAATTAAGTAGCAGTAATTTGGAGATATTAAAATTAAGACTTCTCTAGAGGAATTATAGATAGGTACTGTCTTTGGAGAGATTAGTAGAATAATGTTTTTATTACCAGGAAGAGTAGATAATTAAAGAATTTTAGGACATTCTTTTGAAAATTTATTGTTGTAACAAGGTTTATGAATTATAGGATCATGACAACTATCATGATGTCATTATTCCATTAAAATCCGATCATTTTCCATCCACTTAATAACATAGTATTAACTTAAATAAATATATCGGCTTTATTATACTTATCATCAAATGATGGTCATATGTCGAGCACGTACCCTTATTTTCATATGTGACACAATCTTTAGTTCTTAAGCTCTTAAACTTTGTTTTAGCCCGATCCATGATTTAGTTCTATTATTGAATTCTCTAATTACATTTTAATTTTTTTAAATTGGTTAATCATTTAGATAATTTTAATTAAAAAAAAAAACTATTGAGGAAGTCATTCTTATTAGTCATGATTCCAAGTACCAAGCCAACAATTACTCTTTTGGTATAAACTTAGCTAATTATACATCCATAGCTATCAAACCACTAGATACTTTGGAAATGGTTAGAGATTAGGAACCAGCAATCATTAGATTTAGTATAATTTCACTCTCCATTTTGATATCTCAAATGAATCTTATATATACAATTTTTTTTTTATTTGTATATTCAATTATCTAAAAGCACTAGACTCAATTATATTTACCATATCCATAGCCTTCCAATTAAGCTCATCTTAACTAAGTGGCTAGCTTCCAATTAAGAAATGAATGTTTTTCTTAGCTCATTACTATCTCTCTCATACGCTTTATATCATATCTAACATTCAACTTAATAACTAGATGTAGAAGAGTTGACTTTATTAGCGTCATCTTAGACATATACTTTAAGGTTTTATTAAGGAGATATGTGTATATAGGGTTTGCAAATTTGCATTTGCTCAATTAACCCAAATATAACATGATATGATTACAAACTGATTTATATTAAAAAAATTTGATACAATTAATAATCAAGTCAAACTCGTTTGAACTCATTTATAGATATATATTTTTTAAGCTTTTTAACATTTTTTTTTAAGTTTTAATTTAATTATGGTATGGATATTGTATTATTAATTATTGGGTGTCTTGTCTTGTTTCTCTCTCTCTCTCTTAGAAGTGTTGTTTCAAAATGGAAATTTAGGGACATTGCTTAGCTTGTCTTGTATGATGATCAATTTTTTCATATTATGAGATTCATTTATGGTTCTATCTTTAATATAATGTACAATTTCCCTTTTAAGATATCTTATATAAAAAATATCCATACTGTAAGGTCTATTTATGTTTTCACATTGTTATGCTATGCCTATTTCTTTTGAGAAGTTTATAGAGAGGATCTCATATCTTAAGAAAAGTTGGAATTTTTTCAAGAATTACAATAGGAGAGGATGACTGAACTTAGCTCATTCTATTTGGAGACTAACATCAATACCACTAAGCTACATGGAATTTAATTGAAAAGTTGAAATCTATATAACTCTAGTGTTTGAATTATTCAAAGAAATAATATATATTAAAATTTATTTTGGACTTGATATCCATAATGATATAAATAGTTCATTTGTTTTTTTGGATTCGGAGCATCCGTTAAACTTTAGTGACATGAAAATATTAGAAAAAAACACAAAGAAATAATAAACTCTTTTCATTAATATTGTCAACATTGTCTCTTTTTTACTTTATATAATACTTAATATAGAATCTCTTGCAATCCATCTTAAAGAAACATGATAAGATGTTTGAATTTATAAATTGACATTATCATCAGACTAGGCTAAGGATCAATGTAATGCAACGTTAAGACATAATAGATAGATTATTTACTTTGTTATACTTAATTATACTTTACTTTAGCATTCTATTACGGATTTGTTATGTTTAATAACTTAAATAATTTATTATATATTTTAATTTTATAGATATTTTATTATTGTTATCGTTTAATAGACTTATAACTATGTTAGGATTCATTTTGAATTCTTTTAATATCCAAATAGATTTAAATTGAATATAATATATCTTTAGTAAATCAATTAAATTACGTATTTAAATTTTTAAATATAATTACTAAACGAATCATAACGTTACCAAGAGTCGATTATTATGTAAGAGGAGAGGAGCGATCCAGATAATGCATGTAAATTACGTGAGTGTTGTTATAATTTACCCAAAGAGTTAAACCAAAAACGTGAAAAAACTTGCTTGCCATGTCGTCAACTGGGCGCGTCGCGAAGTGGAAGTAAATGATTTCAAAACTCGGAAGCCGCTCAAAACGTCGCGACCCGTCGGTCCATTTTTCTCCTCTCGCATCTCTCCTTCCCCTAGGGTTTTACTATTTTCCCCTCAAATCATCCCAAATCCGCACCAGGAAACCTCAGATCTTGAGTCTATGCACTGATCCTCTTCCCATTTCTCAACCTGATTAGGGTTTTATTATTTTCCCCAAACCCTAAAATGTCCGCATCCACCGTCTCAATTACAGCCAACCCTGCCGCTCGCCGGCGACCCGTCGTTGTCGCCGACAAGAAATCCAACCATGCAATCGAACTAATCGCCACGGAGAACGGTCCAAGTGCTAATGTCAACGCTGCGACCGCCGATGACAAGATCCTCCCGGCTAGCAGCAAGGATCTGAGCCACAATTCTATCCGAGGAGAGGCTATAGACGCTCCTGCTGTGAAGAAAACAGTCGGGAACACGGCGCTTCCGGCGCGCCGGACTCGGAAACTTCTTGTCAAGGCGGAGAAACCTTGGTGGTTAACGGCGGTAAGTGTTTTCACCAAGAATTTTGTTCTTTTGTTAGTTGTATTAGGTTTTGTTCAGTTAATTAGGAGATTGGCTTTGAAATCGCCGCCGAGTGCGGTGGTCACGAATCCGTCGGCTTATTCGGATTTGGAAGGACGGATTGCGGATGTTGAGAGTCGGATGAAAAAGACTTCTGGGATGATTCAGTTGCAAGTTGATGTGATTGATAGGAAAATTGAGGATAAAGTTGGTGGGATAAGGAAGGAATTGAGTGATAAGATTGATGATAAAGCTGGAATTTTGGAGGCCGTGATTCAGAAACTTGAGTCAAAAAGTGAGGGTCTTGAGAGTTCTTTGAGTGAGTTGAAGGGCATGGAGTGGTTGTCAAAGGATGTGTTTGAGAAGTTTGTCAAGGAGTTCAATAAGGAAAGGGCTAGTGGTGGTGGTGGTTTTGAGGATGTGGGTTTGGATGAGATTAAGGCCTATGCCCGGGATGTCGTGTTGGAGGAGATAGCTAAGCATTCGGCAGATGGGCTTGGGAGGGTGGACTATGCATTGGCTCCAGGTGGGGCTATGGTGGTTAAACATTCAGAGGTATATTCTCTTGGTAGAGGTATCTGGTCTATGTGGAATAATCAGCATGGGGTTCATGGTGATGCTGAGAAAATGTTGAAACCAAGTTTTGGTGAACCAGGGCAGTGCTTTCCATTGAAAGGGAGTAGTGGTTTTGTTCAGATTAGGTTGCGGGCTGCTATATTCCCCGAAGCTGTTACCTTGGAACATGTAGCAAAGGTGATGTTGCTAATTTTGTCCATAGTTTTGTCTTGTTCTTTTTCTGCTTTTGATAAAGTTTTGTTTTGTTTGATCTCTTGCTTGAATGTCAATAGGATATTATTATCTCTTTTTTTGGATAATTGATATTATCGTCTCTTTATCTCAGTGACTTGCTTGGACCTTTATTATTTAAAAATATTCTTTGGTCACATTGCATGGCATGCTTAGGTCCATGTAGGGTTTGTGTACTGTGTGAATGTGTCCATTCTAGAGTATACTAATATACTTATTAACAAAAAAAAAAAGTGTCCACTGTACCCATTTGCTTTGTGCCTTCTGCTTTTAAGGTACACACATGGGGTGAATTGCAGATTATTGCTCATTCAAGTTCAAGGATTGTAAGTGCAATACATGGTGGTATGAGCTGATTTGTACAAAGTGCATATTGAAATGCTCTTGGTGTTTGCGATTGTGGGCATGCTTAGGGAACTTAAGATGCTATACTAAAAATATGATGAAATTATTATTAGGATATGCCCTCATGCAATCACTATTTATATTTTGATACTTTAGTTTCTCTAGTTCATTTTTCTTGTAAATAATATCAGTGAAAATTTTAGCACTTTGAAATATGAAAGTACTCATAGTCACATTTGAACTTGAGTTAATTTGACCAAAGCTTGTGGATTGATTTTCTAGTTTAATTGGTTTTCTGCTTCTTGGTGAATAGATTGTTTAATTACAATGTGAAGTTCCTGGTGGAATTGTATGAATGGCTATCGGGATTTTCATTTTTTTTAAAATCAAAATAGGATTCCAAATATCATGTGAAAAACTAACAATTATAATGAAGATATGCATTTTTTTTTTTGTGATACTTGCAACTTCAGTTAGTGTAATATAATTGATTGATTCTTCTTGGAGCTATTTACTGCCAGAGTTTAATGGATGCATTTCTCATTGACTCACTTTTTGTCCCTATGCCCATCTACGTAATAAACCCTAGTATCCCCAATTTGTGTGAAGTAGTGTATTTGTTTCTACATCTAGGCACAATCACCTCTTAAATTAAGTTATATGTTGTCCTTCTGAATGATTTTGTTGTGGCAATCTTGCTGGGTGTATCAATCTGATAGAACTTTACTTGCAGTTATGTTTCCACTTTTAGAACTGGCCAAGCGAAGCATTATCTTTCTGCAAAAAGCATCAGCTATACCTGTTTACTTTAAATCTAAAGTGTACAGTGAGTCAGTTATGTCATCTGCACACAAATATATTAGATATCCACTTCAATCTCTTGTTTGTGTGGTTACAGTGATACCTTTGATGCATGTCTGCAAATTTTTCTCCGAGGATACCTTTGGTAGTAGGTTTTGATATCTTGGAATGGTTGGTATATAGATTGCTCAAACTAATGTTCCGTTTGGCAGATATTGCTAAAATTAGAAGTGTCCTAAAAAATAGTTGTTTTACTGGTTTTGTGTTGGAGATGTACTGTTTCTGACAAAGAAAAATCAGATTAGAGTTTAGTAATATCTCATAACAGGGATCTGACTTTTAATTAAAGAAAAAAAAAAAAAAACTCATAACAGGGAGATTGTTAAAAAAATTGAAAATGCAATCCAAATATACTCTGAATAAAAACATATTATTTTAACATTTTAAAAGCATTTTGTCAAAATTTTGCGAGTCAAGTAAGCAATTTTTTTTTCAGCCAAATAATTTAGTAAGTTTGTTGGAATTGGAAGTGATTAACTCTTTCGGTGTCTATGGAGCAGAGGGATCTTTTTTAGTTACCCTGGCAGCGAGTTCTATGTATTCTTTGATTCCCCCCACTTGCTGTTGTCTAACTAGATGCAGGGGTTTGAACCTCCCTGATTTGCCTTGTCCATAAAGCCAGTATTGCTGGACCAATTTGTGCTTTCTGCCCAAGTTGGTTATGGGTTATTTGGTGGAATTCTTTTATGTATCTTGTGGACTAGGTTTCTTCTTTATAATCTTTTTTTTTATGTGAACTTTAGTACTTTTTTCTTGTGATCATAATTATTCACTTTCCTATCTTGCTGCAGCTAGTTAAGTTTTCAAAAGCAATTGTTATGACATATTTATTTTGAAATATGTTAAATTTTGTCTGCTGAAATGCTTTATAATCTACTTGGTTGTGTGTTCTTGAAAAACTTTCTCTGTGGTCTGTTGTATGACTTGTTTTATCTTAATTGCAAAGTGTTTTGATAGGTTGTTTCAAAATTATATTGGAGCGTATTAAGTTTTTACTGTGCTTTGGTTCTCTTTTCTTTTTCGTTTTGGCTGCTTGACTTGAATAGGGTATTCAATGGTGCTTAAAGACCTCAATTTGAAGTACTGGTTGTTTTGCGGTTTTGGAGTGCCTTGTCTGTTTTTTTTTTCAGTGGAACTTGGTGGTGCTTCTGGAAATTTTTTTTCCAAGAGAAATTTATGGAAAATTATTTACCAATATTAGGGGAAACTACTATATGAAAATAAATTCACAAAACAAAGAGGGAAAAAAAGATGGTGAACCATTAGTAGATATTGTGGTGGTGCCCAAATTTTGTAGTGTGAGTAGTATCTGGTTGTGAGCGGATTGAATGATGTAACTTTGGTGGTTTGTGGTGGTGGTCATGGGTGCAAATAGATTTCTCTTTATAAGGGTATTTTAATGGAATGTTTTTGTTGAATTAAGTATTTCTGTTGCTTTGTATTTCGCAATTAGCTTCAATGAAACTGATGCACCTTTTATTGTGTAAGTTCTATTTATCCCATCTAAGTTTCATGGTTTATACATGGGCAGATTGGTGGATCTAGTTTATAATTTTTCCTCTTATTGAACAGTATCAAATACCATGGGCTATCATCAATTTGTTGTCCAAATGGCCATTTTAGTAATTTTTTTTGCTGCATTATATGGTTATTTGGATGGCATATAGTACCATGATTCACCAATCCCTGATGATTCTGTTGCCATCCTACGATGGAGGAATTTCTAGATTGTTGAAAATTTATATTTTATCCTTCCCTTGGGTGGGGGGATTCTACCTTGTTAGCATGAGATTCATTTGTCTTGATAGTGAGCATGGGCGACTTGTCTATTAAATTTTCTAGTTTAGAAAAAATGAATACCTAACTCAAACCATTTTTATTAATGTTCTGTTTATCCAATAGGGTGTTTCATTGTTGCTTTAGTAAGAGGCTTCTTGTTGTCTCCTCAACAACAATTGCTTGTTGTGCTTGTGCATTTGTTTCTATGCAGGCATTTTTGGTTGTATTTACCGTGTTATGAATGATGGCTGAAGTGATTTGATGATGAATGTCAACAGGGTGTTGCCTATGACAGATCAAGTGCTCCTAAGGATTGTCGGGTCACTGGGTTGTTGCAAGGGTCTTCAGATCCAGCGTCAGTTGGTACAGAGTTTACATTGACGGAATTTACTTATGACCTGGAGAAGAGTGCTGTGCAGACATTTAATGTGGTGGATGATATAGCTCCTGGACTAATTGATACAGTCAACTTTTACTTTTCATCAAACCATGGGAGTTCCACACATACTTGCATTTATCGCCTCAGGGTGCATGGTCATGAGCCTTCTGATGCAGTGGCAGTGTAGGCTTCAGACAACCTGCATCAATCACCTTTGATGGAACAATCATGTCCCTAATGGAGTTTCGCTCATGCTTGGTATATGTTATCCTTTGTAACTGCCTTGTCAGCTTGAGTTGTATGTTTGAAGAATTTGTCTAGGGTACAGGACATGTTTTTGTTTGTTGATCATCTTCCTCGTGCCAAGTTTAGATGAGGTTGTGTATTCCTTGTAATATTGAGTAGGTAGAGTATTGAATTTATTGACACTAAGCTCATGGTTAGAGTCACCTGATTGGTGATAGAAGGGCAATCCCTTCTGCATGCACACGCGCTATGGTCATCGTGTTGGGAGCAGTGAGGGCTGAAAATATTGTCCTGCTTCAAATCAAAGGAATTTTTCGCTTTCAGAAAGTCCTGATGATATTGGCTTTTTTGGGATATTCAGTTTTGTCTATTCTAGTATTGAACAATAAAAAATTATCAGGAGATACCGGGTGCTTAGTGCGGCTGTGTTGTAAGTTAAAAGTGGTAGATATATAACATATATATAGTGAGTAGCTAGTCCGCTTTCCATTCGATACTCCATTCAGTCTTGTATTTATATATATAAGTAAATATATATATATGGTCCATATGGAGAAAAAGATCTTTAATGAGATGAAACTGAGATTTGATTCAGTGTTTCTTTATTTTGCAAGTGTAAGATCTTGTTAAAAGGCCCACGGGATTGTATCATTATTGGGTGCCTCAGGCATTTGAAAGCCATTTGGCGATCAAAGCACGTTTTAATGTGTATACTCCACAGATTTAATGGGTCTGAGATGTTTGGAGCATTAATGGACATTAGTTCACGGTTCAAAGTTCAAACCGAACTGTGAGGATGTTATGGTTTCATTCAATCGTGTGAATTTAGATGTAACCCCAATTCCAAGTTGAACGTGGACCGAATTATTAAAAAAAAAAAACTGTTGTATTTTTTTTTGTTTTTTTTAATCCATTTTTAGTTTATAATTTTCGGTTCGGTTCAGATCATATGTTTCAAATCACGAATCATGGAAAATAAAATAAAAAGAAAGAAGGAAAATTTGTTGCTATTCGATTAGATTCATATATTAGTTTGGTTTTTGTCGGGTTTTGTTTTCACCTCTAGTGGACCCATTCTCTGGGAGCTGAAAGTTGAAAGACGGAGACATGATGAAGATGCGCATGATTATGGTCAGCCACAGCATAGACGGAGATGATTCATATCCTTTTGATATTGAGCTGCATGTGCGGCTTGAGTACTGACGCTTCCTTTATTCTTCTCTTTTCTGCTTTGGCCACAAGAGCACTTGGAACTTGGCAGGTTCTTTATGCAAATTGGGCACCGGTTGTACTACATTCTCGACTCGTCAACATGTACTTTGTTCCTGGAATGACAGGATATTTAAGAAATTAGAATGCCTAAAGCACGCAACCACCATTATCTTTCCCTTTGTTATGCGATGCTTTTACATGCCTGTTGTAGAAGATTCCACCATTAATGCAAAAATAAATGGGTTTATTTTTTTTTTTTAACTATTGTTATTTTATAAGAAAACGCTTGAATAGTTAAAAGATAGTAGATTTATCTATACTTATTTGGAAAAATTATAAGAAAAAAAGATTTCTTTTTTGTTCTACTTCTTATAATGATCGAACTTGAATTGTTTAAACCATTTAAACCACTACTAAATTAAATCATTACATGAAAATTTCTTTGAAAAATATTTATTAATAATTCAGAAACCGGAAATAAATATGATGAGTAACACCAAATCAACCATACAATGCTGGTGGATTGATAAAGAACAAATTGGATCATTTTACAAATCTCATAACTCCCAAGTTGATTATTGTACATCCAAGATAGTCAACAGTTTTCCAATTTAAACCAAATTTTTTGTTCTCCATCTGGTTCTGGTGTGTGTGTGTGTGTGTGAGTGAGTGAGAGGTCTAATCCTTGATGATGCAAATTCAAACGATTTTATTCTACTTTATCTGTTGGTGAGAACATATAAACATTTCCATGATAGAGAGAGAGAGAATTTACTTTATTCATACCCACTTCTAACAACAGAAGAATGTGGAGTTGAATAATAATATGCTGTCCATAACATATTGTACTATGGTACCTAATCTAGGGTACGAAATATCTATGGTATGTGACAGTAGGGGTGGATGTGTCTTGCGGTGAGTAAAGCTTTTTACCTTTTATTATAAGAACCTATACCATTTGATCAATTCTCCATCTGGGTTCTTTCCAATACAGTTAATGTAACCAATTTTTCTTTTGGAATGAGAAACATCTTTATTAAATAAAAGTATTAGGAAGATCTTAAGTGAAAATCTTGATAACTTTAATATGATTTTTTTCTTTTACGGTAAAAAGTAATTCTGTATTAATTATTTATTACATGTACTAACCGATAAACAAAGTCGCTTAATCATGGCCAATTATATATAATAAAGAAGAAGAAGAAGAAGAATGGGTAGGGGCAGGTGGTCTTCCTCTAATTTGGGGAAGCTGCAGTTTTAGGAAAGGGCAAAAAGCCGTCATTCGATGAACAGTTCTTCATCCTATGGGCAGGGCAGTCGACAGGAACAGGTTTCTTGTGGAATTACCAAATTTCGGATCAGCCTTTGGGGACCAGTACGCTTAGGTTTTTCTTTTTTTCTTTGCTTCTTCTTCTTTCTTTTTTTTTTTTTTTAATAATATAATTTTGTTCCTTTAGGTTGCTTCCTTTCCTTGTGACAACGTTGGTATTCTTAATTGTATTGTTTCGCTTTTCTTGATGTCTGTCATAACTCTTGAAATTTTAGTAATAATTAAATTTATCTTTGGAAAAAAATTATTAGAAAAAAACAGAGAGAGAGTATTATATTGATATTTTAATGGGCAAAAGATTAATGATACTGGTCATAAATAAGTGGTCAAGGTTTTCAATAAGAAAAAAAAAAAATTTAGGTTTCAAATAAAAAAAATAGATACTAAATATATAATTGTTTAATTAAAAAAATTACTTTTTATAGCATTCGTAGAAAAGAAATTATTGGAATATTTAAATTTCTCCAAAACCTTTAATTATTATTCCTTTAGTAATAAAAACTCCTCGATCTAACCAGTCTTCTAAAGATTTATTATTTTTAGATTAAATCCAAGTCTATATATAATATTCTCCAACTGAATAAGGAATTGTAAAATTGCCCCCACCCCTAGCACAAAAAATAAAATAAAATAATAAGGAATTGTAACACTGACTAACACTCAACTGTGCACCTTGTAGACCTTACTGCAGGACCACCAATTCCATCGAGAAGATGAAACCCCCAGGACCAGAATTGGGTTATCGTTATCGGAACAATAAAATTTTGCCGGCGCACGCTGTTAGAGTTTAGCCGTCGGTTTTACGAGATTCACAAAAACTAAACAAAACTTGGATTTACACTGTTTCATAGATTCATCATTTTCAAAGCCTCACCAAGATAAAAATCACCTCATTGAAATTTATTTAAAAAAAAATCTGAAAATAATTCTAAAATTAATATCAGATGTTGAAAACTCGATCTAAAGTAGGCTTTAACATCGGATGTTTAACACTTGAATTAAAGCACAAAATTTTGAGAAAATGGTTTTGGTTTTTGATGGTATCCTCCATTGGAGCCATACGTCGAGTCATTGAGAGGAGAGTATTTATATAATAAAATAATCCGGGTTCCAGTTGGACGCATGTATTAATTCGGGTGCAGTGCAATGCAGTGTGCAGACTGCAGAGGAGGCGGAGAGGATGCATGCTTTCCGTGCGCGGGCGTAAGCGTGGGTGTTTGACCGAAATTGTCGACACTTACGGACGTTTTTTATTGGGCAGGGCGAAGATGGGCGTGGACTCCCATTTCCACCTTGTCTTTCCACAACACAACCCCAATTTTTCCACTACTGTTCCTCGCGTGGGGGATCCACTACCCTTTACTTGGGATATTTAATTATCAGAATAGATTATCATTTCTCCATTTGAAGAAAGATTTAAATAAAAAATAAAATAAATTTAATGGTAAAAGATTATTTCATAAATATTGTTTAATTATACTTTGTTATACATGATGATTTAGCTCTTGCCTATTAAGCACTACATCTAAGCCTTCAAATACTTTCACATAATATTTAGTAACTTTTAAATTTTAGTTTAAAAACTAAAAAATGAATAGTGCTCAGATAGTGGTAATAATATTATCCGTTTGATTCTAACTAAGATTAGATAAAAAAATAATTGTGGAGAGTTTGAAGTTACAAATCTTACTAAATTAAAGGAAAAGTAATTTATCATTCTCTTCTCATGATTCATTCTATCATATCATCCAAACAATGGAATTTTTTTTTTCTCTATTTGCTTCCTACATATCGAAATACAAAACAAAGATCATTTTTTAATCTTTTTCTTTTGTTTCTCTTTATTTTTATTTATTCCCTTTCTCTCAAAAGTAAAAAGTTGCCAAACATAGTGTTGATACACAAAAAACCGTTGTATAATACTAGTCTAAGTTTTAGAGGAGACATGATAGTTCTAGCTTACTCGATGTTCGCACTGATTGATGTAACCTGAGAATTGATCTTGACACCCCACAACATTAATTTGAAACAAACTCCTAAAAAAGCAAAATAGGTTAGAAAGCTCAACCATTTGATTATATAAATAAGAACCAAATTATAACAAAGCTTTGACCCATTAGCTATAAAGAGACAAGAATCAATTGCATATGAACCTCACTTTCTTCTCTATAGATGAGCCAAGAACCTCACTTAGTTCCCTTTCCTAGATTTGCCTGGGTTTGATTCACTTCACCAGGTTGATCCCCTAATTACCAAGGTTGACCTAACCTTCTTCGTGGTTTGTATTTTTATCTCTCATATGATCATGAATGATATTTATGGCGCTTTGAGTTGATTTTAAAATCATTTCAAGATATGCTCTAATGTTCTTCACTGCCTTACACATAAATATGTCAAATTTGCTTACAAGTTCCTTAGCTAACATCTTTGTTATTGGTCCTTGAGGTTGCAACTGGTCCAATGAGCTTGTTGGTTTAGTGCTTCATTAGTAGGACATTGCAATGTATTCCTCTTGGATAATGATCTAGTCTTAGAATATTAATCGATCAAATCAACATTCAAGTCAAGGTGTGCTTGGTTCAAAACATTTTTACAAAATCTTTTTAATATTAGTTAAAACCGAAACTTTAGAATTAGTAAATATTGCTGTAATAACTTCAAGAGATTGTAAATAGAAGTAGCTCTTAGAAATAAATAGTGAAAGGAGATAATCATGGTAGCCTTCCATCAATGGTGATGTTTAACAACTATAAAAAATAAAAATAAAAAATGATTACTCTCTTTTAAAAAAAATAATTTTTTTAACGATATTTTTTGAGATTATTAATGCCCATCTAGTGTTATATTCATCTTTTTACTATAATTTGTATTAAAAGTCACTAATAACTATAACCGTTTAAGATTATTTCATTATATTTGGTAATTGTAAATCCTTGATTATAATAAAAAAGGTGGGAAAAGTTAAAAAAAAAACGTTGTTAGGGAAATAAACACACCCTTAATTGAAAATTCCTTTATCTAGGGTTTGAAAAGGGTTGATTTTTAAACCGAGTTCCATAGCAATAGGTAAATAAAATATCTAACAATGGCTTTGCTTTTTTCCCAATTTACAATTGGCTTGCATATGAGGGTATATTTCTCTTTGTGGACGTGTAAATAGGATTTATACATAAAGTAAAAAAGAAGACTCATGGGGGACTCGTGTGCATCAAAACTATCATGCACTTTTTCAATCGCTTTTATAGTTACAAGCTCTATTCAACAGCTTCTCCCATTTGAATACACAAACTTTTTATCCATAAACAGGAAAAGCTTAAAAAGATGATAATATATTTGTAATATTTTAAATACTGATCGTGTAAACTACATAAAAGTAGGACGCCGATTTTCTTTTTTTCCATTAGGCTTCGACTTAATTAAGAAAAGATTTTTCAATTCATCTTTGAAGGGACATCTTAGATTCTACGTCCCTCCTTTTGACCATTCTCTCTCTTCCCCTCCCAATAATACAAAGGTAAAAGTATTGATGGATAAATTGAGCTGCTTTTTATGGTTAAAAGAAAAAAACTTATACATGTTTTATTATTATGACTACTGAAGCAAAAATAAAAGGTTTAAATCTAAAAAGCTTTTTATTTTGAATTTCTTAATAAACATTAAATTATGATCATTATGTAAAAATAAAAAACTTCCTATTTTATATCATATTATGATTAACACCATAATAATTCATATAAAAACTTAAATTTATAGATATAGAATGGGTTATTATATCTATTATTTATTACCAGACATGGCTATGAGGAGAAGTACAAACATAAAACAACAAAATAACAAATAATTGAGAGAAAATACTACCAATGGCATAGTTTGCACATTTCGCACGCAAGAATATATATACATATATATAGATATAGATATAGATATATAGATAACTTGTTTCTTCTCATTCTTGTCTCTCTTCAGGTTTTGGTATATGACCATGTCCCCTATACACGATTTAATTTCACCTTGATTCATAACACTTGTTGAGTTCTTGATTCTCTACAACCATTGGAATTCATCCTGTTATGCATTTCCAGAATGAGTCAAATAAAATAGTGTGGAATTTTCTAGGAACGAAAATTGACTTTCTCGAGAAAAACAATGACACCACCCCACTCGGAAATCTTAGGACGTCAGTATACGTAACGCCTAAACAACCTTATAGGGATGCCATCACCTGCTCTTCTCTTTCTTGTTCATGGTCAGATTATCTTTCTCCCTTCCTTCAACATAACCTGGTATGCTCTTAAGTATATAAATATGATTTCCTGGCAGGATTATTAGTATGTTTTTCCTAGTTTGAGAATTTTCCATTTTTTTTTGTGGGTTTTTGGAATATTTGGTCTGATGGGCATTTGATGAATACTATATTTTGTTTTCCTTTTTAAGTTTAACATGTTTTCATAGAATAAGAATTATTTTCTGGTTTCCTGGAATATTTGGCATGATGGGTATTTTTTTTTATATAATATTTTGTTAGGACAACATCTTATTTTAGCTGGTTGTATGAAAGTGAGACGAAACTTCCATTTTTGGCATAAAAATTTAGATATGTATTATAATTCTTCGGACACAGGAAAAAAAAAAATTACGACAACATACGTAGATGCCAATATTTTTCATAGAGTTATGCAGTTTCATGGATGTATTTTATGATTTTATATATGCATAATATGTCATGAAAAGTATGTCTGATTAAGGTACTTTCGATTTTCCTTTTTCTCCCCTGAAGGTACTAGTATCTTTTCTGTGCCATTGATGAAGAATTCACATTTTTTTGTGTTGGTTTCGGTCTTACTGAATCAATCACGATATGAATGAATCAAATGAGTTGGAGGAAGGTGTTTTCTTTGTTTCTTGTTCCCTTTTTATGCCCCTTTTTTAATCCTGAAGTTTTAATTTTGATTGCAAGTTCAAATGTTAGTTTTATAGTGCAGTCCTTTCTTGTTTTATGGCCCTTTTTTTTTCAGTAGAATTTTTATATTGGCTTTTGAATCATCCTGACAGTCTAACACTCAAATTTGTTGTTAATTGCAGTCTCTCATTGAGAAGATTTATGCAATGAGGCTTCAGAACAAAAGCAAACCGAAACCTGATTCATGCAGCTCTTCTGGTGATTTCTATGTCTTCATTTAAATTTTAGTTGATTTTTTCGATATCTGGAAAGTATTGGAATAAATGGTACAACATGCCTTTCTGTTCAGTCCGTAATGGTGGATTTTTTACTTTGATGGAGATAAGCTATTTTCTGTATTGGCTACAAATCCTTATCTTGTTTCCTTTTCTAAAAAGTGCATTTGCTTTTTGTTTTGTTCCTCCCAATCTGAATGCATGAATGGAACCACTCATTTGGCTAGATTAAGATTTCCTGCAAGGAAAAGGAAAATAGAATTGATGTCTGGCTACTCAAAATAGAAAATTTATGCAGATGGGTATTGTTTCTATTTTCCTGGAAAGCGAAGCTTTGTCCTATCTTAATACGAAAGGAATTTTAACTTGAAGGATGAATTGGTTCCTTGACCAGATAAGACTTGGTCCACGCGTGAAATCTTTGGTGCTTGAAAGTTCTATTTGGGATGATAGAATATAGGGAGAGAAGGAGCACAAATAGCACCTTCCAAGTGGTAAAACAAGAATATGTTCTTAAATTTAACTTTAAGCTACACTAAGAAAGGAAGCAAGAGGAGGACCATTCTGTATCATTGTGCACTTCCTTTTATTAAAACCAAGGTGATTCATTCCTCTTTACTTTATCCTCTCATCTAAATATTCGAGTAAAAGATTGCAACATAGGCTTGCTGAGAAAGAGTCTAGCTATTTCATCTTACTCATTCTTGCATTTCCTTTTTTCTTTATAGGTACCGTGTTAACTTCTTAGTCAATAAAGAAAAGGTGCTCCATTATATTATTTTGTTACTAAGTTTTGTCGTTCTTTCCTACTGGCAGAATCAATGTTCCATCCAGTGATGCAGAGTACTTGTTTTGGTGGGATGGGACATTCAACAACTGATCAAAACATCCAAACTCTTCGGTAAAAATTAACCAATGTTCCTGGTTTCTTTTGTCACTTCATTTTGTACGTTATATAGAGGGCATTACCCTTTTTGTCTTTGTTTGGACTTCTCTTTTTCAGTGTGTTCGTGGCAACATGGAATGTAGGAGGTAAATCTCCTGACAGAGGCCTTAATCTGGATCATTTTCTTTCCATAAATGATCCTTCAGACATATATGTTTTGGGGTATGTATTATTGTTTCTTCCTTGCACTACTCTAAACCTAGCTAGAATATACCGAATTATAATTAATCATCCATGAATTCAGGAAGTTTTCCCAGGCAGGAAAAGTTTTTGGAGACTTGTGAAAAGACGGACTTGTTTTCTTGGCTTTCGAACTGAAAGGCTTTAATTTACTTTTTGAATTCAATAATTTCACCCATCCTGTTTGCCTTTCCACTGGGAACCTGAGATAGGCTAACTTGATAATATCCTATTGTTTTGAAATTAGGAAAGTGAAACAGGTTAGATCTGGCTAAATGATCAAACGATTTAAAAGTTTAGACTTGTAGATCAGTTGGCTGTGCAGTTACATTTAACATGGTACCAGGGTAGGAACTGAAGTGTAAACCCTGCATTCATTCAATCTGTATTAGTTAAGTGGTTCACTTGATATGATTTTATATGTTGTACTTTTACAAAACCTACTATTGTTGGTCCATCTTTTGGGAATTCGCTGTTATGTTGGCATTAAGATTTAGTTAGTCTGTTGATATAGTTTAAGCATTCCACCATATGAGCTTGAGATAGATGAGACTTTCTGTGCTGCCAGATTTCAGGAAATTGTCCCATTAAATGCTGGAAATGTGCTAGTTATCGAAGACAATGAGCCGGCAGTGAAGTGGCTAGCACTAATAAACCAGTCGCTAAACAGACCATCTAATGTGGTCTCAAAATCATCAAAAGCCATCCTCAGTGGATCACTCTTCTTTCCAAAGCTTTCCCTTAAGAGGATCAGTAAGGTTTTCAGGGCGGAGGGTGGTAGGAAGCTCAAGGCTTGCAACTGTGTACCAGAAATTGAAAGGAAAAACAGCAGGGACTTATGCTTTAGGTGTCAACAGTCAAACGCAAACGGTGTTGATTTCTCTTCAGACGAAGAGGATGATGAACCGAGTAACATTGACATTGTGGATATCTCCGGTTCCAACCAGAGGAAATACAGTCTCATAACATGTAAGAAAATGGTGGGAATCTTCCTGACCATATGGATGCGGACGGAACTTGTTCAACATGTAAGCCACTTGCGAGTCTCTTATGTTAGTCGTGGGATCTTGGGATGCCTTGGAAATAAGGTAACACTGTAGCTTAGTTTGTTTGAACATTAGCCCTTTATAGATGAAAGAAAGACTGAATTTTCTACGCTAAATCTTGAAATCGTTTCATTTGCTTGCAGGGGTGCATCTCGGTGAGCATGTGTTTCCACCAGACAAGCTTTTGCTTTATTTGCAGTCACCTTGCATCCGGTGAAAAGGAGGGTGATGAGCTTAGAAGAAACTTGGATGTCATTGAGATACTAAAAAACACACAGTTCAAGAAGATTTGTAGAATGTCCCGTAGTAAGATGCCTGCGAAAATATTGGATCACGAGTGAGCACCTTCGATCTTTTTGACTCCTGTAACTACATTCTTAAAGTTTTGATCCATGTAGAATATGCCACCTTTCCTTGATGAAGAAACGTTTTGTTCTAGCCGGATCATTTGGTTGGGGGACTTGAATTACCGGATAGCCTTGAGCTATGCTGAGACGAAAAAGTTCATGGAGAAGAAGGATTGGGACACGCTTCTTTCGAAGGATCAGGTAGTTGCCTCTACAAGTTTGAATACACATAACATAACAGATAAGATGCGGATAAAAATTAGACAAAGGCGCATACAAGTTGCATTTTTTAAACTCCTTCATTTTGGTGATAAAGTTTTCTTAAGATTTAGAGACATTGGCTTTGCTTTTGGATTCCTTTGTTTTGTCACATAAACCATCCTTCTTGCCGTTGATTACAGCTTAAGATCGAAAGAGATGCAGGACGAGTATTCAAGGGATGGAAAGAGGGAAAGATTTACTTTGCTCCAACATACAAGTATTCATACGATTCGGATGCATATGCTGGGGAGACTGTAAAATCAAGAAATAAAAGGAGAACTCCTGCATGGTAATTGTCTAATGCAAAGAATTCATCGTATATGCAGGATTTAAGACCAATATCTCAACATTGCTTTTTGTGTTTCTAGGTGTGACAGGATACTATGGCATGGCAATGGGATGCGCCAACGTTTTTACGTTCGCAGAGAGTCTCGGTTCTCCGATCATCGGCCAGTTTGTTCTGAATTTTTTGTGGATGTATGGGTCTCTGGGACTGGATCAAGGAGATTGATATCCGGTCCTAACATGAAGGTTGAAGCAGAAGAGCTCCTTCCAATCGATAGATTTATGCTATAGCAAACATGTAAGTTTCATCCCTATGGTTTGTTTATTTATCATCTCACCTTTCATCGTTGACACTTTTAATGAGCATTTGTTACAATATCTTTTTAAAGATGACGGAATTAGTAAATTTGATATAATATGTACTAATTTTAAGCACCGGGTATAACATTTAAAAAACAAAAGTTTCATTGAGTATGATATTTAATAAGTATGTTGATTATATCTTAGTCTTGAGAAGATTGATGTAATGCTTCATGATTAAAGAAATCGTATTCTCACAAATAGTGAAGGATCATTGTTGACAAATATCAAATATGTATGCAAATGTTGCACCTATGTTTGGTTATTTAAGAAAGTAAATTTTCTTTTAAGTTTGGCAGGTACTCGTTCATTAATCAAAGGCAATCCTAAAGTTGAAAGAGAAAGTTTTGACCCATCAAGTGGACAAAGTGTAAATAGATTATCCTATGCAGTTGTTTACATTCTGGCTGATTAATGTAACTTGTTTTAACTCGACTTAATCGACTTCTTTCATATCCTCGTAATTTTTTTTTGTTAATTTGAAATTATTTTTGCAGATTGGATGTTAATTAAAAAAAAAAGTATCCGAGGTTATTATTTTTTCCTTACAAAACTTAAGTTTTTCGGTATTTTTTCACTTTGTATGTTTATGTTACTATTTTATTTGGTATATAGCCTCAATTTTTATGCCTTTTCATTTTGTATATCTACATAATAATTTTTTTTTCAATTATACTTAGGCTAATTAAATAAAAAATTTATTAGACATATAACACAAAGTTACAAAGTGAAAAGGCATGAATGTGTAACTAGAAAATGAAATAGCACAAGTACACAAAATGAAAAATATAAAATTTACATGACATAAGAAGCAAAGAAAAATAAAAAAATAAAAGCATACATGTCATATATGGAAAATGAAAAAAATGAAGAAGTCAAAAGTGAGGTTGAAGCTAAATAGTTAATGTTAAATGCAATACATAAATATGGTATCATTTGTAATTTAATAATATAAATATTAATTTTTTAATAAAATGAATCAAGTTTAATTTGCTTTTTATAATAATGATAATATATTGCAAGTGGAAAAAAATGGTATTATTTTACTTATTTCCCTTCACGTGAATATCATGGAATCACTCCATATTGGAATCTTCCGAAGGATATCAAAAGCATATCTGGCTTCTGGAATGCACATTATGTACAAAATATCTAGGTGTTTGGCCGAAATGGCTATTGTTTATCATTGATCTAGATTTGCTTGGAATAATACAAGATATTAAGCACATAGAATGGTAAAAAATAAAAACTAAACATGCTTAATGTCAACCAATTATTATCATATATCTTATTCTATTCTTTGTCTTATTCTATTCAATATTATTCGGAAAAGATAATCCATGATTTTGTATCAGCTTTGTAAATGGGCTTTCAAACACTATAAATTATTTTTGGAATAATGTATAATTTGATTTTTAGCATTATTATTTAATTTATATTTTTTCAAAACATAATGTTTGGAAAGCTATTTGATGTATGCCTAATTTGTTGTAGTTTCAAAATTGATGTTTGGGTAATTCTTTTATATATATATATTTTACATAAGTATGATTAAGATGATGATTAAAGCATAAGAATTGGCAAGTGAAAATTTATATTTTTCCAAAGAAAAATGCTTGAAGAAACATCTTTTATCAATTAAAAAAAAAGAAAACTTTATTTGTTTCTTAAAAAAATAAACAAGTTGAAGTTTTTGAGGACTTGTTGGGTATATAGTTTTGTAAAAGATATATATATATATATATAGTGTGTGTATGTATGTATTTATACTTTTATCTTTTTGATATCTCGTTTTAGTAAATGTATAATTTAAAAACTAAGTTAAAATGATACTAAAAAGATAGAAATAAGATGAACTAAAAAACCTACATGGTGCAAATTGAGAATAGTGGGTTTCCCTCTTCAATTCGTGGAATGTGATCTAAGCCATGATGAGCTTTTTGCATGCACTGATGTTGGATTAACCTTGTTATAGTATATTATCTATTTATACTTAAGAGATAAACATATGTGCTGTAAAGTTTATTTTATATTTGTACTTAAGGGTAAACAAAAGTTTTATATAAACATTTCAAACGTATATTTAACATTTGTAATCGAGGTAAACATTAGCCTCTCCCATGTCCCAATTATTTCTTTGAGAAGGGGAGTACAACTTGGAATATGCTCATCATGAGTGGGGCAAGCATTCTGCAATTGCTTACTTTGCTTTTGCCTTGTTCCTGGCACATATTTTGAGCTACTTGTGAGCTTCCCATTGAGTGGAAAAAGAAAGGATGCTAAAGCTGATGTCCCTTCACAATTGGATGATGTGGCTAAAGTTGCTGACAAAACCTATCTGCACGCACAAACTGGAATTTTGCAGCTGTAAATCTTACAGGCTAAGATTCTTCAGACTAAAATCTATCTACCCATTTGGATATGTCAAGGCCCCTTCATGTTTTATCCTAATTTAAATCAAAATTAAAAAATGGTTAAATTATTATATTGTCAACAATGAAGTGTAAGTGTAAGCTTTTGCAAAGTTGCAAAGTTTGGCATACTTAGACATCTTAGATTGCAGTTCTCTATGTATTTTGTCTGATTTTTTTGGTATTATTTTAGCATGATTTTCAAAAAACTTATTTGTTCCTTACTTTATTTAACTTTTTTTACCAACGATAATTTATATTTTTTGAAAATTATCTCTTCTAGACATGAACTTTTAGTCTCTCATTTCCTAATTGCTATTTCCCCTTAACTTAAAATTTCAAAGCTTCAATTTATTATTTAGGGCTCAATCTTAATGGGAAGTGCCATTGGAAGAACTCAAGCTCCAACCTTAATTTAATTGATTAAATTCATTTATATTTAATTTATTTAAAAATTAATTTTTTAAATTAAAATAATATTAATATCTAAACTCAACTAACAATTAAGTTCAAATCAAACTCAATTAGCCTTGTGAGCTAATCATACAAAATATTGTGAAGTTTGAACTCAATTTGATATAGTTGAATCAAACTAGGGTAAATATCTAGTCGAACTTGATAGCTTGTAGAAAGATTTGACTCATTTATAACTCTAGTCTTCAATATAACCGTAATAAGATATAAAAAAAATAATTTATTCAAATTGTAATGGGCCATATATTGCTCAAATAGTTTTTCAAATATATATTTTGAAAGATAATGATTGAAAAAAAAAATCCAAAACACCCCATAACCTTAAACAAATTTTTTTTTTATCATTATTTTTTAAAAGCAATATGTGCAATTGGATGATCGTGAAAGTTACTTATAGCTAAGGGACATGATTCAATTTTTTTTTTATCAAATTTCTAGTAGATTCAACATGCAACAACGGCATAAGAAACCTCAAACTTGATGCCAGTCTGAAGAGACCAATACAAGAAATTCTCTATGATTACTCTTTTAACTTCTCAATCACGACTTCTAAAAACGTTTCTGCCTGCGATCAATCCACCGAAGAAAGACAACCAATTTTCACCCATTGCCAAGTTATTCGAAGAGAGGTAAACAGCAGCTTCCGAAGCATTCATCTTGTGGTAACCTTTCCATTTCACTCTGCTAGATGTATTCGCACCAGGACCGTTATTGCTGTACTCACCATAATAAACGGTTTCTGAAGCAAGTGGATTACTCCATATCATCCAACCCGCGGGGTCGATTAGGCTACCGATGTAGGATTCCATGATAATCACCCTGGAGTATGCCCTCCAGGGTCGGCCAAAAAAGGTCTCTGGCGGATTAGGATCGGCCTCTAGGTCCGGCGCAGCTTTGATTGAACAATTATGGATGGCAAAGCCTGTTTTCTCGGCATCATTGTTCCTACTTTGAGCTGTGATGACATTTCCCTGGCCATGCAATGGCTTTCGAGCATAGATGTTGCAATTCTGAAATATCGCTGCTGCATTACCAAATATGAAGTCTACGGTCCCGTAAATGTCGCATTCTCTGTAGAGTTGCCTGAAAGAATGCGCGAAGAGGGTGTCCTGGTAGCCCTCAATGCTGCAGCGGTAAAATGTACTGAGGTCGGCTGTGTTGAGTAGAGCTACTCCCCTGCCATTTGCGGCTCCAACTGTATTCTCAACCTTGATGTCGATCGCCATGAACCTATCCCCGAAAACAGCTGCAAGAAAGCACCAGTTCACAAGAGTGCAAGGTCAGGACCTAGGAAATGGATGACTGTCAAATATTTTTGTTAGGATTTTGTGACTGACAGAGGGTTGCACAACTAAATGTTGTCCATCCACCATCAGCAGTGCGGTTTCCGGTGATTACCGTCCGATTTATGCCATCTCCTAGAAGAATTATGTATGGTTTCTCTCCTGGTACTGTGACATATTCATTGTAGATGCCTTTTCGGATGTAAATTACATAGTATCCATCTTCATCTCTCAGATACTGTGGTACAAAATCTATGGCGTCTTGGATACGGGTGAAGTTGTCAAAGCTAGAGAAACCAACTGTGATAGTACTATTAACATGAACTCCTTTACTTTGTAAATCAGAATGAATCATCCGCTGATACTACAACATAAGCTGTATCATCAATGTCATAATAATCATAAAACAAGGGAAAAAAAATCACGGTAAGAGCTAAAAGTTCATGCGTTTCGGCATTTGAGTCTTAAAGTGTTTCCTAAGGTGCACTCAAATCCTAAACGTTTTAAAATCAGAAAACAGAAGAACATCCATACCATTATAGGAGTCTGATATTTCCCTTGAAAAATGCTAAAGTAGAGATTCAAATTGCTTACATTGCGCACTAACATGGCAAAGAAGTCAGTAAAAAACTGTGCCATCGGATTTTTTAAAAGGTTTAGGACTTAAGTGCACCTGAAAAATGGTTAATAACTAAACAGGAAAGCCTTTACGTCTTCTTGTAACCTTTTTCCCTCGTGAAATATTCGAGTCCAACTTGATTACCTGACTAAATGCAGCAAGAGGCAAATGATCCCCTCTTGTCATCAGCTGGTATTTTTCCGGGTTGAATAGATGATGATCATCAACAAGTTTTGTTGATCTCTCCTGAAAGTGTCTAAAACTAGCCAATGCATTGATGATCAAACCGTGCGAAACAAGGTAAATTTGCTTAGCACTGGAGATCTTTGGTAAAGCATTCCTAACAATTCTATTGGAAACTTTCCCAGAAGCGCTAGAAGAAAATTCCTTTAACCCATCATAGCATGTTTCCTGGTTGGTCATTATAGCACACAACAACAACATAACTCTGTCATACTCGGTTTTGGTTGCGATTATTTTATGATCATCAAGGCCAAATTTTTTCAATTTGGACAGAACCGACTCCATATGATCAATGTTCGCTAAGGTCAGTTGATGGCAATCACCAACTGCATGAACCGCGACATGATCCCGCGTCCTCAGGTAGCGTTCTATTTCATTGGACAAATTTCGTGCACTTTTTAGACTATGTTCTAGCGAGAACTTAGCATAGTCCAGATCATGTGGATTAGTGACTCTAGGAAATGTCTGAAACATTGACATGCACAGGTTTGGATGTACTGTGGATTTGCATGCTTCTGCATGGGAAGTAGTAGTATTTTCAAGAGAAGAAGAGGCTAAGATGAAGAGGAAAAGAGGAAACAGGAAGAATAAGAGGCATGGCTTCGGATTCACCATTGTTAATAATCATGGACAATGGAAAAGTTGAACTGATTAATAAAATAAACGCATGAAGAGGAATGAATTACCCGTTTATTAGCTATTAAACTTAACATCATTAATTTACAACCCCCCCCCCCCCCCAAAAAAAATCAAATCAAAAAAACTAAATCAGGCATCTTAGCTTCATGTCAATGGAATATACGGTTACACGATACCATCAGTTTAAATTATTAAACAGTGTTCTACCATTATGTTTCATAGATGAATTAGCAACTTGATGCACAAATAACTATTTACATTTCAAATACTTTTACTCCTTGTTTTCATTACTTAGGTTCCTGATTGATGTCAAAGAACTTCACCGTACAGGCTCTTTGTTTAATTTTTAATTTGATACTAGAGAAACTAAAGATTTATCTCCAAAACTATTAATTTTACACATTCATAAATGATTCAAGTTATGACAAATACTACTAAATTAGAACTCGAACTCAACTTAAAATTTCAAAGCATGAGCTCATCTTGAATTTGATCAAATTTATAGTTTTGAGTTTCAGCTTGACTCAAATTGGTGCTCAATGAACTCAAGTTGGACTTAATAAGCTTGATTTGGCTTGTTTATCTAAAAAATATTATTCCAATTAAAATATTTTAGTATCTAAATTTAACTTGGACTCAATTAAAACTTAAACTTATCTTGAGCTTATTAAGCTCACGAACTAGTCAAGTTGAATGCATAAAACTCGAGCTTCACCTAATAGCTACTAGAGTTCTTGAAATTCAAACTCGACTTGACTATTATCAAGCTTAACTCAAGTAGATATTGAGTATATTTGTTTTATTTACACCCCTTGATATGTCTTTGGATGTGCTTGCAAATTAATTTATTTGTATTTTTGTATTTTTAGGGATTGATTGAAAAAGTGATTTTTGTTTTTTTGGTTTCTAGGGTTTTAATGTTTATGGGATTAGGAAATTAAAAAAAAAAAGAAAGAAAAAAGAAGCAGATATAAACAAATCAATTGTTTCGATATTAATCACGAATAACAAAATTGAATTGGTTTCGATTGGATCACAAATCAATATTAATCATAATTTGTATGGATTTGTGAAATGCTTATAGGTGTTAAAAGAATCAAGTAAAACATAATGATTCGATCAAAGTGCTTACCACAATCTAATTTAGATTGATAAGAATACAAATATAAATAAAGAGGATTTAATATCTCAATACTCAACAAAACCTTGTGACATAAGTTGTCAATATTGAAAAAAGATAACAACTCAACTGGTTGACCATGAACCAACTAAGTCTATTTATAAGCTTACAAATAAATTCTAAGAACTCTTAAAATAAAATAAAAAAACTAATTGAAATAGCATAGAATAACTATTAAAACCTTTAAAATGTTTAAAATGACCTAATAAAACAAATAGCTCAAACAACCGTGCAACACGGCAGAAGCCGGCTTCCTTTCGTGATTTTTATCACCCCTGCCTCATCAAAAGTCCTAAGAATCGGCGGTTATTAAAGTTTCTACTCTCCAAAATAATAATTGTGCTGGCATCTTAAAAATCATCACTTCAATTTATACCATGAAATCATGATGTAAAATCACGTAAACACAATTAGATATCATTTCGTGTTTTCCTTCATTTATGAAACAATTATTAGACTGCCATATTCTAGTCCCATTCCCCTAAACTATCTCTACAATTCCTTTCGTTTTCATGATTAATATTAGAATTTATCATTCGAACGAAATTAACAATACTTCTAGCAATTAAATTTTTGTCTGCAGTAATCTGATCAAGTTCAAATAATTTTTGTTTACAAAATCATTTAATGGGTATAATTTGGCAAGTGTTTGACTTTAATGGGCTAATTGGATGAATCAGAATTAGAGATATGCAAGTGGTTAAACAAGTTAATTCAGCTTGACCTACTTTGCCGTTAGTTAAACAAGCCAATTTATTTTAGCCTGTTTAATAAATGGGCTAAAATTTACTCGCCTAACTCAGCTATACGGGTTGGTGATTAAATGGGCTAATCTACTCATTCAGGCTATTTAACCCACTTTTACTGTTTGATGGATTAAACGAGCCAATTCACTAACCTAACTAGGGATGGTAATTGCAGGGCGGGTCCGCGGGTTGACCCACCCCGCCTGCAAAAATATGCGGGGCGGGCAAAAAAATTTTGACTCACAAAAGTGCGGGCCATTTTGGCCCGCGCCCGCTTGACCTGCGGGGCGAGGCGGGCAATTCTCGCAGGCGGCGGGCCAACCCGCCTGAAAAAACGCAGGCGCAGACGGCAGACTAAAGGGCCGAGGGGCAGGGAAAAGAGTCGAGTCGATCAGGCTTGACGACCGGGAGAAGCAAAATGACGATTGAAGTGGACGAATGACGACGTGACGGACGAGGACGACTTGATGACCGACGACGTGACGGACGAAGGCGACTTGACGACCGACGACGTGACAGACGAGGACAACTTGACGACCGACGACGTGACGGACGAGGACAACTTGACGACCGACGACGTGACGGACGAGGACAACGCCACCGGACCGCACCTTCTCCTTCGCAGCTCGACCTCGTCCCGGACCGTACATGCACCGGACGAGGACGACTTGACGACCGACGACATGACGACGCCGACGCCACCTGACTGCACCTTCTCCTTCGCAGCTCGACCTCGTCCCGGACTGTCCGTGCACCCCCTGTACTCCGCTCCACAGCTCGACTCTCGCCGGCATCATAGAACTTGGTAAGAGGATTTGGGTCGTCCGCACCGTCCGACATCCGTGCCGTGCACCTTGTCCGCACGCAGTTGGCAGCAGCCCACACGGCCACACCCCCGCACACTGCACCTTCTCCTTCGCACTCCGCAACTCGACGTCGCGCCACCACCACCGACCGCCTGTTTTACATAATACACAAAAAAAAAAATTATTGCGGGTTGTCGCGAGCCAGCCCGCATGGCCAGTGGGGCGGAGCGGGCCGACTTTCCTGACCCGCCAGGCTTGTGGGCCAGCCCGCGACGACCCGCGGGCTGGTGCGGGTCAGGGCGGGCTAGCCCATTTGGCCCGCATTACCGGCTCTAAACCTAACTCGTTTAACCCACTTTTATTGTTTGATGAGTTAATGGGCTAACTGTCAAGTCTAATTTAAAATTTTCGTATTATTTTCCTAATTTAATTCATATTATATCCTATACTCATTTAATACAAATCCTTAACTTGAACTAGAAATTTTTATTATTTATTTAGAGTCACCAACCAACTAGAGTTAGAAAAAATTATTGAATTAGAATTAATTTAGTGGATTAATTCTAACTTGAACACTAGTCAACGAAATCCTTTTTTAAAAAAAAAAGAAATAAAAGGCAGAGATTCTTGACTCGGGGACAATCTTATTAAAATCCTAAAGTTACCACCTTATCCTTTTAAAATTTGAATTATATTTTTATTTTATGATATCTTTTTTTAGCATGAAAGAAAATATGTAAAAAAAAATGATTATACTAATAATAATTTTATTTTTATTTTTATTTTTTAGAGTTGTCCCATGAGGGTTTCAACATACCCGCTGTTTGGGATCAAACAAGTCGTAGTTCGCTTTTATAAAACTTTAGTGAATTATTTAACCTTAATTATGAAAACGTGTTATATTTATGTTTATTACCGTTTAAATTTATTAAAAAAAATTCTAAACCTAAAAAAAAAAACTTCTAATTAAAAATGTCTATTATTTTTTTTGTTTTTATATTAAAATCCTTTTTTCTAAATGATAAAACATTTTACATATATATACTTTCATTATTTTTAAAACAAGTTTCTAAAAAAAATGTCTTTTATTATTATATTATTTATTTTTATTGTTATTATTATATTTACTATTATTTTTTTAATCTTTTTATTTATTATTACTATTGATTATTAAAACTAATAATAATATAATATAATAGGAGAGGTATTAACCTAGACGTGCATCGATTTGGTCGGGTTGGATCACGAACACAGTAGTTGGAAAGTCTTCGTTAGCGGCGTTCCGGCGACCATTAGCATCAACTAGTAAGGGGTTTCAAGCTTCCTAAGGATGGGGAATTACTTGGTGGTGTTAGCTTTTGTAAAAAACCGCCTTAAATGGTGGTGCGGTGATACCAACAGTGGGGGATCTACATAGAGAGAGAGAACTCCGACGAGTGTTTTTTTTTTTTTGTGCCCATGCTCTTTTTTCTTTCTTTTCTTACCCTCTGATTTCCTTCTCCTCCTTCTTCCTTCTCTAAAGATCGGCCTTTATTTATAGGCATGCAGGACCGAGGTGGATGAATTCGAATCAAAACTGTGGTTAGGGTTTTGTTTTTATCCTCTCACCATTTGAAAAAAATTGATGTAAATATCTTAAATTAAAGTTGTTTTTATGATTTATCCAAAAAGATTTGAAAAAAAAAATCATTTAATCTTGTTTGTATTTGCTTCGATTTCTTCTCTCTTTTGTTTCACTACCATTGGTCTGCTGGAGAAGACAGTCACCTGCCTTACGCGTGCTCGAGTTAACTAATCGCATGCTGCCACATGGCAGCTCAGGGGAAAAAGAAAGAAAAAAATGGCACGAAGTGCCTTAGATGGGATTCGAAATCATGACTTGTCCCCCTCCCCGTGCGCACTAGGCTAATAGATGGACCAGTTGAGCCAACCCATTTCTCAGTCTATTATCACACGCAAATTATACATTAACCTAATATTTTTGCTAATTTTTTTTGTTATTTTGAGACTTATAAATTTAATTTGGAACCCAAATGATTTTATTATTATTATTATTATTTTTATTATTATTATTATTATAAGATTTTTTTTTGAAGCAAAAATGGGGTGTTTACACTAACTTAGTTCGTTTAACTCACTTAAAGTTTTTTTTTCTTTAAAGTATAAAATGAGTTCATATAAAAAAACAAATTTAAAGAAAAGCAAAACTTTGAAAAAATTTCCTTTATCACCTTCTATTCTACCATTTATATACTATCTTTTATAAGGAAAAAAATAAAGCAAAAAAAAAATTACATGTTACCATTTGATAAAGAACCATAATTCCATCCTTTTGCTAAAGAAACTATCACCACAAAACTTGCAGCATCCTTTAAGCACATATTTCAACCCATCTCACTATCTTCCATATTAGAAATGGTAGACCATCACTTTGTTGAAATGCTAGGTAAAATTGGAAGTTCATACACTAAATGTTGAGATTAAAATCATAATTTACAAACATCAAATAAAAAATAAAGTAATCAAGATAACAAATACAACCATTACACAAATTTCATGTTAAATAGGAATATGAATGGCCATAAAGTAGTTACATCAATAATAATCATTTTTCATCAACAATTACATTTGAATCTTCTTTTGGCAATGTTGTTTCAAGACTTTTTTTACCTTCATCTACAATTCACCATATAACACACATAATTAGATGGAACTATTAAAAGGTTAAAATCATAAATTATGAGAATTTTTTATAAAAATGAAATAACTACCTTCCCAATCAAATCCTTATAACCAATTGCGAGTACAAACTAAAGCTCCCACATTTTTAGGAAGCATGGAATTGTGGTATTTAGTCAAGATATGAGCCAATACTAAATGCAGACTTAGATACTACTGTAGTAATTGGAATATTAAGCACATTAGAAGCCGTTATACAAAAATTTGGATACCTTTAATGTTGAGTCTTCCAATACTCCAATACATCCAACTCTAAATAAAAGTTCATATTTAATACCGTTCATCTAGATATAGGTTTAAGGAAGACTTACCAGTTATCTCTACCTTAACTTGACAATACTCCTACATCATTAGGGAAAAAAAATAGTAATGATAATTAATCATTAAAAGTATAATATTATTAAAAAATAACTAAAGTGATTGTTCAACTTACATCGAGAGTAGCAAAATTGATACCTAGACTTTTTCCAAAGCCCCTACTTCCTGCAAGTCCTTTACCTATACCCTCGTCTCTAGTTGTTTGTTGAGCTCAAGAAGAACCAACTTAAGAGTTACTAGAATGTGCTTTACTTACCTTGTTCTTGTCATATTCTTCAAAAAGTTTATATAACTTACTTTTTATTTTAACCAACTTTCTTCACACGTAAGTGGACTAATCTTATTAAAGCAAAACCTTAAAAAGTTGAACTTCATTCAAGGGTCCAGAATAGCTCCAAGTGCAAGGATAATGCTTTATTCCCTCTAATATTTGTCAAAATTTTCTTTCATCTTAATACACATATCTTTTATGACAAAATCTTTACTTATTAAATTCTCATTCAATAAACATTATATCCTCTACACTTGTAAAAAATATGGGTTTGAGGTTGGATATGAAGAACCAAACATCAAATTTGTGATTGTGTAAACAGGATTAAAAAACTTGCATAATTTTTGTGCTCTTTAGTCTTTCTTACTCCTTCACTGATTAATAGTATTTATAATTCAAGTCATTTAATTGAAAGTAAAAAAAAAAAAATGTTGATACTTAAAAGCACTATCAAGAATTAGATAGGTAGAATTCCATTTGGTGGCTACATCCAAATGCAAACTAACACTGGTGTCAAGATTAGCAACTTGTTCAATACACTTCTAGAAATGTTTCATTCTACTCTTCGAACCCTTTATATACTTTGCATTCTCTCTTATTTTATATAAAGCCTCATTGGCTATTGTTAAGCCCTCAGGTGAAGAATATGAGTACAACATTTAACATGAAAAAATTTACCATCACACAACAAACTACACTATAGCTTAAGCTAATCTTTTGAGATATTTCGCATACAATCATTAGTAGATGCATTGACCAAGGTAAGACTGAAAACTTTCTTATCAATACCCCAATCTTTCAAAAAATTAAACTTCTTCTTTGATAATTCAACTCTTGGGTGAGAAGGGGGCACATGACAAAAAAACAAAAAGAATTTTATTATTAAGTTTCCAAGTATTATCCACAAAATGTGCAATCAAACACATATAACCCTCACTCGTTGAAACTATCCATAAGTTAGATGTCAAACAAACTATACCATAAAAGTTCCTAAAACCTTTTTCAATCTCTCTTTTTCAACCAAGTACAATTTCTAAAATTAGATGTAGTCGTTTTCCTAAAGATGGGAATATAGTGAGGACAGAAATGCTTTATTAATTGTAAAATCATCCTGTATTCAATGAATGAGAAAGGAAGATTGTGTTCAATTATCGCCATTGACAAGATTTCATGAGTAACTTTATAATATACTTTTCTTGCCTTTAACTTTCCAGACTAGGTCAATCATCACTTCACCTACATCATGATATTTGGGAAGCAAACGACTTATTTATATGTCAAATCAAAGTTGATGTTCCATAATTAGAACTACTAATAACATACTCTTTCCTATATCCTTTACATTTTGCTCTTTCCTTAGCACCCTTTCCTATTCCTATTTTTGTAAAAACTTCTCAAACTTCAGAAATGTTTGTTCTAAGTCTTTACCTTTAAGTTCTTAGAGTTGAGAGATGTTCCATAGTAGTATTAGATGACCTAATGGAATCACCCCCATGAGTGCTTGACTCATCATCCCATTATTTACTGAATAGTATTGTCATTACTAGTACTAGAAGTACGATCTATTATGAAAATATACTAAGAAAGATGTAAGTCATTAATATCTATTACCGTGAATGAGAGTAAAAAAACAGCCGATACAATAATGGAATAGTTGAAAAAGGTCTTATTTAATTAGCATGGTAGAATAAATAACAATTCCTCCAAAGAACATACTAAGTAATAGAGAAAGCCAAAGTTGAGCAAAATAATATCTTCCAAGCAATTATGTGAATTTCACAAGAAGGGAATTGCACGTTGAAAGAAGGAGGCATATGGTAAATCTTGCTATCAAAATTATCTATAAATTAATTTAATGACTATTTGGAAAAAGATGTCGTAAATCGAAATTTCCACAATGATATATTTTATCCATAACACTACATACTTATCTAAAAATGAACCATTTTAAAATGTACATATCTATCTTTTCCTATTACCGATTCGGTCCTAATTCATTGTAATCACATAATTAATCCAAACTGCATTAAAAAAATAAATTAAAAACCTCCATTTTATACATAATTAAAATTGATCTGCATATATATCTCTTTTTAAATTCTAAGTTAAATATACACTATCATTACAAATAATAATAAATTAGTTGATAATTATCAATTTGGTGATTATATAACTAAATGCCAAACTTTATGTAAGACTTTGTTGGTTAGCTTAACAAAATTTCCAAAAATTACTATAAGTCCACTAGTGATAAAAACATCATACTGTAAGTTCCTTAATTAGAAAGAGAAATTGCTTCAAATATTCCCAAAGAGGGGTTCAGATGCCATCAATTTGTTGGAATACAAGGAGAAGAATAAAAACAAGAATAATGAACTCTTACAATTGGTCAAGCTCAAAATCAAACTACGTATACAGCAAGTCTTAGGGACCGTATATCACCTAATAAGTGAGAGAGTGCGTGTGCGACAAGGAAAGGAGAGCTGGAGGTGGCTTGGCACCATGGCGCATTAAACTTCTACGATGCGAGAGGCAAAGAGGAGACCAAAGGGTGGAGAGAGAGGGACGAGCGAAGCGAGAGAGTGCGAAAAGGAAGGGAGAGCCGGAGGTAGCTTGGCACATCATGGTGCGAGAGGTAGAGAGGAGAGGGACAAGTGAAGTGAGAGAGTACGATAAGGAAGGGAGAGTCGGAGGCAAGCCTGCTGCGTCACAATGCTAGAGGTAGAGAGGAAACCGTAGGGTGAACAAGAGAGGGATGAGCAAGAGAGAGATAATCTTAGGGTTTCTTTCAATATAATTGCCTTTGTACTGTTGTTCTGTGCTATACCTATACTCTCTTGTTTTGTGCTATATTTGTTGCCCTTACCTTGCCAAGTCACGCATGGAGTTAGTCGATTTCTTTTTTTTTTAAGGGTAAGCGGGCCAACCCAACCCATTATGGCTAACCCGCTTTGATCCGTGGTTTAAACAAGCCAAGCTTATTTGGCCCGCTTCTTAAACAAGTTAAAAAATTTAACCTAACCCTTTTTTAAAACAAGTTAAACAGGTTGGTTTGCAGACTCCGATTCACTTGCACACCTCTAACTAGAATGTTATATCTTGCTTAGGGATACAATCGGAACAAGTTTGGATGGGTTTTATAAAACCTTAACTTACCCTTATAAAGTTTAGCATCTCCTAGAACCATATAAAGCGTACGTGATGTGTAGGTTAAGAACAAATATTATTAAATATATTATTGTTTGACCATATCAAATTTCACATCCGATTTTTTAATAATCTCAAAACCCAGTCTTAAATCTTATAAAATTTAAAATCATGTCCTAGGAGATAGGAGTAGTGCACACAAAAGGAAGATTACACATAAAAGAAATATTCATCATGGTTGAAATAGGAGTTATAGAAGTGCTTGTGAAACCTTTTTAATATTTAGACGTGCATATACTTGTGTTGTTTTTCCATGGAAGAATAATCATAAAATCCTATTTATTTTCAACAAATTTGTATTTTTTGTAAAGTGAGGTAGTACCCTCATCGATCTATGGAGTTCAAGTATTGATATAATGATTATTTTTTTTTGTACTAACCCAATTGAAACTTTACATGTCACTATTATTGTATCAGTCACTTCCATCAAGTGTCATTGTCTTAGCTGGATTTTTCAACCAATGACACTCCAACATGTGTAATATGCAATATTTTAAAGCCATTTAAACCATGTAGCGCTAACTTTGAGGGGGGATGGTATCAAATATTGGTTGAGTTTAGGTTTGCAGTAGAAGAGAGCTGTGATTAGCTCAAGATCAGGTTTTGAAGTAGGGGGTGATGGTGGTTGGTGGTGGTGGTCGCTCGGGATTTAGCCTGCAATAGGAATTGAGGTTGTAGCTTGTATCACAAGCAATGGTTCAGTAAAGAGGTGGTCGGTTAGGGATAGGAATTACACAATACCAACTGATAACGGTGCAGCCAATATCTCCCAATGGAGGTATCTTTCACCTAATTCTATTTTCACTTCGCCTAATTTTATTCTCATAAATAATTGTAAGTTTCTATTTTAGCGTTGTTATGGATTTATCAAATAATATAACAATATTCTTTTTTTTTAAATAAATCAGTGATTTAATTTATATGAGAAAGAATATACAAATATTCCATTATTTTTATTAACATGTAACATACTACGATTGGTTAAAACATAATGTAGAAATATATTGGGTACCGACATGTCATTTCGGAGTTCTTATTTTTATTCTTAAACAAATGTTGTAAGCTAATTAGCAGCAAATTATACATAAGATGATGGATGGACAGTAATACAGGTAACAATGCTAACATGTAGAGTTTGGATTAGGAAAATGACATTCAGAAAAGGTGAAAGTTGATGTTACAAAGTAAATAAATTAACTAAATTTCAAAACGGAATTGGTTTCTCTTTTTTAATTTCCTGATAAGGATGTAAGGAACAAATAAATATGGCTCTATTGATTTCCTCCACCCATCGCTTATCAAAATTATAAGAAATTAGGAGCACAGAACCATGATAATCCATCATAATAAAGCTAGCAAAGTTTGGTGAAAGCTCATAGAAGTGCACATTCCAACAACTCATCAAATTTCAACAGCAGAAAAGAATTTCTCAAAAAGCTTTCTTTTCATAGGATACCAACCCATGCACTCCGCCTTCAACTTGTGCTGCACCTGTTCGCACCTATGGGACCCCCAAAAAGAAGAAAAAAAAAAAAATAGAAGGAAAAGCACATCAGCCCCATTAACCATCAAAATCACAAAAGCTTCTTCTCCTAGTACAAAAAGATCATAGTCAGGCAAAAAGTTATCAGCTCCAAATGACAAATCCCCTATTGTGGATAAATATTTTACGGATTCTAATTTTTTGTCTCCAGCATGTTCCAATCAATTACATACAGGCAATTGATTTAGTGAAACAAATTTATATAATTAAAGATTAATTTATTATCCGATTATATGCATATAATAAACATGAAATAGAAAACTAAAAACAGCAAATATTTATATCCTTATTGTTAAGAATATTCTACCCATTTTCAGGTATTGAAAGCTTCAAAATGAATATTGTACTTTTGAAAGTGGCATGCTGTACGTACAGCCTATTAATTTCTTTCAAATAGGTGGACATCGCACATATGAATTAAATACAAAAATAGGTATACTATAAACAGCAAGTATAAGGAAACTACATTTGGTTTAAATTTTATTCAAACCATTCAGAATATTGGTGTCATAAAAGCGGAAATAGAATATCAAGACTCAGTTCTACAATCAACCTATACATAAAATACAACTAGCTTGCGGATCGAAAATTGCCTTTGCATATAAAAATATGACCGAAACTATGGTACATGTTTTCTTTGCCTAAAAGTACCATGGATCACCAATAAATCTCATCTAATGGGTCGCAAGTTTTTCATAGCAAATATAGAAAGTGGTGTCGCTATGTCAATGTTCGCATTGCAAATATCCGTTAGCATGCTTAGCTTAGTTGCACTTGCTGCTAAACACGCTTCATCTTCTCAGCTTAAATAGCCTCGGATTTTTATGTTTTGGGGTCTTTTAAGGTTTTACATTTTTATGGGTTCCAGTATCAGGTTGTGATAAAAGGGTTGACAAACCACTAAGACGATTCACCTCACTTGCAATGAGCAAAACAAGTAAATATGAAACTGATACTACACAAGAAATTATACCACCCTTTTCTTTGGTGCATAGCTCGAAATTTTAGGTTTCTAGTGGCGTTTTTTCCTTGTACCAGTGGGCTTCTGCCCTTCTTTGTAATTTTTTATAAAAATCAATGGAATATATCTGACATTACATCCAAAAAAAAAAGAGAGACAAAGAAAGAGAGAAATTATACCACCCTTGTGACTTAAAGCACTTAGCAAAAACATACCTCGAGTCTTAGAGATGATTTTAACAAGTTATGAGCATCCCCCACGGAGCTTGCACCAAGATCTTGAAAGCCCTGCTTGACAGCTTGCATCGTGT
Organism: Laguncularia racemosa; assembly: GCA_037954665.1. NCBI lineage: Eukaryota > Viridiplantae > Streptophyta > Magnoliopsida > Myrtales > Combretaceae > Laguncularia > Laguncularia racemosa. The sequence continues at coordinate 334,146 of JBBMOL010000071.1, read as the reverse complement.
AAGGCACAAACTGCAACACAGAGCCTTTGTCTGCAACTGCACCAACTACACCCTGGGCAATCTTTAATTTAGATGTGTCGCCCAAGTATCTTTGATCACTGCCCTTAGTCATTGCCTCCAGGGAACCCATACCTCGATATTTTTTCACTCTCTTGCCATCCTGCAACAGGCAAAAGATCTCCATATAATTTTCATCAAAGTAAGACAGTAGCATGTGCCCCAGAAAAATTAGCACGAGCTATTCATAGAAACTGATCTAAAAGATATAAATGAAGACAAAGAATCGCAAATTAAATCGCTAAGTACATCAGTATGTAAAGAAGTTAAAAGTATCAATCCATCCCTGAAATAAATAAATAGATATTATTCTATAAACTATGTGCACCTTATAACCAACCAAAGGTGGCAGATGACCCATAGTAAGTCTCACAACTGCTGGAATGCCTATTTCCATGGCAATCAATTACTAATCACCATGGCAATCTAAAACCCTGCCAATCTTCATGCTATAAAGACCTCATTTAACATTTTAAAATATCATAATCATACCACTTCTATGTTATGCTGAGAATGTAAAGTTCTGCCTCACTGTGAACACTAAGATGGTGAACCACCTTTGATGTCCTGACTTCTAGATTGTTATTGCCTTTGGCCCAAGCTCGAGTCACAGGATGATTCACCGGAAAATCAATATAGCTGCGGGAAGACTTTCCCTTACTGTCGTTCTTCTTTCTCCCTATGATGAAGTCAATAGAAAAGCGAAGGTCAGCTCGTTATAGGGACCTAAATACCTGAGACCTCATTTAGAGAAAGAATCCGATCTCGAATAGTTTTTGAGTAAATATAGCCTGCTTTATTTCTTTCTCAAACTCCCAATATATATTGTTTTTCTTTCCTAAATTAACTCTATTATAATAGAAACCCCTATTCTAGTTGACAACGAACTTCTTATTCTAGAAATAACAATAATTGAAAATAGATATCATAATCCTAAAATTGCAAAATTAATAATCCAATGCCTAAAGATAGAATTTGCCAAAATTAGCTGCTCATCCAATCTGGTGGACTTCTTCTTGCACTGCGTTGGCGCCTTGGATCTGTTGGACTTCTTCCTGCACTACATCGGCACCTTGGATTTGTCTACGCATATATGTTTTCCCTACAAATGCATCCCTAACATCACTCCCCTCCTGGAAAATGAGCATGTCCTTGAGCTTGAATTCAGGGTAAGCTTTCTGGAAAGTGTCCAACGTTTCCCAAGTTGCATCAATTGTCTCTATTCCAGCCCACTGAACAAGTAGCTCCCAATGGCCCCTATTCAAGCGGGAACGCAAAATTACTACTGGTGTTGGGATAACTCGGCCTTCTGAAACCAAAGGTAATGGTGTTTGCTGTAGCGATGGATCACCTATATGTGGTTTAAGTAAAGAGACATGGAAGACATCATATAATTTGGCATTGTCGAGCAATCGTATCTGGTAGGCCACTAAACCAATCCGCTTGGTGATCTGGAATGGCCCATAAAACTTGGGCTGGAGCTTGTGGCGTTGCCTCCTATCCAAGGATAGTTGTCGGTGGGGATGTAGACGGAGCCAAACCTAGTCATCGATGTCAAATTCGACTTCTCTGTGACTTTTGTCGTACTGAGTCTTCATGCGGTGCTATGTAGCTTGCAGTTGTAAGCAGATCTCACCCAACATTTTGTCACGAACTGCGAGGGCATCCTCCACTGCTTCGACCTTGGTAGCTCCTGGCGTATAAGCTGTGAGACGCGGGGGGTCTCTTCCATAAACTACTTTAAATGGTGTATCCCGAAGGCCTGTGTGGTAAGAGGTGTTATAACAATATTCCGCCCATGGTAGCCAATCAACCCAGTTCTTAGGGTTGTTCCCTGCAAAGCAACGGAGATACATTTCAATCGTTCTGTTGACAACCTCCGTCTGCCCATCTGATTGTGGATGATATACCGATGAGAAGGCTAACTTGGCACCACTAAGACGGAATAATTCCTTCCAAAAATTTTGGTGAAAGTTGCATCTCTGTCGGACACTATAGACTCAGGAAAGCCATGGAGGCGAACGATTTGGTCCATGAAAAGTTGTGCCACACGTTTGGCTGTGTAAGGATGTGCCATGGCGATGAAGTGGCTGTATTTGGAAAAGCGATCGACGACCACCAAGAGCACAAATTTACCCCAAGATTTGGCTAGTCCATCTACGAAATCCATGGATACGTCTACCCAGATTTGAGTTAGTAGCTCCAGGGGTTGCAGCAGCCCGGTTGGACGCAAGTAGGCAGTCTTGTTTTGTTGACAAACAGGGCAGCGAGTCACATACTCGGTGACCGTACCCTTCATTCCTTCCTAATGGAAATCTTGGCGAAGTCGTTGGAGTGTCTTTTGTGTACCCTCATGTGTGCTATCATGAACGCCTGAGAGGATAGCGGGAATTAGAGGTGAAGTGTCGAACAGGTGAATTCGACCCTTGTACCAGAGGACTCTTTCCTATTCTATCCAAGGTCCTGGTAGTGCTACTTGTTGCAACCAGCGACGAAGTTGCTGGATGTTGGTGTCACTAGCCGCTGCAGCTTTTATCTCTTCCCAAAGATCCAAGCGAGGTTGGCTAATGGCATTCAACTCCAATGTATCCTGGTGACAGCGAGACAGTGCATCGACTGCGTTATTGGAAAGCCCCGATTGGTATTCGATGTCGAAATTGAATCCCATGAGTTTACTTATCCAGTGTTGTTGTAGGGAAGTTGTTATGCGCTGATCGAGCAAGTATTTGAGACTATAGTAATCTGTCTTGATGATGAATTTATGGCCCCATAGGTAAGGTCGCCAATGTTGAACTGCCTTCGCCAACCCAATAAGTTCCCGCTCGTCCGCTGCCAGTTTGTGATGTCTAATGGCGAGTTGACGGCTGAAATAAGCGATGGGGTGTTGGTTCTGTTGCAAGACCGCCCCAATCCCATTGCCGGAAGTATCACATTCCACTATGAATGATTGTGTGAAATCGAGTACCTGCAGGACAGGGCGGTGGCTAGCGCTACCTGCAACTGTGAATATGCCTTCTCCGCTGCTTCCGTTCAAGTGAAGGACTTTCGTTTCAGCATTGCAGTGAGAGGGCCTGCGATTTAGCCATAATCCCGAATGAATTTCCAATAGTACCCAACTAGTCCAAGGAACCCGCGGAGAGCTATGACATTCTGTGGTTTTGGCCAGTCCACAATCGCTTGAATCTTTGCGGAGTCCATGGTAACCCCTTTCCGGGATATTATGTGCCCCAAATAAGCCATTGTCGTGGTTCCGAACGAACACTTTGACTTTTTGATGAAGAGCTGGTGGGATTGCAACAGATTGAGGGCTGTCCATAGGTGGTGGAGGTGCAAGTCCCAGTCCTTACTATATATTAATATATCATCAAAGAATACAAGGATGAATTTCCAGAGATGATTTCGAAAAACCTCGTTCATTAAGGCTTGAAACGTGGAAGGTGCATTTGACAATCCAAACAGCGTTACCAGGAATTCAAAATGCCCGTGATGCGTACGAAAGGCGGTTTTCTCCACATCGTTATTAAACCTTCAGACCTAGTGGTAGCCTGACCAAAGGTTTAACTTAGTGAAGAATTGTGCCCCGTGTAGCTCATCTAATAACTCATCCACCACTGGAATTGGGAACTTGTCTTTGATGGTCTTGTTATTCAGTTCTCAATAGTCGACACAAAAACGCCAAGATCCGTCATGTTTCCTGATCAACAGGACTGGTGAAGAGAATGGCGAACGGCTAGGTCGAATGATTCCCTGTTGCAACATTTGTGCACATTGCCTTTCTATCTCATCTTTCTGAAGGTGAGGATATCGATAAGGTCGGACGACCACCGGGCCACTGTTCGACTCTAAACAAATGCGATGATCGCAACTTCGGAGCGTCGGCAGGCCTGTAGGTTCCTGGAAAACGCTGTTGAACTCAGTTAAGAGTTTCTCTAATTCTGTGTCTTCCTTGGGGGTGTTCTTGATCAAATGAAGTTGGGGTTGCACAATGGTGACTCATCCTTGGAGCCTCACCTCTTGTTGACTGTTTCCAAAGGTCATAGTGAGCACTGAGAAATCCCAAAGAATAGGCCCAAGTGTTTGTAACCATTTGGTTCCCAACACCAAATCGAACCCTGCTAATGGAATGATCAAAAAATCGGCTTCAAACTTGGTTCCGTCAATAGTGAAATGGATGCCTTTGCAAAGGCCCAGACATTTGATGCTGTCTCTGTTGGCTACGGCGACTGTTGCTCCAGTTTCGCCGGAGTAGTTGAGTTGCAGGTGCTCAATGGCTGTTCAGCTAATGAAATTATGGGTGCCCCCGGAGTCGACTAAGCCGCGCAGGGGAAACCCATCTACTATTGCTAGAATCTGCATCGTACTCGTTCCCCTCTAGCCGATCATGGCGTGAAGGGAGATCGCGAGATCACCTTCTTCCTCTTCTCGGGCCGGTTCTGGTTCGTCGTCACCCACCTCCAACCAGAATAGCCGTTGACATCGGTGCCCGATGGTGTAGGGCTCGTCACAGTTGTAGCAAAGGCCCTTGGCTCTCCGTTCGGCCATCTCTGCTCGGTTTAGGCGGCGGATAAAGGTGGGTGGTTGGCCCTTTTGGGGATTCTCTATTGCGGTTGTTGCAGTGCCCTTCGTGAGCGGTTGGTTACCACCCAAGTTGCGATTGGGATTTAAAAACCCCTTTCGCACACTCAGTTCGCGCATCAACTTCTGTCGGGTTTCATAGGCACGTGCCAAACTCATGGTGTGAATCAGGTCAAGCGGTTCTTGAAGCTCCACTTCAAGGCATATCCAATCCGCCAACCTGGTCGTGTATAGGCCGACGTATTGGTCAACCCATACTACATGGCTTGCCGTGCTAACTTCTCCTGAAATTGCTTGTTATATTCATCGACGGTTCCCGTTTGCCTCAAAGTCACCAAATCGCCCAACGGATTGGTGTGGACGGCCGGTCCGAATTCGCAACTTGCAAAAATACTTGAACTCCCCCCAATCAATTCGAGGTCTTTCCCCTTCTAATTGATAAAACCATAGTTGTGCTTCGCCAAGAAGGTGGAAGGAGGCCAGTCCCGCTTTGTCTACGTCTGCTGTCCGCTGATTTGCCAAAAACTTCTCGCAGCAATGGAGCCAAATCAAGAGATCTGCCGAGCCGTTGTATGTCAAAAAGTCGAGTTTCGTGGATCGGGGCACCACAGCCCCGGCGGCCTGAAAGAGCTAGCCGTTCCCGCCCTCCTGGGTCTGTGTATGTCGCCATGGTGTGGGAGCGTTGCTGTCGGATGCCTCCCTTGCAACTGCACTGTTCTGTAGGTGTTGGAGGAGCAAATCCAGTTTTTGATCGAACTTCTGAGACAACTCTTGTATCTGGAAGTTTGTCCTCCGTTCTGATTCGGCAATCATGACATAGAGTGGATCTGAATCAGGAGGTGTATCACTCATGGTGGTTGGCTCTGATACCAAATTGTTATTGCCTTTGGCCCAAGCTCGAGTCATAGGACGATTCACCGGAAAATCAATATAGTGGCGGGAAGACTTTCCCTTACTGTCGTTCTTCTTTCTCCCTATGATGAAGTCGACAGAAAAGTGAAGGTCAGCTCGTTACAGGAACCTGAATACTTGGGACCTCATTTAGAGAGAGAATCCGATCTCAAATATTTTTGAGTAAATATAGCCGGCTTTATTTCTTTCTCAAACTCCCAATATATATTGTTTTTCTTTCCTAAATTAACTCTATTATAATAGAAACCCCTATTCTAGTTGACAACGAACTTCCTATTCTAGAGATAACAATAACTAAAAATAGATATCATAATCCTAAAATTGCAAAATTAATAATCCAATGCCTAAAGATAGAATTTGCCAAAATTAGCTGCTCATCCAATCTGGTGGACTTCTTCTTGCACTGCGTTGGTACCTTGGATTTGTCTCCGCATATATGTTTTCCCTACGAATGCATCCCTAACATAGATCTATTTCAACTGGCATCAAACAAAGAATATCTAGCTTATTGAGATGCTTCCTTGGAATGTGAATCACTATTCAAAGCCACCTACTTTGACTAGGAACACAAATAATTATGGATTAGCCAAATCAACAGATATTCTCTTTGAGGTTTTTGGTCATGTAGGAATGAGAAATAGAGTAAGATGTGAAAATTGAATAGGTACTTTTCTATTAAATATTAACATTACTTATTCATGCAGATGAAGTATTTTTCCTTTAGAGATCAACGTCAACATATACTGATCCTCTGAAACGGTTGAGTTTGGGGAAGATTGTTATAGGCATCTACAGCTTCCAGTCTATACAGTAACTAATGTTAGTGGTGTAGGAGAGGTCCATGATTGATTTTGTTTCTGTGAGAAGAATGCAGAAACAATTGGATATCTCCTTATTCACAGAAAAATTCTCTTTTAAATTGGGTTAGACCATGCACTCCTTCAGATTGGATGATATGGTGGATTCAAATACAAAGTCCAATTTGTGATTTAAGGGGGAAAAAGAAAAGGAACATTTCTTGCATCTTTCGTAAAAGTTAATTTCCTCACTAAATAATCCCTATAGCTAATATGAACACAAAACTTCTCATTAGCTGGAAAAGAAATTTCCAATGATTATGGGCAGCCAACAATCTCTGAAAACAAATATACAAGAGGTTATATATTGCAAATAGAGTTGGTCAGAATAAAGTAGTTCTGCATCTCCAGCATCCATATGCCATTAACATAAAAGCAATAGTGCAACATGCTTGTACCCGAATTTCATATGTCCCAGCAGCCTCTATACTTCCTGCTAAGAAACTTCCCATCATTACTGTGGAAGCTCCCAGGCTCAAAGCTTTAACAATGTGCCCCGAGTTTGAAATGCCACCATCAGCAATGACAGGCACATCGTACTGAGAAGCAATGGACGAAACCTTATATACAGCAGTTGCCTGCACAAGTACAAATGAAGAAACAGTCACTCATGAAAAACAGAATCAACTCAACTAGTGTGATAAAAAGTGGATGTTTCATACTCGCTGCACCAATTTTATGCATGGAGAAAAGGCAATGAGTCCAAGTATAACAGGAAATCTTTTTCCCCAGATCCATACAATCTTGTTCTAATCCTCTTAAAAAATGTTCAACTGCCTCTAAGTTCATACTTCGGTCAATTTACCCATATATCGGAATCATAAAAACACCAGGACAATAAAGACTGAGTTACAAGTGAATCTATAAAAGGATTTAAAATTCAAAACTGCAAATGTAGCTAGATAAAAATAGAAACCCTGTCCTAAAGCAATACACACATCATCACATTAGCAAAAGAAAATCATTATGCAGCTTCAAAACAGCCACCACCAAAGTATACCTGCCCTCGGCCGACGGCACAAACCTCTTGGGTGGTACATATAGACCCAGAACCCATCCCAACCCGCAACCCGTCAACACCGGCCTGAATCAAATTCTGAGCTTGATACATAGTCACAACATTCCCGCCAATCACGTCTAAACTAGGATACTTATTCTTAATATACTTAATCATCTCAATTTGATAAACGGAATTCCCTTGCGAACTATCCAAAACCACAACATCAATCCCTGCTTTCACCAGCTGCTCCAACCTCTCTTTATCAGCCTCCCTCGTCCCGATAGCCGCCCCGACTAACCATTCCCCATTCTTCCCCACTGACCCCGGCCCCGCCAATCTCGGGCACCCTTTAACTCTCTCCACATCCTCTCTCCCTACAAACCCGACAAATGCCCCATCCCTAACGATTGCCGCGTAATCCTTTTCCTTCTCCTCATCGAAGAATTTGACAATCCCCGCCAAATCCAGATCCCAAGGGACCTCGCCGCAGCGGGCCGGGACTGCCCCGTCCACAACCAAGTTCGAGGGGACGGGGATACGATGGGATTTGGCGGCGGAGACATGGGCGGCCTGTTCGGATGGAGAGCAGTTGGAGTGGATAATCCCGACGGCGCCGAGCGCAGCCATGGAGCAGGCCATGGCGGATTCCGTGACGGTGTCCATAGGGGATGCGACGCAAGGGGTAGTAAGGGTAAGGTTTTTGGTGAGTTTGGTGGAGAGAGAAACGGATTCAACGGGGAAGCCGATGAAGCCCGGGAGAAAGATGACGTCATCGTAGGTGTAGGAGTATCCTTGGTTGAAGAGCTTGTGCGCGGGGAATCCGTCCTCCATTGTTGCAGTTTTGCCGTCGAAGAAAGCTTTGAGAAAGGGGTTAGGGTTTATGGAATATTTGTGCTAAGTGTATGACATTGTATATGTATAGGTACAGCTAGGATAGGAAAGAAAAAAACAAAAATGTAGCGGAGTGTTACTGGGATAGCACTGTATTTGTATAATAATCGAACAAGCTCTGTTTCCCTTTTCTATATAATATAGATAAAAGCAGGAATTGGAGGGAAAAGAGGCAGTTTGGTTATTGCCGTCCCGTATGTATTATATATATATAGAGAGAGAGAGAGAGAGAGGGATTGCACTTGCCCTTGCACTTGTAGCAGGTGTACAATCAGAATAAGTGAAGAAGAGCGGAGAAGGAAAGAAAGAAAGAAAGAGAGAGAGAGAGAGTGGCGGCGGAGAAGAGAGATGGTGGAGATCAGATGACAGAGATCAGTGTCGTGTAAAGGCGGGATTTTTTTGGGCGGCGGAGAAGATAGACAGTGGAGATCAGATGACAGAGACCAGTGTCGTATAACGTCGGGATTTTTTTCCTAGTATATACTCGGATCAAAACGAACAACTCTTTCCTGCGTTTCACCTTTGGAAGTTAGCGTGGTTAGTTGAAATGAATTCAATGAAAATGGAAAAGAAGTGGAAGGGGGATATAATGTTTGATAAATTAAGTAAGGAGTAAAAATTAATAGAAATAGATAGAAATGAGCGGATATATTTCAATTTTAAAATTCAATTTTATTGTTTAAGGATTTGATTGAAGCGTATAAATTTATAAAACATAAAGAAATAATGAGCTTTGAAAGTACCAAAGTTATCTAGTATTACTATTCTAATACTTAAGTTAGTATGCTATTAAGAAGTTAATGTGCAGAGAGTGGAAGAGAGTTTTTTAATCTCTTTATTCGTAGATAGTTCTAAGTATTTATAGAGAATGACGAGGTGTAGCTAGTTGTAGAGAACATGGGGTATATTCATGACTATACGTTTGGGGTGTTCAAACAATAGAAAAGTAAGTAGCTACAGGAGTCAATGGTTTGTAGCAAGCCTTATTTATAGTTGACCGGGTCTAAGGGCTATGGGTTAAAAGGTTGGACTCCCACTTGGGCACATAGTCGAGTCTCCTATGTAAAGTTAGATGAGCTTAAACCCCTGGTCGAAATGATTTATCAACATTTGCCCCTCACTCTCTTTAGTAACTAGTCATCAAAGAGGGTATACTTCAAATGAGCCATTAGGATATACACAAGAGGGCGCACGGGCTGATTTGGGACATCTAACTCAATGTCTCAAGCGATAAACCAGAGTGGACATGGTATCTAAGCTATTCCTGGGACAATGATGATTTCCGACCATAAGTGCAACTATTGTGACTGGTGCCGTAGTAAGAGCTATTAAGCACTAAGCAGGATTGAATAGGAATGACCTCTATGGTTAGAGACCCTGAGCAATAGCGAATGAGTCTAATCTCCTTATAGCATACTAATACCCCCTGAGTTAGAAATAAGGAGGTGCGACCTATCTTGTGTGGGTGTTTTATGGGAGGTTATCCAAGCGATTGTCAATTGACTTCTCAAGAAAGTTTTGATATAATTTGTTTTGACGCGTGTAAATTCAAGTGCATGAAATGCCGCTGGACACGTATCATGGGCTAGGTGGAAGGGCTTTGGTATAGTGGTTATATACAGATGCATCATGGGTGTTCGTTTTGATGTGGCACCAAATGTTAAGATCTGGTTGTCTAGCATTGTTTTAGTAGACTGATGCTTTGATATCTACTTTTCTTGATGCTCATGCTTAGCTTTAAAAACTCAAGGCAAAGAGAGAGAAACACCTTTACTTCCACTTCGCATTATTTCTCAATTTACTTTGTCTTCTCCAATTCATATCCAAATCTTCTCATTCTCCGTTTTCCTCAATCTCTAATCTTTTCTAAACCAAATTTCTTTAACTAAGTATGTTGAAAATTGGCTCAAAAGGATGTGTTTAGAGATGATGGCAAAAGTAAGAAACCATTAGTATTGCTATACGATAGCATTGTGGTTGGCGACAATCAGCCTAACGATGTCGAAAGCAAGCTGTCAAATAGTGATATCAAGAGCATTTTCCTATATTTCGAACCCATGCCTCAAGGGTGGTAAGTTATCAAATTGAGTCCTCTCAATAAGGTGGCTCTATTGGCAAACCAAAAGTTTTTTATATATTACAAGCACCTCAAGTTTGAAGTTAGACTAATATTTTTAGAATTTTGGAAAGCCTTTTTTAACTACCACTAGGTCAACCCTTATAGCTTGTCTCGAATTCATTTTGAATTCTAGTGGCCTTTGAGATTTTATGCATAGACCATAAGATACGGCATACATTGAAGCTATTTTGTTATTTCTACACCATAAAAAGGAACGGGTCGACGATAAGGTGGTATTACTTAACTTGCCAAACAAGGCGCAAATTGTTTAAAGGTCTAGCTTTATCCATCCATGGATGAAAGGATAAATTTGTTAAGGTTAAATCAGACAACAACCTAGACTTCTGAATTGGATGGGTCAAGATGATCAAAATTAAGCTGATAGACCTTCTTGAGAATGATAGGTGAGCAACTAATTTTCTCCTGAGGCAATTGGGCGAGCTACGAAAGTTTTACAATGCAGAGATGATTGTCGCCATGTAATATGGGATTAGGGCCATCCTGGAGGAGAAAGAAGAAAAAGTTCCTTCCAATAAGAGAGGGGAAGGTAACGAAGAGGGCGAGGAAGAAAAGGAGGGTGAAGGTATTACTTGTTCCTCCATTGCCATGCTAAAGTCAATTGAGCTAGAGAAATTCTACTTATTGGTGGCTTCATGGAGGGTAGCCTTATCGGCTCGTGCTCAACACAATGCACTTTTGCTATGACTTTCTTTTTCTCTTCTTATTTCTTAATTTATTTTTTTGCTATTTATCTTTTGCAAAGATGCAGCTCAAGAAGGAAAACTTAGCCTAACTCCAAACTTAGAACAAGGTTGTGGCTAAGAGCAGGAATAGATCTGCGAATGTAGAGAGGGCACGAACATTTAACCCTCAATTTTTTGTGGGTTAAGCCAGAAATATCAAGCCTACCTACGTAACCTACAAGTTAAAGCAAGCCAACCCAATGCTAGGCGGGTTAGCCCGCTTTGGCTTGTGGAATTATTTAAGAAAAAGAGAGAGAGAGAGAGAGCATATGAGATTTAAGATTTTTTGTTCAAATTTGCACTTAGTAGTAGTTAGTTTTATGTAATTATTGTGTAGCATATATATTATTAAGTACTAAGAGTATGTTATCATTTTTTAAATATATAATCTTCAAAAAAAAATTGTGGTTTTACGGGTTGGTAGGTTAACCTGCCTTGGCCCGTGAGGCAATTGAATTGGGATGTCAAACAAAGGTCGTTGTCAATAAGAACAACGCGCTTTAGGATAAGCTGAATAAGACTTGGAAAGAGAGGGATAAGCTATCGAAAAAAAGCAAACGATCTCTCCTAACAATTGTTTGAAGCAAAGGGTAAGCTGATAGTCTTAAGGCCATTGGTTAAGTCCTTCGAGGGTAGGGAGAAGAAATATAAAGAAAGAATTTCAAGCTTAGAGAACGATCTTAAATGCCATCAAGCTTAGATGGAAGAATTTGAGTAGAAGGTTAGCATTTTAAAGGCGACAGTCCATGACAAGATAATGAATAGTGATGAATGGAAGCAGTTGCAAGGGGAAGTATACAATGATGGCTTTGAGGTAGTTAAAACAACCATCCTCAAGCACTACCTAGACCTTAATCTCGATGAGTTAGAAGATGATGATGACCCTCTTGAAGAGTTTGAAGTTCCAACTGGTGTTGTGGATGACACCATTGGGGTGAACATTGGGCTAAAGGGTGCTCCTATTGCTAAGGTCCCCCCACCTCCAAGCTTTGAAGCTGCTCTGGAGGATTTTGCTCCTCCTTAGAAAGTTCCTATTGAACTCTCTGAGCCAGTTATGGATCAAAACAAAGTTAAGGCTTCTAAAGATCCTTCTACTTTTGACCAGCAAGCTTGATTCTTTCTTCTTCTTCTTTTTTTTTCTACTTTTAAATTGATAGGGGCTTACTTGTAATCCTTTAGGTTAATATGCCAGCCTTTTACATGTAAATCATTGATTGAATGAGGATATAGTTTCTATTTTGATATTGTGCTCCCTTTGTTTATCCCTTTTATTGTTTTATTTGTAAATAAGTTATATACTTTAATGTTGTCTTCACCTTGTGAATTCATTTCATGCTTTGCTAACTTGTTGATTTAGCACCATCTTGTTGGGATAATTTGCCAGTTAAGATTGCAAACCTTTGTTGATGTTTAGGATTAAACCTAATCAACAAAGTGCTTTAAAGTTTCATCTGCCATAGCAAACATAGTTTGGTTAAGACCAGCATGCCCTATCTTTGCATAGGGTTGACCCGTTCACCTACATAAGGTTGGGTCATTTGTTCCCTAGATAATAGTTTACCTTTTGTGAGGTTGAAAACGCTTAAGACCTTAGAGCTAGTATTATAAGAGCTCGTTAGATACATATTATGTATCTAAGCTTAACTCCCCTCAAAATCAGACTAATAAACATAGATGCTTGGAATAAATAAACATTTCATTACATAAAAGTATATGTATAAATGAGTCTCATTCAAAGTACAATTTAAGGTTATTAGCATTCCAAGTCCTAGGAATTGATTGCTCATTCAATCTTTTAAGCCCGCATGCATCGTGGCTAGCTTCCTCTTTAATTCTAGTTGGGCTCTCCTAATTAAGCACTAATTTGCCTCACCCTTCTTGCAACCCTATAGCTTCTAACTCCCTGCATATTAAGTCTTTAAGACTAAATGCCTTATATTTAACCTTTTTGTCATAGTACCTCACCACCCTTTGCTAATAGGCTACTATACGAGTACTTACCAAATCTTATACTTCCTCAATCGCATCTAAATTAGCTCATAGACCGATTTCATTCATCAGCACATCCATAGCCTAAGTACATGCATTAGGGAGTTCTAGCTTAACTAGCATGACTACTTCTAAACCAAAGGCAAGCTTAAATAGTGTTTCCCTCATTGTTGTTCTGTATGTAGTTTGATATCTCTACAGGATGTAGAGGAGCTCATTCACTCATTGTCTTTTGCATGCTTCACCCTTTTCTTTAGACTATTCAATATAGTCTTGTTCACCACCTCAATCTGACCATTGGACTAAGGGCGTACTTCTAGCATTTAATACATTTCTTGACCAGCTCCTTAGCATCTTTTTTTCATTGTAGGCTAATAATAATAGAGACAAAGGGCTTTGATATACAAAGCTTGGCTCTTAATATTATTGCTACATATGCTAACATGTAATTTTTCTAATGTGTGCTAGGCTTCTTCCGATGGTGTATGTAGCAATTAAATGAGTCCATCTAAATGGGTGTACTAAGCTACTTTGCACAAAAATTTGCTTACCTCTTTCCTATCCTCTCAAATAGTGCCCTCCTTTAAGTATGCAATGAATGAGTCCATCTGAATGGGTTCGATGGGCACAAATCGCAGTTCGAGACACTAGTGTTATAGTCAATCAATGCTTTTGTGAGATAGATATTCAATGAACACCTTCCTATCTAAGTCAAATGACTGGTCAAGGCTAACCTGGATAATCCAACTACCTTAAAGTTCTCAACTCGAGGAATTTTTGTGATATTTAAAGCTAAGAACTCTACTCCAAGTGCCCATACGACCTCCAAATATTACATAAGCTTATGCTACCTTCCATCAACTTGAACTAACACTAAAAAAGAGCTTGTTCACTTACGGATAGGTATAAGTATAACTCTTCTCCAGATATTGGCTTAGACAATACCAGTGGAGTAGTTAAGAAAGCCTTTAAATCTTCAAATGTCATTTGGCATTGCTTAGTCAACTAGAAATTTGATGGGTTTTTATAATTTTAACAAACTCCATACACTTGTCGACTAACTTGGACATAAACTTGCTTAAGGCGACAATTCATCTTCTAAGGTGTCGTACAACCTTAATAGTTTTTTAAGGTTGCATTTCCAAGGCGACTCAAATATTTTTTAGTTTGCCTTTATGGCTTGGACAGTAACTATTTACCCAAGAAACTTCCCTAAGGTGACTCCAAATATGCATTTCTACAAGTTCAACTTCATGTTGTACTCCCTCAAAGTGTCAAAAGTTTCTTGAAGGTCCTTAATATGGTCACTAAGTTGCTTGCTTTTGATGACCATGTTGTCCACATAGACTTCTACATTTCACCCATTTTAAGACTTGAACATCATTGTCACTAAATGTTGCTAAGTTGCCCCTAGATTCTTTAATATGAAAGGCAAGACATTGTAGTAATATGTGCTGAAATTGGTGACGAACGAGGTATGGACTTGATCAAGTTCATGCATTTTAATTTAGTAGTAACCTAAAAAAGCATCCATGAAGCTTAAGAGGGCTTGACCCAAAGTTGATTTGACTAACTGGTTGATCATTCAAAGGGGAAAAATAACCTTTTGGGCAAACTTTATTTAAATATGTGAAATTAATGCACATACACCATTTCCCGTTTGATTTCTTGACTAGCATGCAATTGGCCAACCAAGTTGGGTAAGGCTCCTCTCTCACGAAATCTGCTTGCAGCAACTTCTGCACCTCCTCCTCAATCGCTACTTGCATGTCAGGGGGTGAAATGACATATTTTTTTGTTTCACGACCTTAAAGATCAGATCAATGTTGAGGTGGTGCGTGATCATCTCTAGGGAAATGCCTAACATATCTAACGGCGACCAAGTAAAAATGTCCTTATTAAATTAGAGGAAATCAACAAGATGTTTTAATTCAACAAGTGCTGACTTCACAACCAGCATAGTATGCTTGGGGCTGTTGCCAAGCTGTATTGTCTTTGTCTCTTCGGCTAGTTTCCCTTGGTTACTCAGCTTTTCCTTCAGCTAGGTCTCGATAGTAAGAACCTCTCCCTTGATCAATGCCTATAGATAGCATGACCTTACTAATTGTTAGTCTTCTTGGCATATGTTAATTCCCATTAGGTTGGGAAATCGGCTTTCAGGTACATCGTAGAGGGGACCACCTTAAAAGAATTCTAACTCGATCTCCCTATTATGACATTATAGGGAGACTAGTAGTCAACCACTAAGAAGTCAATGAGCTATTCAACAATGTTCTCTTCATCACCGAGCTAAATGGTGAGGGAAATTATCTCAATGGCTCAGATAGGCTGGTTATTGAAACTATACAAGTCCTTATTATATGGTTTCAATTTAGCCTTTAGTTTTGGCTTCATCTAGTCATATGCAGCCTTAAAAGTGATTTCTACTAAACTATCGGTGTTAATTAGAATTTTTTGAACCTTGAATCTGCCAATCCAGGCTGATATGATAAGTGCAACGATGTGTGGACTTTGAATACCCTCCAAGTCCTCATCCAAAAAGGAAATAGAGTTGTCGACTTTAGGTTTCTTATTATGTAAGTTCATGACCCGTAGGGCTTGCTATGGAGGGTCACCCAATAATTGTATTAATTGTGCCATTGGGGCCCTGTTGTTTTGATTAGGTGAGCTACTTGGCTTGTTATTTAGCTTAGCTCTCTTTCTCTGAGTTAGCTTTTCGGTTTCCTCATAATGGTTGTTAATATACTCGTAAAGGTACCCCCTTTCTGATGGCATTCTTCAAAGCGTTCTTTAATTGCATATAATCTTCCTTGTTGTGTCTTGTCTCTTAAAACTCACAACATTTATCTAAACAGTGTGTGTGTGTGTGTGGGGGGGGGGGGGGGGGGGGGGGGGGGGGGGGGGGGGGGGGGGGGCATTAATCTTCTCATGCTATGTGAGAATACCCCTATTATAGACCTTAAGTATTATCTAGCCTTTAGGTTGGTTGAGGGGTATGTGGTTCGCATAGAATGAAATGGTGCACTTTCTACCGTGCTTATCATTATTATGTCCATGTGGTCAATCTTCATCAGTCTTAAGGCCAAGCCAATCTTTTATGGTCAGTCAGTCCTTATCATCCTTCCTCTTATCCAACCTATTTTAATTTGCCTTCTTGCAAGCTTTGATATTGTCTTTCATAGTTATGAACTTCACAGTTCACTTGCAATATCAATTGAAGTTCTCCTACTTATTTTTAGAAATGGAGAGGAAGAAATGACCCAAGGGGCGTAGCCCCATTATGGTAGCATTGAGAGAGACCTCAATGTCAAGATTGAGAATCTCAAGTATTGCTACTATGAATCTGGACAAGTAGCCCTTGATGAACTCGTCCTACCATTGATAAATGAGATTGAGGCTTGAAGAATCCTTCATTTGCATTTTGTTGGCTAAGAAGTGTAGATAGAACTTCTTCCCGAGTTCCTTGAAATTGGAGATAGAATTCGGCTTTAAGTGATTGTACCACATTAGAGTCGACTTCTTTAAAGTACTTAGGAACATCTTGCATGCGATTGCATCGTTGCATCCCAAGAGGCGCATTTAAAACATAAAGTAGCTGAGATGATCCCCTGAATCAATGGTATTATCATAGAACTCAAGCATCAGGATGCAGATGTGAGGTAAAAGCACCTCATCCTAGATCTCTTAGGTGAACAGAGATCAAGTGAAAGAGTACTGAGCCCACATACCAAACTTCTTGTTATCACGAAGGTCGGAGACTCTCCGGATCATGTCTTCCAACTCACCTATATCGGCCTCATGTAGGGAGTGATGAGAGTGTGCCTCAAATGGCTAGGGTTGTTAAGGTGGAGGTACTACTTAGCTGTGCAAAGTAGCAATGTTGGTAATGGTGGTGGTGCTGCATTCTGCACAATTGCTAATGGGGTGGGTGGAAGAAATTAGGTGGATGCATGATCATTGTCATACTCCCCTAAATGTGCGCATTAGGAATGGTGTTGTTATTGTTGCTGAAATTGGTCCACTCGCATATGTAGTTGAGTTTTTTCAATGTGAAGGTTAGTGATTATTTGCTCCAGATAAGCCAACTTATTCTCTCCGCCTTGGAGATTTTGCTGCTATAGGTTTGATGGCTTAGTTTGGTGATGTGTTTAAATAGGTGAGTTGTCAATGTTTTTAGATTTGGATTTAGTACTGCTAATCATGGTTGTAATTCACTAAAAGACAACGCTAAATGTTGTTTGAGCATTTGGTCGAGGTGTGTAAACCTGCGAAGCACAAAGAAACAGTGAGCCTTAAGGGTGCCAAGGCTGTCCAATGTTGTCACTCCAATACTCTAATTAGAATGCTAGTAAGAAGTTAATGTAGAGAGAAAGCAAGAGAGTTTTTCGATCCCTTTACCTATAGATGATCCTGGGTATTTATAGAGGATGTCGAGGTGTAGCTAGTTGTGGAGAATGTAGGGTATGTTCATAGCTACACATCCGAGGTGTTTAAGCAATGGAAAAGTGGGTAGTTACAAAAGCCAACAGTTTACAATAAGCCTTATTTGTAGTTGATCGAAGCGGGCCGAAAGGTTAGGCTCCCGCTTAGGCACATGGTCAAGCCCTCTATATAAAGTTAGATATGAGCTTAAACTGGGCTTATGCCCCTGGCTGAAATGGCCTATCAATAAATTCATTTCAATAATTTTGAAGAGAAAAATATACAAATAGAAGAAAATAGTAACACAATTACAAAATTGTCCTTTATAATAATTTTATCAAAATAAATTAAGGGCAATTTTGTTAAATAGTAACTATGTCTTTTAATTTCCTTTATGTAAAAACAAATAGGAAATAGAAACATTTCTCGAGATTTCTTTCCATTCCCTTTCTATAAATCCAAACACAAAACAAAATTTACATTTCTTTTCATTTCCACTTATGGTGTGTTTAGTATGCAGGAATGAAATCGCAATTTCGAGTTCTGCTCCTTTCCCTATGTTTAGATACACTTTTTAAAAGTCAAAATCGCTATTCTTTAGAATTATCGAGTTCGCCTTCAAATGGGAATTCAATTTTGCATTTGAGATGGTTAAATTGCTATTCCATTTCGACTACTTTAATGATCATTAATTAAAGTTGTTTATTTAGCCTTTAATCTCATTACAACATTAAATAATTAATGTACTTTAATAAATACTACTTTCTACACATTCCATTTTATGTGTGCTTCCAAACATAGAAATAAATTTATCATTCCATTCCATATCATTTTACATACCCAACACAACATTATTTCTTTTCTTTTGTACTTATTTCTATTCATTTCCTTTCTAAAAAACATTAACAAACATAGTAAATTTTATTTATAATATTTAATTAAACTTTTATTTATCAAATTTACTCATTAAACTAACTATTTTATTGTCTTTAAATAAATGACACAACAATTATTAGTGTAATTAAAGGTGAGTAGGTAATGTTATTGTTTAGAATACCCACTTGTACCCCACACAATCAGGTAGGTTCTTGGTGGATATTGAAGCTCACATGATAGGTTTCAAATGATTTTTTTAAACCTACTCATACAAAGTATGGTACGAGTATAAGGTCTTTCTATCATATATTCATTTTAGAACCTGTATTATAAGCCATACGAAGTATAGGTTAGAGGATACCATATACTTATCCTATATAATATTATTAAATAATATTAATAAATGAATGATAAATAGTAATGTTATAATTTTTTTTGCAATAAATATTTTAGTAATAAAGGGAAGAAGAAGAAGAAGAAGAAGAAGAAGAGTCTAAGTCTATAAGTTAATAAGTTTAAATGGTTAAACCTAATGTTACCCTTCTTTCTTTTCCTTATTCTTCCCCATTTTCCTCTCTAACTTTAGGTATCATATTCTATTCTTTTCCTTCTTTTTTCCCATTTGTTAAATCATAAGATCAAAGTGGCTGACTTTAGTCAATCAAAGTGGGACTTCCTTAAATTTTATTCCTTTCCTTAAGGTACACACTCAGTTGAATGAAATCACACTCTGTTCAATTGAAGTATATCCAATGTAGTAATGCTGCAAATTTAAGAACTATTATAAATACTTCTTTTGTATTAGAGCCTTAATTAGCTAAGCTAAGACTTACTCATTTTAGTCTCATTAATGTATCAAAGTTTTTTTAGCATTAATTAGAGATTTACTTATGGATATAAGTTTGAGTTTGATCTATTTACCTAAGCTATTGCTAAACTCCTTATTTAAATTCTTTATTTTTTAAAGTATTGGAAAGTTTGTGCTATTAAGATTATATTTTTGTTATTTTGTTTAAATAACATGTAGCTGAATTAGCTTAGAAATCATGTTAATGGTAAAATTTTCCATATTTCCCCGTTTTATAGTACACTTATGCATGCAATTTCTTGGTTTTTATTTAATTTTGATGAATTTTGTTCATAATTTGATCTTATAGGAAAATAAGTAATTTTAAGAGACATTAGGAGATTTTATCTTGATCAAAATTAATAATTAGAGGTATAAACTATAAAGAAATAAGGATTTAAGAGATTTTCAGAGCAAACTAAATTATGATTCAATTAATAAATCAAGCAAAATCAAGGAATGATTATAAATAAACAAAACAAAGGATTCGTGTAAAACTAAAACTATGAATAATAAGACAAAAATGACCCAATTCTAAAAAGGTATATCTTCATCATGAATGGTTCTCGATATAAGACAACAACAAAAGTGTAGAGGAATTGTAAAATCATTAACCAAGTTAAGGAATGGTTAACCTACCCTAGGATGCGTTAAGCCCTAATTTTCTTTTGGTTTATATTTATCATTATTATATTTATTATACTTAGCAATTTGTAATTTCTATATTGTATTATAAGTTAACCCTAATTATTTTGCCTTTTTGAATCTTTATCTCAAAATTCTCAGGATCCAAATTTTTTCAGACTGATAAATAAAAAATCTAAATTCTTTATATTGCACTAGTTGAGGATTTCATGTCAATTTTATATCCCTCATTCTTTAATTTCACTTGTTATAATGATATAACTTATCATATTGCTCTTTTTTATATTCTATATTAAAAAAAAGTGAAACATGATTTGGGAAAAATATTATAAAACACAAAAATATTTATCTATTTTGTGCATAAAACCTAAGCTTTTCAAGAATAGTCAAAATAGGACATCATGTCAACATAAAATATTTGTAATGCAAAATGATGGAGATGTTATTTCTACTTGCCTTTGAGAACTAAGGTCTTACAGTGAAAAGATTAGTCTTTAAAAAGTGTAAACATTAGATCCTACTAGTACGGGTTTTTTTTTCAATACCTTTCTATACTGATTATATTCTTTTTATTTATATATGATTAATAGACAAATAGATTATAGTCAATACATATTAGATAAAAGGAAAATTTTATCAATTTGAAGCAAATAAAGATTTCATTATTCACCATTTTGTCAAGCTATGGACAATGGAGAAAGATTTGTGTAACTATATGATACCCAAATTGTATTTTAAAGTCAAGGGTACCATAGTGAATGAGCCTTGGTATCTTTTACAAAACCCTCAAACGTATAAATTAACTCTCAATCTCTTTTATAAAATCCTAAAACTTCGTAAAAAATATTCTATTTTCACTCACTTTTCTCTTCTACGTGCTACCAGTATTCCTACCTTACTCCTACATTGTGAGTTTTTCCATGAACTCCAAAGGAGGGCAATCCTTATACATTAGAATGTTCATGATGAAAAGGTTCTAACTTATATAAATTACCTTATGGCAATATATGACTGTTTTACTAATTTTAACTACTCATCCCCTCGTAATGTGAAATTATTACATGTCTTTATATGTCACTTAACCCAATTTTTAGCATTTACTTGCTTTAGATAGAGTTATTATAGGGTAGATTTATGATAATGACTCCAAGTTTGAAATGTAACAAACACAAAGAATTGGGGGCTAAAGTACAAAATAAATAAATAAGTGAAAGAAGGGACTTTACCCAACCAAAGTGCTACAAAGTCAAAAGTATTAGACTTTAGTTGAGCAAAATTCACTTCATTTGACATTAGTAACCTCTTGAAGCTCAAATCAACATTTTGAACAATTTTTCCTTATTGAAGTCTAAATGGGGTTAAAATGAGTCACTTCCCCAAAATGAGATGAAGCTATTGGCCGACTTTAGTGATCAAAGTGAGACTTCCTTAAATTTTAGTCCTTTCCTTAAGGTACACACTCAGTTGAATGAAATCATACTCTATTCAATTGAAGTATATCCAATGTAGTAATGTTGCAAATTTAAGAACTATTATAAATACTTCTTTTGTACTAGAGCCTTAATTAGCTAAGCTAAGACTTACTCATTTTAGTCTCGTTAATGTATCAAAGTTTTTTTAGCATTAATTAGAGATTTACTTATGGATATAAGTTTGATTTTGATCTATTTACCTAAGCTATTGCTAAACTCCTTGTTTAAATTCTTTATTTTTTAAAGCATTGGAAAGTTTGTGCCATTAAGATTATATTTTTGTTATTTTGTTTAAATAACATGTAGCTGAATTAGCTTAGAAATCATGTTAATAGTAAAATTTCCCATATTTCCCCGTTTTATACTACACTCATGCATGCAATTTCTTGGTTTTTATTTAATTTTGATGAATTTTGTTCATAATTTGAATTTAAAGTGATTTTATTTGATCTTATTGGACAATAAGTAATTTTCATAGACATCAGGAGATTTTATCTTGATCAAAGTTGATAAAAGTATATTTAAAAGTAATTATCACAAGTGATTATAGATATTTTTATATATTAAATTTTTGTTTGTTTTTATCTACAATATCAATTCACATGACATATTACTTTTAATCAAACTTTTCTTTTTGTAGCTGTCCTTGCAAACTTCTACGTCCATAAAAGAAAGATCATGTAAGATCTGAACATTGATAAATAGCAAAGCAAGGTGTCCAAACATAGTAGAATAGAAAGAATTAGCACCCAAATTCTGGAAAAGAGATATAATAGGAAAGAAAGTGATGTTGCTACTTTCTCGTCAAGGGATAGGCATGGGCTTGAGAGAGGATTCAATGGTGTTTGCAGGTTCTACAAAAGAACAAATGTTAATTATCAAGGTATCGAGTATCTCCAGTGTACACACTTTGATACTCAAAATAGTAATTGGCATAAGGTGAAAGATGGAGAACGAAAACAACAACAAGAAGAGCTTGAAAGTATTCGAATTTATGATCCTTTACCTCAATGGCTTCGGAAGAGTGCTAAATGAGGCAAGCAAACCATGGTCCCATGATTCCCTCCCATGTCTAGTTGTTGTCGAGCATGTCGTGGAGAAAATCAGGGGATATGGGTAGCTACCATATTAAGCAATTGTTTCTCATCTATTCTTTTATTCGAACCTCAAGCAAGCTAGCCTCTTAGTTTGGAGGTCCATGTCGAAAGGTACATCAAAACTAGCCTCTCTTTAGCAGCTAATCGGCAAGAAGAGTCAAGCTATATTGTGGTTTAAATGTCCAACCAAGGGATGTCAAATCGACCTGGTGTCTAGTTAGTTTGACCCTTAGCTTTCAAAGCACATGCATGATGTGGATGTGCCCAAGTGATTGCCGATCTGACTTTGAGCGAGAGTAGCAATATTCGAAGTGAGCTCACTAAATGAAGAGAATTTAACAAGGCTTCAACATACTCCCAAGCAACTATAGGAGTGTAGCGAGCTGGGTGAGTGAGACCAAATAGGCCTTAGCCATGTGCTGATCCAAAGTATTGGCGATAATGTGTGTCGAGTGGTATTGTTGCCTAATAGCCTTTAGCTCTGCCCCTCAGAGCTAGCATGAGGAAGAATCTTGTTGAGTACGCTTTCTTTGACGGCTATCATTATCCAATCTGACATTCTAGTTGTCTAGTGGGTATTAGTATACATAATTTGATTTGTTTTGCGCGTATTAATCTGTGTATTTAATGCCAAAGACGTGTTCAACAGTGAATGAGTGCTTATGCGCCAACACAATCTTGAGCAGCTCATCCTATCCATCCGTTTTCTACACTTGAGTATTTCGTACATTTAAGGTTTTATGTTGCGAAAGCTACGTCCAATCATGAAGCACTTTTAGCATTTCTAAGCCTTCAAGTCTTCTCTCTTCCCTTCTTTATACTCTTACGTTTTTCTATAGCCTCTTTCAACCTTTTCAATCTTAATCACTTGTAAAAAATTTTTGGTTAAGTTTCAATCATGGAAGCAGTCGCATCGTCCTCTTGTTCCCCCACACTTACCACAAGGCAATGCAAACACAGAATGCAGAACTCCTAAAGGCTTCTCCCCTTGGAGGTGCCAGTAACGAGCAGGCCTTTGAGGTTGTCTCCTCCAGTAGAAGTGGTAATAATGGCACAAATTGGGAATGAAAGTAAGGCAACAAACAAGTGGCTGTTTAAGAGCAGTGGCACTTCTGAGGGTAGCCAAACCTGTGATGAAGCATACCTAAGTGACAGAGGAGATAGCAAACCGGTGGTTACTATATACAATGGGCCTGTTGATGCTTCGACACCAAATGAAGTGAATCCATGATCCAATTTATTGGAGGAAGATGTGGACCCAATGTGGTTTTATTTTGTACCCTTCCCCTTAGGCTACTAGATCATCCACCTACCAGAGTCCAAACTTTTAAGTAAAACCTTAAAATTAGGTTCCAATTTCCATCTTCCAATCAGAAGGAAGAAACCACTAATAAACCATTGACCAAGCTTTACCACACGCTTTACAAAGGAAGATGACAATACAATACCCAAGTCCATTTCCCACCATAGAGAACGAAAAGGGAGAAATGCCACAAGGTATTTAAATTTTGGAATATAATTTTAAAACCCAAAGAATTTTCATTATAGTTCAACAAACAATGCTAATTTCCATACAGTACAATACTATAATTACATAACAGCACGTGTCTTATTGGTCCCTATAACATATCATGTGGATTCGCGTCACACTATCTAATTGACTTTCATTTTAATTGGACACAATGATTATTACAAGTGAGATTTCATGAAATGGTTCAACTTCAGCTTGACATTGCTCCTTGTTTGGTGAAAAACAGAAACAAAATTCAGAGAGATCAGCAATTGTCACCATGACATTTCTTGTTCAACTTTTCCTTCTTTTCTATAATCCAAACATGAAGCCCAGCTGTTAACAGATTTCAACAACTTACAAAAAAAATTAAAAGAAAAAAAAAAGTCCCAGCAACATAAACCTTCCAAAACAAAAACCCAAAATTTCAAAACTCATAGTTACAAGAAACTGAAGTCGTTGAAGAAGATGGAGAATAGGTTGTAGAAGATAACAACCTCTCCTGTACGTTACCATCCACCACAGCCCCACAGCTGGTGTTGTCCACAACGCATTCTGCATTGACCTCAGTCTCATTGAACCCCCTTCAAATAGAAGATCTATATTTTCCTCAAACCCCGGGTCTATATTAAATAAATCCGGCAACCCATTACCAGACTGATCAAACGGAAGATTAGGAACCGGCAACGGGCTGAGCCCAACATCCATAAAAAAATTCCACGGAAGATCATGCTCGTTGACCGTGTCCATGATCGTCGAAGATTCAACACATGCAGCAGATAATTCCGGGTACGGAAGTACGCCGGTAGACGCCGGTTCCCGGCATTGCTGCTGCTCCTGAGGTTGCGGCTTAGGCAATTTTTCCTCTACATCTACTACTACGTCTCCTAGTTCGTTAGATGGATTGAGGGTTGAGTCTTGCGATTGGGGTAGATCCAGATCAATCCCTTTGGACTTCAAGCGTTCAACGTATCTGCTGATATCGAAATTCGTCACCGCATTTGCTCCTCTATATTGTATTGCAGCCATATCATATGCTTCTGCCGCTTCCTCTTGTGAATCTTTGAACAAACAAACCAATATAAGTTCATTATCAAATGAAAAACAAAATATCATTACCCATAATTGGAATATAAAAATTCAAAATCAAAACAGAACAGTACTATTACATAATTAATTGTTTAGACTTAGGAATCTATACGAAGTAATAATACTAAGCTTAGTACAGTATAAGGAATAAGAATTATGTATATAAAAAAAAAATTGAATATAAGTTGAGTTATTTTAGTAATCACGTGAGTAGCCCCGATTCATTTGATAATATTATGCAACCTGATCCGATTTGGCGAATAAACAATGAGAGATGTATCTCAGTGCGGACAACCTTAGCTGTCTCAAGAGGTACGACATCGACAAAGCACTAAACCATGGTACATTTAGGACTATGAAAATGAATCCTTAAAGATGCAAAAATGAGTCCGAGAGTAAAAAGTACAAGGTTTACTTGATATGCCATTCACAAATGCATATAAAGTAAGTCCCCTTAATCCCTTCGAATGAAATTTATTTATTTATGCTTTTTTTTTTCCGTTGAACCAATCTACATGAATATTCATACACAACGTAAAGATACTATGCTCTATCTAATTAATAATGTTTATTTGGATCAAGCCATCGTTAAATTGAACACTTGTTAAGGGGAAAAATTTTTCGTTTAAATTTTTTAATCGGTTTTTTTCCTACATGCCCTCATGTTAATTTTTAACATCTAAACAAACATGAGTATACAAAGCATAGAAAACCAAAACACAAGCATGAGTATAGTAAAAAAAAAAATGAAAACATGAATATATATAAGTATATATTTGTAATTAACAAACAAACTTTTTAAGATTGATTATATATTTTAGGAAAAGAAAAAATAATCCCTTTATCAAGCGATGGGGCGCATAGTTAAATCAATTAATTTCAGGCATACAAGCACACACAATCACAACCCAAACCCACCTACTCAGTGTAAAACCAGCATGGCCTCGTTCATCAGTAAGTGGCATCGGTGGAAATTCACATTTTCAAAAGGCTAGTGGGCTTTAGCCGGACCACATGCTAGACCGCCCCATTTTACGTGGCGGAAATGACAACCCCTCCCCCCACCAAACGTTACAAGAAGATGGAGAAGGTAACAGTAGTTGGTTTTGGTGGCTGACCCATCATCTACAAATTGACATCCTCTAACTTCATGGGTGAACTTGGACCAAATAGCATCGAAATTCGGATCTTATTAACAGGTACCTCTCATTTATTAAGAATATATTAAAGAAACCTTTTCCACTTTCCAAAAAACAGATTATACACTTTACGCAAACTTTTATTTGGGATCATTATAATTAAATACCCGTCTTACCCCTAATAGCATTTTCCTTAAAATTCACCTCCACATGAATTGCGTGTAATGATTATAAAGCATGTTGAAGTTGACCCAACTCACACGATGTACGCCAATTCGTTACCAAATCGGTTTTGGAAAAATGTCTTTTCCTTTTTAATACTCTGAACAGCGCAAGTAAATTGTGAAAATTCCAAGAATTTCGGCACAAACTGCATTGTCATCTCCATCCTTTTCACTCCATATGAAAAAGATGGGCATTTTTAGCATAGCCCCAGTGCAATCGACCAAAAGACGTGAATAAAAAAAAAATTGAAAAAGAAAAGAAAAGCCACAGTCGACAACCGACCATAGACTAAATTGTCCTTAGTCTAAAGTTTGAACGAAGTCCATCAAATATATCACTAAGTTCGAACACTCATATGTTATTATCGAGAATCTAATTTCATGACTTTCTATTCTGATACTAATACCATAATAATTTCGATGACGAATTAATCTAAAATTTTATATGCAGTATGAGCCTCATTGATTATTTTTCTTGTTGATATCTCGGAGTCGGAGGGAAGGGGGGGAAGGTAGGTTTTAAATTCTGACTCATCCACACTTATGCTCACACGTGACCTCTCGTGCATGTCATTATGTGGTGAGTGAAAACTTAGAAGACCCCAACTCCTAAAATTAAAAAAAAAAAAAAAAGAATTATAAAAAGTGGTGATAGACCCACTTTTGTCCCTGTGTAGTTTCACGTGCCATACTTCGTGTCGTGGCCACTGTCTACTTTCCGATCTCCCCATTCTTTATATACATTATTTAAAAACAAAAAATCGATAAGAAAGGACAATTTATTTATAAAGGCCAAGTGTGCTATATATATCTAGCAAGACCATCTAGTTTACCATTAATCATTGTCGAGAGAACTATTAAAGCTAAAAAGCTAATGTGATCAGGGTTTTAATGATCAGTTTATATCTGAATAGTGTTGACCACGTTACCGTGAAATTACCCTGAATTTTAATGCTTGGATATGCCTTATTTATCGTAGGGCAAACGATAAAGAGATTTTTTTTAAAAATAATAATAATAAAATAAAAACAATTTATCATAAAGTGTATGCTCCGATTTTACCAAAAAGATTCCTCTTTTTTTAAATTGTTAATTAATATAAATTGTTGTGCACATACATTTGTAAATCAAACTTAATAGGGAGTAAAAAAGAAAAACACTTCAGATGTTTGACTAAGAAAAATAGGAGGATCTCACGTAAAGTAAAACTAGGTCCAATATATGAAAATTATCTGTTTATGATTTGACCGAATTAATAGCAACAATATTTGATCCAGTATAGAAATACGTTGCCACGTTGCAATAGACTAAAACTCATGGTATGAATTTGGCACACTGCCATGCAGGGCAAGAGGCTGGAACTTTTCAGATATCTCAAGAAAGAAAAAATAAAATCCACAAAAATTGAACATTATGTGGATACCCACAATATCATTAAATATAAAAATAAACCAACTTCTATAAATAATAAAATAATGATATAATAGTACAATAAAGACTAAAGAGAATCGAGTACTTACTATACGTGCCCAAGTATAGATATTTGTTGCCAAGGACTCGCCCGATCCGTGCCTCCCACCGCCCGTTATGGTGGTGCCTGCAAAATCCCGCCGCGTCAAAAATCAGCTTCGCCAACACGGATATTCGTTAACGGGACCCTAAAAGACAAAACATTACCTAGCCACACCGCGATACTTAGAAACACCTCTAGAAAAACCACTGCTGCGCCGCCGTAATGAAGCTAAGTACTCCTCTTTGGACACATTTTGCATCTCTTCAAGCTCTTTTTTGTAGTTTTCTATCTACATTATTCACAAAAATAAAACAATATATATATATATATATATTAACTAAATCAATGACACGAGAAAAATAATATTTAATTTTTACCGGGAAATTCAAGGTTGTGTCGGGTCCCCAATACTTCAGCGCAGCGAGATCATAGGTCCGCGCAGCAGCCTCCTCACTATCATAGGCCCCTAATCATATAAATTAATTTATTGGTTTAACATCCCCAATATTTTAATAATAAAGAATTAAACAAAATAAAATATCGTAGAAAAATATGGATGAGATCTTAGACTTACCCAAATAAACTAAACGGAGACAAAAGTGCACAAAGAACGTTGGCAGTGACGATGATCACCATGAATAAAACAGAGTCAGTAAACAAATCTTGAATAAATAAATAATAATAAAAATAAGATATTGAAACACAGATCTCATTAGTTTTTACATTAATTTTATAACACCAGTCTATCAACAAACACCCGATTGCTTGCACACGATGAAATGATGGACTGAATAGTTTTCCGACACGGAGCAATTCAAGCATAACCCTAAATCAACCAAGCATGTGAGCTATTCACCTTGTCTTCCTTTTTTGTTTTGGATGCTGTTCCATGAGCCCTTGTCCCATAGATGGGCCTCGAACCTCCCAGTCCACCTGTGCCTGTTTAATCACCGTAATGTCAATTTTATTTTACATGCAAATCAGCAGCCCCTAAATCTGAGTTGCACGGAATTCAATTTATTACCAACAAAGCATAAGCATTTATAATCATTTTGTTGAATGACTATTTAAAAAAATGACGAAAACAAAAAAAAACCGGTTCTTTGACTGCCATCAAAACTTTTGCGCCGCCAGGCTCTGTTGCCCAACATGGCATGAATTCGAAAAGTTCGATTCCTCCATTCCAGTTTCCTGTCTCGAATTGACTAATGAAATGACGACATAAATGCATACCTGGTGACTCCTCTGTAAATTGAGCTTCTTCTTGTTGCACCAGAGGAAGGAGTATTGGCAATCTGGGATTGATCATCAATGATCTGGCATTTCCTAGATCGTTTCGTCCTGTGGGGTTTCTCCAATTGGTCATGTGGATTGCTGTTATTGTTATCATTAGACCCAATGCATGAGGAACATGAAGAGGATGAGCAAGAATAGCTAGGTGATCTTTTCATAGTTGCTGTACTATGTTTGTGTTGAGACAAGACAGCAATGTTGTATTGTACCCAATTGGCTCTTGTCTCAAAAAGCACACAACTTGGAAGAGGTTTAATATGGAAAGGGAGGTTTTAGGGGTTAACTTGTGAGAGGTAGAGATAGAGAGAGAAAGAGAGATGTTTATGGTTAAGGGTTGTTCACTACTTTGTCCCTCATTAGAAACTTGCTAGATTTTGTGAACAAAAATCTTTGGAATGAAACTAATCATGAAAGTGGTTTACCAAAACAGGGGAAGGGGGAAGTGGAGTGAAGGAAGAGAACTGAAAAGGTCGTTTTGTGTTGTGCTGTCTGAGAGAGAGAGAGAGGGTGCGTTTGTGTCGAAGAAAAAAAAACAATGGGAGCAAAAAAACTATACAAAGAGAGGAGGTTTAACAAACCCTTAAAAAGGTGAAGGTTGGGTCAATCAAACGCTAGGCGAAGTTAATCAAATGCCAAACACTTGGCCAGAGTAACAGCCATGCTGCCAATGAGGAGTGTCCCTCTTTGCTGTATCTTACCTTACCTTACTAGGTAAGGTTGGATGAATCCTTTTGAAATAACCAAAAAAGAAAATAGAAAATGATTATTGGAAAATTGAATACATTAAATTTCAAGGCTTTGTTTGGTCTCGCTAATATAAATGTCAGTTACACTATGGTTTTGGGTCTCTTTGTTATTCATTATTCACAATCATGAAACGTGTGAAGATAACACTGAAGAATTTGGAAGGAAAATGGACGTATCCATTGAATAAATAAATAAAGTTACTGCTTTTGGGAAAATAAATAAATAAATAAATTACACAGACCTGTCCAAAAGCTACTAAGATTATGGAAAGACAGTAAATTTCCGATATACAATCCTAAAAAATTATAAAAACAGAAAACTTTTCATTTGATATAGTACTGAATCCATCCTTTATATAAATGTATAGATGTGATTATAATTTTAGGCTGATTCTTCATCGGTAGTTTCCTTAACATTATTACTATTTTGTCGATCAATATAGGTCGGGTTTAACAATAATAATAGGCTTCATAAAATTATCCAATTAAATACGAATGTAAAGACTAAGTTGCTATTTTATAAAATGAAAAATTTTTATACTATGACTCCACCGAAAAAAATATAAAAAAATTTTCAGTCTTCAAATTTTTAAAAGGGTTTTCATTTTTTATTTTTCTTGCCATATTTTAAAGGGGCTTATCCAACTGTTACATTTTAAAAACTGAGGATTTTTTAAGTAATTTTGATAGTTTTAGTGGGTGTCATTACAATATACTCAGAAAAATAGTAGTGTAGGGTTTTTTTTTTTTGGGTAATTAAAAGGTACTTTATGCTGTATAAAAAAAATATGTACATCTTTTATTGAATTTTCAATATCTTATATGCACCTTCATTATTCTTCTGCATACAATTCCCGATAGTTTTAAAAAGTGAATTAAAAATTGCATCCAATTTTTTTCGGTAAATTGCATCTAATTAAATGTATCCAATTGCTTCAATATTCTATATTTAATATGGAGTTAGGTGGCTTGTTTCTTCCACTAAATAGGTAATAATAAGGAAAACGAATGCTTGAAACATCCACTAAACGGTTGAAAAAAAAAAAAGAGTTCATATTTCATTTATTTACTTTCTAGGGAAATAACTAGTCAACTTATTTATTTATTTCCAAAGTAATCAACCTCGATAAGTTCATTCTAACTTCTTTTTTTTTGTCTATTGATAGGTGTCTCAACACATTTTTACTAAAGCCATATCAATTTAGAGGATAAATGGCAAATTGATGTCTTAAGTTATGAAAAAAGATTGTTGAAAATCTAAAATAAATCAATAATATTTTTTGGATTTTATCATCCAAATAATGTCACATAACTGCTTTAATAGAAAACCCTCATCTACAAGTATCAAGTTGTATGCTTTACTTCATATGATGCTCAAATTTGTCCATTCTTTGCTCAATCTAAATCTATCTTTCCATAAGATTACCATTTCAATGACCTAATTTGGGATTTTAATAAACTTGAATTCGAAGAACAAATAAATAAGCCCTTGAGGGTCGTTGTATTATTTTTTTTCATCGACTTTCTTTTTTAGTTTGCTTTCAAAACTTTACATGTTCTTGTGGTGTTTCTTCTTCTTTTTTCATTTTTTAGCTTTATATTCTTTTTTTATGCATGCTTTTTTTTCTTGCAATAAAATAACCATGTCAATATCATATTAGTGTCAATTGTTAGATAATGTGTCATGTCAGCTTTAATTAACAGCATTATAATAGCGACATAATAAAATTCTCTATTTGAACATATTGTATAACGCTAATTTTTATTTTAACCATTTAAAAGTTTAATCATTTATTTAAACTTCATCATAAACGGTATTCCACTAATGTATCTTAAAAACTAAGCGTGTATTAAGCAAATATAAAAAGATATATTTACAATTTTTGATATTATTTAGTTCTCTTTTTTTTTTAATTTGAAGAGTTTGATTTTTTTCATAGGATTAACAATGTGGGAGTGTTATACCAATAAATGCAATCAACAGAAGATTTAGAAGCCATCCACCAGCGATTGCAAGGTAAAAATCTATGGAAAGGCCAAAAGTAAATGGAAAGATGAAAGTTCTCTTGAAATTCTAGGACTGATCCTTAGCCAAAATCCTCTTTTTACTCCTTCACTGTGCTCGGAATAAAGGAAAAAATTTAAATGGAGAAAATTAAAAGGGAAAGAAAAATACAGAGAAAGTGCGTGTTTAGGTAAGAAATAAATGGAAATGAATGAATATGGGAGAAAAAATTAATTATACATTTTCTATGCCTATTAAAATGCCAAAAAGTCATTAAAATTTAAAAACGTTTTTCTTTTAAAAAGAGTATTTAAGTTATCTTATACAATTTTTTTCCACATTATCCCAATATGTATAGGGAATAATTTTTGTAGGTACAAAAGAAAATTTTCCCTTATAAATACATTCCCTCCCTTTTTTTTTTTTTTTTCCATTCTTTTATAAACAAGAGAAAGATGACTGCTTCCCCTCTTATCAATAATTGTATTGTAGCTGGTTTAAATTCGAACTTAATAGTGTTTAGGTAACAAACGAGAAAATCAACCAAATTTTTGCACTGAGAATAAAGAATATAAATTCAGGCCTAGATCCATTTGAGGTTAAAAGGAGGACAATCTAATATAAAATAAATTATTAAACATGTAAAAAAAAAAAGAATTCAAATATTTATTTTGATCAAGATACCTGATCCTATGATGACTTTATTTTGATTTTTTTTTGGGTACCGTGTTTGTCTATTAGGAGAGAATTAGGATTCTCTATGGGGATTTCAAGTGCAGGCCAACCAATCTGGTTAACACGAGGCCTAAAATCCATATTGGTCCTCACTAAACAAATTGGAATCATTAATAAGCATGGTGAAAGAATTAGTAATTTTTTAAATGTAGATGATTTAAATAGAAAAGCTAAAAGGCATGATATAAATAAAATAATAAAAAAAATATGGGTTTTAAAAAAATAAAATAAAAGATTTAAATAGAAAAGTAAGATAAACTCATTTTTATAATATTTTTAATATGCCATATGATATGATGGGGGAATGATTAAAAATCCTTATAAAGTTGTGAAACACAAGGTTGTACCGTGAGACATGTTTCCCGTTGACCCTTAGAACCGACTCTTGATGTATAACATATAAGCTTGTTTAAAATAAAACTCTAACCCTAATGTCAACAACTCATAAATTTTGGTATGCCCAGTTGCCATCATAGGACCATACCGTCGATTGAACATGTGAAGAAGTGATGAGTACCGACTCCAAGAATCACGAGTTCATCAAATTGAAACAGCATTTGCAGTAAAGAGACTTACTCGAAGGCATCATGATGTAGACAACGTAGTTTCCTACTGTGAAAATTGTTTAAAAATAATGGAACCGCAATTTTTAAGATTAGCGTACACGATGAGATTTATTTGTTAAATAACTTAAAAAGTAAGCATATTTTCTTAAATTTGCTCCGCATACATTCAATCTTTTTTACTTTTGAATTAAGAGTGTAGGTTCATATATTATCAAAAATATACTTTCAAACGCTTTAAAATTATTACACATTCTTATGAAAAAAAAGATGTATATGTTTCATTACTATATCTATATGCATGGTATGCCCTTAATCAATCAACCTTGTAACAATTGTATGGTATGTCTCTGTTATGTTTGTATTTAAGGATAGTGTCAAAATACCAATTGAACTTTTGATATTTTTTCTATTTTAAATTTGAAATTTGAAATTGCTAAATATTATCCATCATTTTAAAAAAGATGATGCAGTAAAAACCCAATAGACAGAAAGTATAAATACAAAAAAAAAAAAGGTAGAAATGACATATTATATTTGGTAAATAAAAATGAAATTTAGTAATTTTAAAATTTAAATAGAAAATTAAAAAAAAAAAACAGATAATAATTTTAACATTATCCCTTGTATTTATTGGAGCGATCTTGCAATGCGTTTATGCGACCTTGAACTTATTATTTATATATTATGCCTTCTGCACACAAATGAGTATATTATTTAAGTATTAACATTTATATTAATACTTATAGAAAGACAAAAAGGAAAGAAATTCTTAGATCCCATGGATGAACTCAGATTGATAAGTTTTTATATGGGACAGGATTCAAGGTTCTTCTGATAAATTATAGAGCATGCACTTGTTGTAAATTTTGAGAACTTAGTTTTATGGGAAAAAAGTACAAAATAGGGCTTTTATATCTAACCCGTACCCCCTACATAAGTACCAATTAAGGAAACTGAAGATTTGGAAGTTAAGAAAATATCTTCTTTTTTCTTTTTTTTCCTATTCAATGCGATTCATAGGCTTTTTCAAACCAAGTTGCATTTTAAAATTTTAAGAGGATTCATGATGTTTGATCTCCGAACTACAATCAAGCTGTAATACTAGGACTCGGTTCTATGACTCCCTACTGTCAAACGACAATTTTGGAAGTATAATTGATTTGAGTTAAATTTGCACTTGAAATCAAAATTATGTTAAAAAAAAAAAAAAAAAAACTCCATGCTTTAAGAAACGTAATACATGTTCTTAACATAAACGTTTTACATTAAATACAAAAATAATAGAAACTATATATCATGTGGACACTCGTGTTTTGTATCCTCAGTGTAATGAATGTGTATGTTTCCTTTATGTCTGAGAGAAAATAAATTTTTAAATGATTGTTATGTGTTTTATAATCCATTCATAAAATAAATATATTTAAATAATAAATTATATTAATATTTCTTATAAACTTTATAAATTACATCGATACTCTAATATTTTCAAAATACAATATTTACTCTATTGTTTTTGTCTATATGTATATGTATGTTAATATGGCATAAAAGCTAATAATATATTTTTTATAAATATTTTATTTATATATAATAATAATAAATTAAAATAGTAAAAAAATTAATTAATTAAAAAAAATGAAAATACTGATTTTAGTGAAGCATCATATAATATATGATATATGAAACACATGTTATGTTTTTGAGTTTTGCAACAATCACATCTACTGACAAAGCTAAGCGTGATTTGAAGTGTCCAACCTATCCCTAGTGTCATGTAGGATTTCTTAGTGTCAGCAATGGCTAATAAAATATACATAGACACTAAGTTTAGTATATTACACATATTAATTCTTTTAATTTTATCAATTTAAATAATATTTATTTATGTATACATGTGCTTGATGTATATTATATATAGTATATATGCTTTAAAAAATAGTATTTTTCTTCTTCTTTTTTTTTCAATTTTTCTAAATTCATTTAATTTTTTTTTTTGTTGATTATTGCATATGCATATATAATATTTAAATAAAATATATCGTTTGTGTTGATATATCAGTGATATAGCGATGATATGTTAGCTTTTATACAATATAAGCATATATGTAGGTAAAAGTAGGGAGCCAAGTATTATATTTTGAAAACATAGATGTAATATAATTTATAAAGTTTATAAGGCTGATTAACGTAATTTACTCTATTTTAAAATATAATTTCACAAGTAATATATTATTAAAATTTTGTTCTTTATTACAAGGGCGAGAATTCCTTGGTTGAATTAAGAATATGATTTTGTCCTTGAAAATGGTTTGTCTCCAATTCAAATTGAACCATGAAAACACTTCACATTTTATCATTTGGGTCCATTCACAATTTACTTCAATCATTTACCCACCCCTTAAGGATTTTTTTTTTTCCCCTTCTTTTGAGCCATAAACCTACCTTCTAAGGATAAGCATAAGCACATCAAAATTTTCAAATCTTAGACAAACTTTATCTCAACTCATTATAAAGAGAAGAAACATACTCTTCCTCTCTTCATAAACTTTTTTAATTTGATTGTAATTTATTTTAAACATTTTTAGGGTCCCAATTCACATTATAATTTTGCAAAATAACTAATTAAAAAATTTTAATAATATTTTGACATATGAAAACAAAAAGGGGGATTTAATATTAGTTTGATAACCCTTACCCAAAAATATTAGATTGATAATTGAAAGGCAAGCTTGGGGGAGAAAATAAAAACTTCTAATACTCTTATTATGTACAATACTATATCACAAATGTATATCTTCTTTTTTTTTTTTTTCCCAATAGTCATTTTGAAAATTTTACTATCAAAGGAAAGTGAATCGGAAATTATTTGGAGCAAACCTTCTGGGCCTTCAATTTTTGTTCTGTAACATAAGAACGTTGATGTCTTTCATTCGCCTCGATTTATAGCGAAGCACCCCCCACAGAGATTTCTCCTTGGTGACATTGGCCCCCATATATTTGTAGAAAAACTTTAGAAAAAGGTAAATTGTAAATATATTTTTTAAATTTGTTCTGCATATATTTAATTTTTTTATTTTTAAATTGAGCGTTTAAGCTCATTACATCATCAGAAATATATTTTCAAACATTTTAAAATCATTACACTTTTTTTATGAAGAAAAAAAAAAGATGTATTTACAATTTAAAATTGTCAAATATCATATCTAATTGAATTTTTACTTGTCAAATTTTCTATTTCCTCCATCTTAAGAAAGATGGTGTAGTAAATGCTCAATTGACCGAAAAGTATAAGTACAAAGCAATTAGAAATGGCATGTTAAATATGATAAGTAAAAGTTTCGAATAAGAGTAAAACTTAGCAATTTCAAACTTCAGATAAGAAATTGAAAAAATATTCAAAATTCAAATAGTGATTTAAACACTGTCCCTAGTATTTATTGTAGTGATCTTGCAATGTGTCCATGCGACCTTGAGCTTATTGTTTATATATCAGGACTTTTACACACAAGTGAGTACATTATTCAAGCATTAGAAAAAAACAAAAAAGAAAGAAATTATTAGATCCCATGGATGAACTCAGACTGATAAGTTTTATATGGAACAAAATTGGGGTTCTTCTAATAAATTATAGAGTATGTACCTAATGTAAATTTTGACAAAAAAATATATAAAATAGAGCTTTTATATCTAACCCACTCTATAGTTGTAACCACTAGTTAAGTACCAATTAAGGAAACTGGAGAATAGGAAAGTTAAGACAATGTCTTCTTCTTCTTCTTCTTCTTCTTCTTTCTCTCTCTCTCTGTCTAATCGATGCGATTCATAGCATTAAAAGAAGTTGCATTTTACAATTTTAAGAGAATCCACGTGTCAATTCCATGCAGTAAACACTCCGAGATGCGGTTTGATCTCCAAAATAAAATCAAACTATAATACTAAGATTGGGCACTGTGGCTCCCTAGTACCAAACGACAATTTTGGAATTGAATAAACTATAAACTAATAATTTATTTGAGTTCCATTCGCACTTGAAATCAAATTTAAATTATGTTAAATTTAAAGAAAACAACAATTCCATGCTTTTAAGAAACCAAATCCAGCTTTTTTTTTTACCATAAAACCATCCCTAGTAAGGATAAGCATAAGCAAATCAAAATTTTCAAATCTTAAACAAACTTTATCTCAACTCATCATACCGGGAAGAAAGGTACTCTTCCTCTGTTCATATACTTTTTTTCAACTTAATTGTAATTTTATTTTAATCATTTTTAGGGTCCCAATTCACATTATAATTTCACAAAATAACTTATTTAAACATTTTAATAATATTTTGAGATATGAAAACAAAAAGGGGGTTTTAATATTAGAGTGATGACCCTTACCCAAAAATATTAGATTGATAATTGAAAGGCGACCTTAGGGGAGAAAATGAAAACTTCTAATGTTCTTATTATATTAGAAGAAAAAGAAAAAGAAAAAGAAAAAAAGGTGGTTTGTTGGAGCAAAGCTTCTGGGCCTTCAATGTTTGTTCCGCAACATAAGAACGATATCTTTTATTTGTCTCGATTTACAGCGATCCAGCCACCACAGAGATTTCCCTTCGATGGCCCCCATATATGCCCTTCTGTTGAGCAACTTGCTCTACAGATTAAACTCCCCATTTTCATTCTTTTAATTTCCATCAAATTTTTCTTTAAATGCAACAAAAGAAAAAAAAATTGATATTACAATGAATGAAAATGAAGATAGCCTAGACTAGGAGGAGCTGTAACCCTTTGGCCCATGAACTTGCAAAATCGATACGGATCTTGCAGCAGAAAGATCTCTTCATGGTAAGACCATGAGATAGTTCAACAGATTTTTTAGCTTGCAAATTTAAAGACTTTGTATTTTGTTTTGCCAAGCCGAAACTGTGGCTTTGCTTAATGTCTTGTAGTCTGCAGAGCCGCAGCTAGTATGCTGCTGTTGTGTTTTGCTGTTTGGATGTCGACTGATATCACAAGATAAACCAAAAACTGAGGCATTCTCAACTATTAATTTGAGAATCAGTGAAAATTAGTAGGACAGGAACGAGAAGGATCCATTTCCAAGCGACACTATGAAATGTGACAGAGAAAACATTCCGGGGAGCTTTCTGGCTGCATCGCTTTT
The DNA here is from genome assembly GCA_037954665.1 of Laguncularia racemosa. NCBI lineage: Eukaryota > Viridiplantae > Streptophyta > Magnoliopsida > Myrtales > Combretaceae > Laguncularia > Laguncularia racemosa. The sequence goes on along the minus strand of JBBMOL010000071.1, from coordinate 295,673 downwards.
TTAACCAAATGTTTAGATAAAGGAAAAAAAGAAAAGAGAGAACAAATACATAACAGACACAAATAAAAACGGATAAAATACACCCAAAAAAAAAAAAAACCCTCCTTGAAGATCGAGCTTTTTTGAGTTGCATGAAGGAGATATCCAATGCTACTAGAGAAGATCAGCCGTCTAGTCCAGTTGTTTCCTCGTGGTTTAGAATTCCTACACTCTTACTTCTTCGAATCTTTGTTCCTTATTGAACACGAATCCTACAGATAAACTCAAAGATCATGATCTAACATTAATTTTCATCCGACTCCACCTCACGTTAAGAAAGATTGGATGCCCGTTTCATTGAAATCAACACATTCACATTGTTCTTGAATTTCCTATTCCCTACAGAACTAAGAAGTTTAGGAAGATATCTTACAGAATCCTGTCTGACTGCAGTACAAAACCCCATACAGCAAACACTGCAAGCCCTTTTCCAAAAGCAAAAATTTACAAAAAGTTTTCTTATGAAGTCAACACGAATTTTGTGTCCAGTAAGAAGGGAAACATATGATGCATCATAAAAAAAAATGGAATGCATCTGACGGAAACTTGGATCCAAATTCTTTCATAGTTTCTGTTTAGCCACTCTCTTCGACATGTCCTGCAATCCAATAACAACATTTAGATGTGAGCATGAGTGTCCCATCTACAAAGCTGATATGGTAAAATTAACAGCGGTGAAACAACAATCAGCAAGGTGGCAGACACATTTTAGAAACTATAATGGAATTAAAAGCACAAAAACTATAAGATTCATTTGTCACGATGCTTGGAAACAAACAGCTGTTTTCATTTTAAGATGGTTCGCTAGCTATCATATATTGGTCCAAAAAAGAACCTTGAATTCTAGAAAATACTCTAGGAAATAAATCCAGGCTGAGCAACCAAAGAACCTCCGGAATGGAAGAAAACTACAAATGCCAACAGCCAGAAAAATCTCCTGTACCTCCTTGAAGAAGACAAAGGATGTCAACAACTAAATCTCCTGGAAAAGGAAAAATCATAGGTCGGGCCATGACAGTCAATAGGAAATACAGAGATATGGTGCTAGTCAAAACCAAACTTGCTAAGAATAAAAAAAAAAGCTAGAGTAAAACGAACTTGATAAAGCTAAGTTGACATGACTCCACTTTAAGCACTTTTCATGCTAAGTTGGCAGAAACCTTAACTTTTCAATTCTTTGGTAAAGCTTCTGGTATTTATTGTCTCAAGGATAAATTAACACATAAAAGTAAAGCACCTAATGCATGCAGATTGCAGATATCGCTTTTTGTTACAGGATCGTGTTTGGCTTCTAGTTTGCAGTTTACTTAGGGTGATGTCATCCTTTCCTTTATTAATTTTCCTTCCTGGATGCCCTATTTTGCTAAGAACAAGTAAGGCTCATTAGAGAGAACCCTGGATCTCTTTGGTAATTTTTTTGGAGGAAAATATTTGGAAATGTTAGATGCCGTTATGTATGGTTGTGGGAAGAATAACTTCCTCCCCATGACCATAACAGGATGCATAAAAATAGGAACTACCTAGACCCAACACCAACTCTAGTAACTGATGCCACAAAATAGGACTACATGCTGACATACAAACAACAAACAAACTGACGTGTGAAGATAAAGCAAACATGCTGACATCCTAATTTAAACACAACGTAAACACATAACATGACATGCTGCACTAGTTCTTCTTCTTCTTCCCTGTATACACATGCTTAAAAGGGTTGAGTATCTGCTTCCCCTGTGCAACATCCTCAAAGCGTGTAACACAATTCCAAGACTCCCTATCCCAATTTAACCAAAAAAAAAAAAGATTCTCTATTTCAATTTTAAAATCAGAGTACATAGAAGCATATCATAGAGGCACCAATCTAACTAAGATATCTTCCAACAAGTTGGATAGATGATGCATACAGTTGAGAGGTCCTCCATTTAAACACTACTACATACAACTACGAACCCTAGAAAGTTCAAGGATCCTAATAATATTATAGGCATAGTCAATACCCCAAACCCTTTCCAAGACACTCTCCTCCAAAAATGAAGGGAAGGGAGAAAGTGTCTCATCTGTATAACCAAAACATTAGGAACTTACAAGAAAGATGGCGCCCATTGCATGAGCAATTATCCTAGCTCCAGCTGATGATATGCATGTACAATAATGCCTAATTAGATGGATATTGTTTTGTTGAGAGCAATCATTGCAGCTAACCAAGAGTAAAATAATGTTCTCTTATTTTTTGATGGAAGACTAAGATGCATGCTCCAGTTACCAGCTGCTGGGTTGTAACTAACAAATGAATCTACATGTGCTAACTGTGCTAAAAATCTTAGTCAAAGACTTTAACAAATGTCACATTCTAGACATCTAGTTAAAAGTTCAAGAGGCTTGGATTATATACTATGAATCCAAAGAAACAAATCACCAAAAAGAAAAAGAAATCCAAAAAGATACCCCTTCTGGGAAGTAATTATTTTTGTTCTTCTATTTCCTTTTAGGGGCATGATCATCTAGCTATGTCTAGGAATGGACAGTCGTTATATATATCTTGGAAATAACCAAACTCGATTTGGCAGAAAACCATCACCTTTAAGAAGTTCTATTTTTGAGATGAGTTGAAGAAAGTTTCATTTTATCTCATAAAACTGAAGTGGTTGAAGTTGCAGAAACAAAACTGCTTCTTTTCTTTAAATCCTTCCAAATGAATGAGATTTACTCTTCCATGACAGAATGTGAATGATTAAGTCCAAAGAGATGTAAAAACAAAATGTATCAAACTACGATAGATAGTTCAATCAGCAAAGTACGCAAACAACATACTGATGTCCATGAGCTGAAAGGAGTCCATGCTTAAGATGTGTATTGTAATGATTTTGCAAATGCATCTTCAAGATATTAGTGCAGGAATTAAATGAGCAACCCCACCCCTAGTAAGAATAAAGCAATAAGCATTTCTTGAGTACACAGGATCATCAACAGCATTCTGATCTCGGGATTTATTTAGGGCAAGGCTAATCCACAATATACCTTTGCAACACTACCATCAAGATAGAGGTTCTCCACAGAATTCTCAAAGTTGATAGTGGCGATGCCCAAGACGGTAGCTTGGGATTTTGTCCATTTGGTGATAAAAACAATGTTTTCCAAACTCATCATGGAATGCATATGTACTCCTGAATTCACATCAATATTGATGAAAACCTAAAGTCTAGCATTTATGAGTGCAATGGAGTACACAATGCATGATATCATTTTGAAAATCTTTGGCTGCAAGAAGGGTTCACTATAATCAGATATCTGAGAATCCCTCCAATATTTTCCAAGTTACAAAAGAGAGCACTATTTTGATTAATATGATATCCCATCATTTCCATCTTTCTTATGTGAGGTAAGTCCACCATGCTTCTAAAGTCATTAACCATCCACATCTATCCGCCCACTAAGTATCTTTGATGAAATGGAGCATCACATATGGAATTTCCTTAAATGTGGCAGCATGGAAAGCAAATAAAAAAGTCAAGTCTGCACAGTGTGAAGGATGAAGGTGGTTATGTCTAAACATTGAAGAGTGGAACAAAATAGTGCAATTTCAAGCCGAATGTAGGTAGAAATTTGTTCTGTGTTGTATGGTTATAGGTAATGGTGACTATCCTTTTAGTCTAGTATAGCTGCTCAAGCCTTGATAAACTTCTTAATTTTCTCTATTATAATATGCTGTTAGTCCAGCAAACCTCTGGATTCCTCCATCTGGACACTACATTACTTCATGACCTTAAGTGAAGATCTCTGAACATGCAAGGCCAGAACTGGAGGGTAGTCTACAAGTGTTTATTACATTACGTAGCAACAGAGGCCTTCATTACTGCTATACTAACGCATCTGATGTAATTGTTTGCCCCATCAAAGCTTGACCAGGATCATCCACGATCAAGTTATACATATGAAAATATTTGCAACCCAACTCATGTTACACAGAAAGTTTTCAACCTATGTTGATTTAAAAGACTCAATTTTTACAATCTTTTTCCTTGTTAAGAGAGCTTTGTGGAAGTACGACCTATGTTTACATCTCAGGAACTGGATAACTCAGTAACGTTTGCTTGCTTCAACTAGGAATGTTAAACACACAAATCCTTGAGTGACTTCTTTTGTTTAAACAACCAGAATTATACTGGTAATAAAACATGCACTAAGGAAGAATAGGATGAACTGAAGTTTAATCTCCTTTTGGGCCAATCTAAAACACATGGTAACCAAGGTCAGTCTCCCCAACAAATCAGCAAAACCCAATTTGTTTTTCCTCTTATTCAAACTCGACCACACATTGTTTCTGCAGAAAGCCCTCACACATGTTTTGTTTAGTATACACATAATTTTTGGTGGGCACTTTTAGTATTCAAATTAAACTCTGTCTTCTTTCTGCAAATAATTAGCATAAGATTCTTTCTTTCTTTCGCATGTGCAATATCAACAGATGTGCTATGATCAATTACCTAAAAAAATACCATGATCATTTTATGAGAATAAAAACATAAATCACATTCCCAGATGCATTTTCTTGCACCAAACAAATAAGTGGACTACATCAAACCACTGGAAATTTTATGGAAGAATCTATGGTTCTTTATAGCCAAAAGAAGATAAAGGCAGAAACAAGTAAAACCTTATGATTTAATTAGGAAATGAATTCAATAAGAAGAATATTCATCTGTACACTACCTCAACTACTTTACAAAGCGCCAAAACTTCCATGTTTCTGTACATATTCAAGAGCTGAGGATATTTATCCACATGATTCATCACATACTTCTGTTTAAACTTATCTTCAGCCAATAAAAGAGCACCAGGAATCTTTTTACTCCCCGTGAGACCCTCAGCCAACAAAGTCAAAAGAACAGAGACCCGAGGTAAAATCTTCTTCTCATAACTAGACATCAAGACAGTAGGGTAATTACTAATATCCTCGGGAGTCCATCCCAAGCTGTTCATAAAAAAATTTAACAACTTATCCATTTTTTCCAATGACGGATCCATAATCTTCGGCTGTTTCATTATCAGAGTCTTAATCTGATTGTCCAACCACCCGTACTTCTTAAAAACCTGCATTTTAGACATCCATTTATCCGGTTTCATCCCGGCTAAAGTAACAATCCCATACATAAACATCAAACTACCCGGGTCCAGCCCCATCTCACTAGCCTCCTGCAAAACCTCATTAAACTTATCCGGTTCCCGCCCTAAAGTCCTAGGCCTAATAGCAATCAACTTTGCAATACTCGAATCAGGCACACCCCGAGACCGAAGGGTATTAATGTTAACCTCCATATGTTCACTAAATTTATGCAAAACCCATGTACCCCTTTTCAACATTAACAAATTTACAACATCTTCTTTGTTACCAAAGAACTTCTCCAAACAAGCAATACAAGGAACCAACCTATTCTCCAAACTCCTCCTTAATAGAAGAGTATCGTTCGTAATTACATGGACGAGTTTCTCACCTGAAAGGCCTGTTTGGACGAACAGGTCAAGTTTAGGCTTGAAATTTGTGTCGGCATCTGCATGGAGGAAAGTTGGGTGCTTTGAGATAACGGTGGCAATGTGCTTGGGGGTAAAGCCGTAGGCTTTGAAGAGGTTATAAAGGGTGTCGAATTTGGGTTTGGTTGTGAGTTTTGGGTCGATGTGAGAGGAGAGGATTTGGGCGGATTCTGGGGAGAAGCCATAGGTTTTGGTTAGGAGGTCTAGGGTTATGGTGGAGAAAAAATGGGGCTTCAGAGTGATGGTGGTGGTGGTGGTTGTTTTGGGAGTGGGTTGAGTTAAGGGTTTGAGTTTGAAGAGGAAGCGGAACATTATGGACGATGCGTGGGAGGGAGAGAGAGAGTAACAAGTGCTGTCGGAATAGGTGACAATGGGTTTTGTTTCGTGGAGGGTTTTGCTGTGGTTTTTCGTTTTCTGCGAAGTCACTGGACCGGCGGCTAAGCTGTAGCGGATTTGGAGGAGAGAGGAAGAGAGGAGGAGGATTGTACCGCCCCCTATTTAAATTAAACCAATCCAATTTCATAGGCAACTACCTCGTTTACTATTTTAATAAAACTGATTTAATAATTAATTTTATTATTTAATTATATATATATATATTAAATTTTATTATTAATTATTATTAAATCTCTACTATTAATATATAAATTAATAATAAAATTAAAGATTGATTTGATTCCATAAAAAATATGAGTAGATCTATACAAATTCTCTAATTTCATAAGAAAGATACTTTTATATAGAGATAAGGAATATAATATTACATTTTTAAAAATGATCTCTAAAATATATTAATTGAGAAAGTTTTCCTAAAGTTATATAACTTAAAATTAATATTTGAAGTTACAACCTCTTTCTTTTCATTGTTTATGAAATCAGCACTTATTTCAATTATAGATAGTAAGTGCCGATTTTAGTGAATTGAACAATGAAATATTGATTTTAAGTAACATATTTGTTTTAGATTATTTTTCTAATTGTTATATTTTATGAATTATTTTTAAAAGATGTAATATTATATTCCTTTTCCTTCTTTCATATATCTAGTAATCTAATTCATTTTTTTTTTTGGTACAACAAAAAATAACTTAAAAACACAAAGTTCAACACATCTCCTATAGGCATCAAACAAAACTCTACAAGAGATAGATACAAATTTTGATCTCTAAACAAAACAACTACATCATTCATTGTGTTTGAACATAGACACAGCTAACCTAATATTCTCATCTAATTGGTACCCTATAACCCCATCATTCCACTCATTAACATTTCACCATGCTTCTTGTAAGATTATGGCCAAGTTTTCCTTATGAATTAGTCCATACAACAACTTAACGGTGGTACCTCTATTTGTTAAATCCATAGTCTAAAACATAGTATTACTTCCATTTCTTAGCCTAACTACTTTTTTTTTTTTTTTTGCTTCACCCACTCCTTTGCTTTTTTTTTTTTATGTCATTCAAAAACCTTAACTCCTTCCTTAAGTTCTTTTTAATTTTGAATTTAAGATTGTCGATTCCAGGTTCTTCTTTGAGTTTAGCTTCTAAGCAATTTTAGTTGTACAACTCATGTTCCAAATACCTACAACCTCCCCCCCAACAAACTTCGGTTTTGTAACCTTCCTCTAAGCCACTCATTGAATTTCTTACCTTATTCCTTCGATCCACAAAAGAAATCTCTCATCATTCTTTCTACCTCATCAATAATTTTTTGTGGAAGTTTAGCACCTTGCATGTAGTAGCTCATGGTACCTTCCAAAACTATCTCTATCAAGATATCCCCTCCCGCCATGCTCAACAGCTTAGACTTTCAATCGGTTAATTTCCTCTTGATCTTCTTAACAACGTAATTAGCATCATTAGACTTGATAGATCAATTTTAGTAATGGGAAAACCCAAATATAAGCTAGGCTCATCACTTTCTTTGAAGCCAATAATATTTTTTATTTGCTGTCTCAATTTTTGGTATACATTACTAGAGAACAACTTGAGATTTTTCGATATTCACTTTTTGCCCAAACAAACATCAAAAATCATTTATCAAACTAAGGATGTTTTGGGCATTATTAATCAATGCCTCTCTTAATAGTATGATGTCATCTGCAAAAAGGAGATGTGAGAAGGATATATTTAGCCCTCTTAGCCTTACCTATTTCCACCACCCTAAATTCACATAGCTTTCAATCAATTTACTTAGCATTTCCATAGCCAAAATGAAGAGGTAAGGAGAGATCGAGTGTCCTTACGTCAAACCTCTAAAGGCAGTAAAGCTGTTAGAAATGCTCCCATTTACAATGACCGAGAAACTCGTTAAGGAAAGGCAAGAGTTGATGAGTTTGATCTGTTACTCAAGAGAGTTGAGAGAGCACATCATAGCTCATATAAAATCCCATTCGAGTCTATTATATGCCTCCTCTAAATCTAGTTTCTAAAACATCCATCCCTTCTTCCCTTTTTTCTTTACGAAGTGGTACATTAGCTCCCTAAGGATAATCACATTATCAATTACATTTTGACTAGGGACAAAGCTGGCTTGAATCAAGTTTACTAACTTGATAAGAACGGGTTAAAGCCTTCTCACAAGAAGTTTTGTTAGAGCCTTATAAACAATTGTGCACAAACTTATCAATCTATAATCCTTTAGGCTATTTGCACCAGATTTCTTAGGGATCAAGACCATTAGCATCTGATTGATCTTTAGATAAACCTATCCCGTACTATAAGTGCCTATAAGCATCTTTTTCCACTGATTGTCCAACTATATTCCAACTCGCTTGATAGAAACCAGCATAGAAGCCAATAGTACCTAGAGTTTTGTTTGATCCTATTGTATTTAGCACACATCTAATCTTCTCTTCTCTAGTAGGCTTCAATAATTCCAATTTGTGTTCTTCACCGAGTTTCCTACCCTCCAAACCTGTTAACTGCACTGTGGTACTCACAGCTTTCTTTCTCAAAACTTAATTCAATTATTACTTATTAGTAACTCTCATTTATGAGAAGACAAATAACGAAAACTCTAAAAATAAATAAAATAAAATAATAACTTTTATCGTTATATTTTTGGGTAAGTTAATTGAAAAGTATCTATATTTTAAGTTATTTGTAAAGAGCTTACATATATATATATTTACGAATAAGTTATTCATGTTTCATAATTTTATCTTAATAATAAACAACAACACATATCAACATACTATTGACGTGCAAGTTATTAATTTAATAAAATACCGTTAAAAAAAATTGCTAGCCATTTAACACTACCCTAATGTTGAGGGCGGTCGATAACCATGGAGAGGTCGTGCGACCCTCGTATTATACTTTTAACATAATATACTTCTATTTAGACTACATTTCTAAAAAAAAAAAATCCAAATGATTTTAATTATGACACTTAGAATAGTCTAAAAAGAAGTTTGGATTTTGTACCATCCAATACTTTCATATTGTGAGATCTGCCTTAGTCGTAATAGCCAACTTATACACCACATTATAATACTAACTTAAGAATACCTACTAAACTCAAATTAGAATGAGCGTTATTCAGTTCGTAAACAAAGTAAAACATTCTTGTAAGTAGTGTTAACTTACAAGACCATCATATGCACAAGTCCAACATCCAAGAAATTTCTGTTGAACTTAACCGAACTAAACTTTTTAAAAGGATAACAATACAACTTATAACCCATATATAACATAGCAAACAACTCAATAGGTTTTATGTATGTATTAGGTCCAATTTTACTAAATCTAAGTTTGATCTCAATCTTATATATATATGTGTGTGTGTGTATGTATTAATTGTCATATCGGCATATGTTTACATTCACATGATTGCTATAAGTTTAGGACTTAAATATGTTAAATAAGGGTTACATGTATTATCTCGATTAAGTTGATTGTGGTAGAGTATATGCATGTGTGTGAATGGAAGCATATGTATTAGGACTGTTCATTAAACCAAATCAAACCGAATATAAGTTATGGGACATTTTTATTAAAAGATTATCTAAATGGTTTGTGATTCAATTTAGAAGATTAAATCGCATCAAACCGCTTCTTATTAAATAATATAAGTTATGGGACATTTTTTAATTTTAAACTCATCTACATTTTCCTTTTTATTAACTCTCATTATACTTTTAATGTGCACAATTCTCTTCTTCTTTTTCCTTCATTTTCATCTCTCATTTTTTAAGTAGATAAGTTTGTATTAACTATCACTTAAAATATAACATTACCATAATAAAATTTTATATTACTTATATTTTTATGTAATGTGTTTCAATTTGAATATTAATTCTTGGTTAGAAACTTTAATAGCCATTAATATTATCAACTAAAATAAAATATTTTTAAAAGCTGTTTGAATCAATCTGAATCAAATTGAATCGCATTTTAAGCGATTCAGTTTATTAAAAGTTTGTACTAAACCGTTTTAAATATGGTTTAATTCGACAGTTCAGTACAATTTGATAATTGAACCGAACCAAACTTAACTAAACCATAAACGTCCTTAGTGTGTATATGTATATGCTTATGTGTATGTATTCGTATGTGCTGTGATTAGGTCATGTATGATGTGTTATTTTACAATTAAGATATAGATGGACACATGATTGTGGAAACATATGATTTTTAGCCATCTAGCGTTCCTATAGTTTATGTTTTTAACAAACAGCACGTGATACGCATGCTTATAATTTTATTTTATTTTAATCCAAAGTTATTTAATCATGGTATATTATATATAGAAAAAATTGGTTGTATAATAAGTGTCCTTAATTTTGGATCTAATATTCGGTTCATTGGTCGGTCATTCGTGATCAAAGGGTCCAAAGACTTATTTTATTTTGAAAGTTGCCCTTTTAGAAGTCTTTATCACTTCATTCTTTAATATTTATCCTCGTGATAACGTATATTATTAAAAACGAGTACGTTTGATAGTCTGTCTTACGAAAATTTCAGATACCTTAATCATCAATTTATTTCATCAGACTGGAACAACGACATCCAATTTATTCACCCACAGTAAAATTAGCAGCTACTGCTTAATTTGCTATTATGAAAAGAGGAAAAAGAAAAAGAAAAAATGCATAGTGCATAATTGCTTAATTCCCTAGCATCGAATGTCTATGTCCAGTCTTTTCATCCCGGCTTTCTCTTGGTAATCTTACACCCTGCAAGTAAAAACCAAAAAAGGGAGATTAGCAGTCGTTTTGTATTTTTTTTTTTGCTTTCTCTAAATATTAAGCGTAATAAATCATTCGTGTCAATCACGGGACTCACTGATCATAGGATATGTTTATTTTTCCAGCATCAGTGTTTGCAATGGTAGAGAATGCCTCTTTAGATAAGTCAATGGTTCCTTGACATCCGGTCGGACAACGGTCGACGATCTTCACGGTCACTGAGTTCCCCGTGCACGGTTGCGCGACGCCGGCGTTGGTTGGGCCAAGGCACTTGATGCTGTACATCCTACCACAAGCGCCACCGTTATCCCAGATTGCATCGCTTGCTGCTGCTATCATAACTCCCTGGTCTGCGTACCCGTAACATGCCGAAGCTGTACAAGACATACAAAATAAATAAATAAGGAATGGATTTGGTGAAGAATATGTGTGCATGCAAACCCAACAAGAAAACACATCATTACGTTATCGAGCTTTTATCTTAACGTTAATGCAATAGGGATTTTAAAGAATAGATAGATGGATCAGATAGTCCTGTAATAGATCATTTAAATAACCCGATAGTAGGATATATGAAAGTGCAAAGAGAAGCTTAATTAATTAGACTTACGAACATATGGTGGCGTGTAAAAGGTTGCAGTCCCGGTGGCTGCCGTCGTCACATGAGTATAATAACAAAGGATAAGAGCTACGGTAATAGTAAAAATGTTGTGAAAGGTGGCCATTACTATATGATATATATTTTTGATAGAAATACTAATGATGTATGTTATACGAGGAATGTCTAAATTGATTTTAGTTTTCGAGTTCTGCTAGGATTGAGCTTCGTTATTTATAGAGATGGTTGTTAAATGTGTTGCTTAGACATTTTATTAGACTCTTTGACTCTTCCACTCCGTGCTCATCACGAAAGACGATTTCTATGAATTTTTATTGATGTCATGATCATGAATGTATGCATCGAAAATATCCTAGAGGCGGAAAGTTCTTCCTAATCTTTGAAATTTAATTTTCCTTCTATTTCCAATTTCATTTATCTAATCAAATTTACAGAAATATGTATATGATAGTAGTTAATATATAGATATCAACGACTATTGCTTCAAATGTAGTATTTGATAGTAGTTAATATGTGTATTGTCATGAATTTTTTCATTTTGATAGTTTCTGCAATTGCATGGATTATACCTATTTGTATAAATACCTCGATGATTCTCATTTTGAAAAAATTGGATTCAATTATCAATCATTCCTATCAGAGCTGTGCTTAAAGTTGTGATGGTTCTCGTTATCAATCAAGAATATCTGGAAGCTCAGAAACATACACGGCCGGATACACGATCAGAAGGCACGACCGTGTATTGTGTCAGATAACTTTCAGAAACATACACGGCTGGATACACGGTCAGAAGGCACGGCCGTGTGTTGTGTCAGGTACATCCCAGAAACATATACGGACGGATACACGGACAGAAGGCACAGCCGTGTATTATGTCAGGTAGCTACCAGAAACATACACGACCTGACATACGGCTAGAAGGCACGGCCGTGTAACACGACCATGAATATTTAGATATTTGTTTCGTGACTTAGTTTGTAAATATGGCATGTATCTTTTGTATTGTATATTTTGGTAGAGGAAGATTTATTTTACTAGTTTGTAAGATATAGTTACTTGGAAAGATATCCTCTTAATGTATATATATACTTGAACATGAATTATGAAGGGGCATTCAGCCAAAGTTTCTCAAAAGTTGTTATGGTATCAGAGCCACACAACTGAGTATTGCGCTGAATCCATAGTTCTTTGTTTTAGTCTTGGAATTGCTGGTTTGTTCTTGGTTTTATTTTTGGCTTTAGGTTGATTAATTCCAATCAACAATTTTTTGATAATCAAGTTGTGAGTGACAATTTAGTTTAGAATGTCTTCTGAGAAAACACATGAAACCTTAGCTATTAGATTTACGGGAAAGAATTATGCTGCATGGGAATTTCAGTTCAAGATGTTTTTGAAAGGGAAGGAGCTTTGGGGTCATATTGACGGGTCTTCTCCAGCTCCTACAGAGTCGAAAGATCGTGGTCAATGGGAGGCAAATGATGCACGGATTGTTTCTTGGATCTTGGGATCTATTAAGGCTTACATGGTGAACAATTTACGATCCTTTGGCACAGCAAAAGAAATGTGGGAACACTTGAAGCGCGTCTACAATCAAGATAATACTGCAAGACGTTTCCAATTAGAACTTGATATGAGTAATTATAGTCAAGGTAATCTCTCAATTGAACAATATTATTATGGCTTCCTTAATTTATGGAGCGAATATTCTGGTATTATCTATGCTAAGGTGTCAAAAGAGAGTTTGGCTAGTATTCAGGCTGTTCATGAAGTGAGTTGCCATGATCAGTTTTTGATAAAGCTCAGACTTGAATTTGAAATCGCTTGGGCTGGGTTGCTGAATAGAGATCCAGTGCCTTGTTTGGATGTATGTTTTGGGGAATTGCTGCGAGAGGAACAAAGATTGGCGACACAAGCCGCTATTGGTGCAACTGGTGGATCATCTAGAATAGTTAATGTTGCATATGCTGCTCAGACCCGAGGAAAGGGAACAATGCAGTGTTACAGCTACAAAGAATTTGGTCATATTGCCCGGCATTGTAGTAAGAAGTTCTGTAATTATTGCAAGCAAAAAGGACGTATTATTAAATAGTGTCCTACAAGGCCACAAGCTTTTCATGCTGCGGTATCCGACTCTTGCAATCTTGGTTTGACATCCACAATTGTTGGCAATAAGCAATCTGTTCTCACACTAGATATGGTTCAACAGATGATCCTCTCTGCCTTCTCTGCTCTTGGTCTTCAAGGGAAAGGTAAGACTACTAATTATGTTCCTTGGTTTGTTGATTCCGGCGCCACAAATCATATGACTAGCACATCTGATTTATTGCATAATCAACATCCATATACCAGTACTCAACATATTTAGGTTGCTGATGGAAATAATATTCCTATTACGACAGTTGGTGATATTAGCTCCTCCTTTCGACATGTCTTGGTTTCTCCTAAATTATCTACCAACTTACTTTCTGTTAGGCAAATGGTGGATAATAACTGTGATGTCCACTTTTCTCGTGATGGTTGTACTGTGCAGGATCAAGTGTCGGGGAAGGTGATAGCGAAGGGGCCTAAAGTGGGCAGGTTATTTCCATTACAATTTATCGTTCATCGGACTTTGTCATTAGCTTCTTCAGTTGTTGACAATAAGGCTGGCATCTGGCATAGACGCTTAGGTCATCCAAATAATGTTGTTTTGAATCATTTGTTGCAAAGAGGTGTTCTCAGTTCCATAGATAAGAGTTTATTAGTTGATTGTTCTTCTTGTAAACTGGGCAAAAGTAAGACATTGCCTTTTCCTGTTTTGGGTAGTCGTGCCAATAAATGTTTTGATATTATTCATAGTGATGTTTGGGGAATTGCACCAATTATTTCACATGATCAATATAAATATTTTGTGACATTTATTGACGATTACAGTCGATTTACATGGATTTATTTTTTGCATTCCAAACCAAACGTGTTTATTGTGTTTCAAACCTTTGTGACATATATTGAGACTTAGTTTTCCACTTGTATTAAAATCTTACGGTCTGATAATGGTGGCGAATATATTTCTCATGAATTTCAAGCATTTCTTCATAACAAGGGTATTGTTTCACAATGCTCATGTCCTTATACACCTTAGCAGAATGGAGTTGCCGAACGGAAAAATCGACATTTGTTAGATGTGGTGTACATATTGTTGTTAGAATCTTCTGTTCCAGCTAAGTTTTGGACCAAAGCTTTATCTGCTGCCGTTTATCTGATTAATCGCTTACCATCTCAACAATTGAAGTTTGATTCTCCCTATCAACGAGTGTTTGGTAAACATCCTAATTATCATATGCTACATACTTTCGGATGTGTTTGTTTTGTTCATTTACCTACCCATGAACGTCATAAGTTGTCAGCCCAGTCTGTTCGATGTGGCTTTATGGGTTACAGTCCTATTCATGAAGGTTTTGTGTGTTATGATTCGATTAATAATCGATGGCATATCTCTCGAGATGTGATTTTCTTTGAACATGAATACTATTTTCAACAACATCTTTCCACATCCGATACTGTTGTACTTCCTCACTTTGATGACTCTTATTTTGATAAACGTTTCAAGCTTGGACTTGTCCTTTCTGACCCTGCTCCTGAAAATGCTTCAATGATTCTTCGACGATCAACTCGGCACACTCGTCCTCCAGATAAATACGACTATTCTGCAATTGTAACTAATGCTACTATTCCTACCTCTTATTCTCAGGCTGCTAAACGGCCTTGCTGGATAAAAGCCATGCAAGAGGAACTTCAAGCACTTCAAGATAATCACACTTGGGATATTGTTTCCTGTCCTGCTGGTGTTAAACCTATTGGTTGTAAATGGGTTTATTCTCTTAAGATTCGATCTGATGGTTCCCTCGACAGATATAAGGCAAGGTTGGTAGCTCTTGACAATCGATAGGAATATGGAATTGATTATGAAGAGACCTTTGCACCTGTGGCTAAGATGACAACTGTCCGACTTATTCTATCTATTGCTGCATCTAAAGGATGGTTCTTACGACAGATGGATGTTAAGAATGCATTTTTGCATGGAGACCTCAAGGAAGATATCTATATGACTCATCCTCCAGGATTGTTTTCCACACCCTCACATGATGTTTGTAAGCTCAAACGGTCTCTATACGGTTTAAAACAGGCTCCACGAGCCTGGTTTGAGAAGTTTCGTAATACTCTTCTTAGCTTCTCTTTTATTCAAAGTCAGTATGATTCTTCATTATTCCTGTGTAAGACTGATAAGGGAATTGTCTTGTTGTTAGTCTATGTTGATGATATTGTTATCACAGGATCTGATACTCAATTAATGTCTCAGTTACAAGAGCGCCTTCAAAGTTCTTTTCATATGAAGGATTTGGGATCGTTAACTTATTTCTTAGGTCTTGAGGTTCACTCTTCTTCTGCTGGTATTTTTCTTCATCAACATAAATATACTGAGGAACTTATTGCTTTAGCTGGTCTCCAAGAGGGACGTTCTGTCGATACTCCTTTGGAAGTGAATGTTAAATATCAACGACATGATGGTGACTTTCTATCCGATCCATCTCTATATCGATAACTTGTTGGAAGTTTCAATTATCTGACTATTACACGTCCTGATATTTCATTTGCTGTACAACAAGTTAGTCAATTTATGCAGACACCTACACATCTTCATTTAGCAGCAGTTCGCCGTATTGTTCAGTATTTAAAAGGGACTTCTCATCATGGTTTGTTCTTTTCTGCGGAGTCTCCCATTCACTTAACCACATATAGTGATGCTGATTAGACTGGTTGTTCTGATACACATCGCTCTATTACTAGTTGGTGTATGTTTCTTGGTAACTCTTTAATTTCTTGGAAGAGTAAGAAACAAGATCGTGTGTCTAAGTCTTCTACTGAGTCCGAATATCGTGCTATGTCGTCTGCTTGCTCTGAGATCATTTGGCTTCGAGGTTTGTTGGCTAAGGTTGGTTTTCCTCAACTTGGGTTTACCTCTTTTCATGTCGATAATACTAGTGCTGTTCAGATTACTGCTAATCCTATTTTTCATGAGCGTACGAAACATATTGAAGTGGACTGTCATTCTATTCGAGAAGCTTATGATAATGGTGTTATTTCTTTTCCTCATATATCTTCTGATCTTCAAACGACTGATATATTTACTAAGGCTCTTTTTCGGCAGCGTCATCGGTTTCTTGTTGGCAAATTGATGCTTCTTGATCAGTCCGCATCAATTTGAAGGGGGATATCAATCAAGAATATCTGAAAGCTCAGAAACATACACGGCCGGATACACGGTCAGAAGGCACGACCGTGTATTGTGTCAGATAACTTCCAGAAACATACACGATTGGATACACGGTCAGAAGGCACGGCCGTGTGTTGTGTCAGGTACATCCCAGAAACATACACGAACAGAAGGCACGGCCGTGTATTGTGTCAGGTAGCTACCAGAAACATACACGGCTAGAAGGCACGGCCGTGTAACATGTCCGTGAATATTTAGATATTTGTTTCGTGACTTAGTTTGTAAATATGGCATGTATATTTTGTATTGTATATTTTGGTAGAGAAAGATTTATTTTCCTAGTTTGTAAGATATAGTTGCTTGAAAAGATATCCTCCTAATGTATATATATACTTGAACATGAATTATGAAAGGGCATTCAGCCAAAGTTTCTCAAAAGTTGTTACTCGTATATTTATAGGGTTTTTTTTTTCACTTTATTATTATTATCTTTTTCTTTATTTATCTTAAATTCTAGTTATGGCCCTTATTTGACTATATTAGCTGAGTGAATTTTTCCTACCCGATTCCCCCTAGCCTCGGCAGTACTTCCCTTCTCTATTTTAGGTGTAGGGTGGCCAATAAAATGTTGGCATAGGGTGTTAGGAAATCTTGGACCTTGCTAGGAAAATCTGGCCTTTGCCTGTCCTAGTACGTTATTCCCATCCCATGCCCTTAACTCCTCTTTCAAGCACACGGTTTTCCGCTTCTTGAGAAAATTTGGAGAAGTTCCCTCCGTAAGAGGCGGAGAAAGAAAGAGAGAGATCCATCATCTTTTCCCCCCATGATGTCATGGATCACAACTTATTGTTTAGAGAAAAAAACATACAAGGTGTCTTTATTTTCAAATTTAGATAATTTAATATTTAAAATTTTATTATTTAAAATATTAATACCTATATTTTAAAATAATACATAACATAACTTCTCTATTAATTAGTATTTTGGGCAATATAGTGCCTTTGATTTTTTAGATTTGGACATTTTAAACTCAAAATGGATGCTTTGAGGGGGTCTTTGCATTTTATGTTAAGGAATTGACCAGATAAATATAGCTTTTAAGGAGGGGTAGTAATGATTATTTTTCAAATTTCAAATAGTATGCTGAATAGTTATTTCTTATATCTATAATAGAATTCCAATTCCTTATTTTGTATCTATAACAATCTCATAAAATAACTATTCTACTAACCAAAAGCAAAAATAAATCTATGAATAAAAAATTATTATTCTATTATACCTTTATAAAATCAAACATACTACTAAAAAGATCTATGTAAAAGATTTGTGTGTCAACATGAAAAAAAATTGTTTATTTAAGATAGTTATCGGATCATAATAAAGAGATGAACACATCCATTGTATTTGGTTGAAATAAAAACTACAAGAAATTTCACAAGAAAGATTTTCCTTAGAAACAAAGGTTGATGATTAAGAAAATGCAATGGAAATTTTTCTAGATTAACCTAGTTAAAAGTTTTGTCAACTTTGAAAAACTTTAACAAACAATCTATGGTAACCGGCCAAGCCTAAGAAACTTTTCAACTCCACTCATATATGGCCTTGACTTTTCAACATCTACAAATATCCCCAGTTTTTGGTACAATAGGTCCTAAAAACATGATCTTGTCAAGCCAAAATTGACGCTCGGATAGTTTGGCATATAATTTATTATCTCTTAACTTTTGTAAGGCTAGACTCAAGTGTTTTTACATTTTTTTTTAATCCTTTGACTATATTAAGATATCGTTTATAAAAACAACTCTAAATATATCTAACGAGGGCTAATAAATCATATTTATTATGCCCATAAATATTAATAGTACATTTGTTAATCTAAAATGGCATTATTTGAAATTTGTTATGTCCATACCTAATTTTTAAAGAGTTATAGATATGCCTTCTCATTTTATTCTTAGCTGCTAATATCCTTATTTATGATTAATTCGAGAGAATACCAACGATTCTTGTAGTTAAATCTTCAATTCTTTTAAGTTCTGCTATTGCTTTGGATATGGATTCAACCATAAGTTCTCTCTCTCTTATATTTTTATTTTACCATCTTTTATAATACTTTGTATTAGCACCTTTTTCTCGAGTGGGAGTGTTGTTTTGACCCCATAAATGGTGTTACTTCCACTTATCTTGAATTAATTCTTCCCTATGGATTCTTGATTAACAGGAGAATTAGAGATGTTCTCATGTCAAAAAGAGCAAACGCCCTTTTCTCCCTTATCAAAGTCATGCATGTAATAATATTAATTCTAATCGTTACTTAAGAGTGGATATTTATAAGTTTAGTTTATACCCTTGGCGAATTATTTGACTGATACGTATGTTAATTAAAGATTGCTGAGGTTATATTATTTTACTTGTTTTTCGTATGAATGCAAAGTACATAATGTATGTTTTACTTCAACCAATCTTCTTACCCGTTATCATCCCATCATCACATTCCACTTTAGTAGTAAAACACTAAAAAAATTGTTATTTGATGGAAAAAAAAAAAACTTTAACATGAGATTCTAAGGAGAGTTTATGAAAGAGGAAACTCTATCAATACTTCATAGAACTCTATGGGGTCCTTAAGATAAAGATGACCTTTAAAAGACGTTACAAATAATTGTTTAGCATGGCACTTAACAACATGTGATAATATAAGGATGTTGCTTCTATAGCTTTACCGTTTCTTTTAAAGGAAGTCTAAAGAGATATTTTATAACTCTTTTATTTAAATATATATATATTGTCAAGCCCCAAAAAAGGTCTAGAAGTTTCCATTAAAATCATCATAGCACGTATACATCCGTTACATAATGATTATCTTACCAGTTAGAGATCGTAAAACTCTAAACAAATAATTTCATTTATAACTAATCATAGTACATATAATTGGATAGTAAAATATAACTATAGATCTAGTATCCCACAGTCAATCATGATTGCAGAGAATCGGTATCCCCTACCAATCTAGTAAAATAGGATAAATCCTATGTTTCTCAATTTCAAATTTTATTTACATAAGAGTCCTAACATTTCATCTAAACAGTCTATTATTCACAATTCTTACTTTGTCATTCTAGTCTTCTAGACACTCTCGACACTTCACATCTTATCCCATCCCGAGCTTTCGTAATTGCTACCTGCAAAAGAGTTTGTGAGGGGGTGAGCACACTATGGCTCAGTGAATGGGATGGTAACACTTTCAATGCTACGTACACACAAGCAAATTACAAATCAAGTTATCAAGCATATGCTATGCATGAGCAACTATATGAATGCAGCATCTCACGTGGTCTTCCGGTAACCGACGTGAAGTCTAGGGTTTACGCCTCTCTTGACCTTAGGTTGGGGATTCCGAAGCCACCATTAGTGCTCAGGTCATTACCCAGTTTATTTATCCTATCATTTTGTTAATTATGATCTCTTTTTAACTCAACAGTGAACACTCCCATGCCTCTCTACACCAGACAGAGCAAAACCCTTAAGGACCGACCAATTCAAAACCGTCAAGGCGCGACAATCCCCTAATCACTTAGTTCGCACTTAACGAAACAGTAATCCTCTTGATTACCCCAGTGAGCCCTGTAGCAGTGATGGCCTTCAATCTTATGCAATGTCTCATGGAAATGCATGTCAGGTTTTAATCAGGTCCACTTCCTTAATTAATTGATTTAAGGTGATTAAACAACATATACAATTACAATCCATTTTCATTCAAACAATGAAGCAACTACCAAGCATTTCATTTCACACTCATTGCAACAAGCACAGATCATGCCTTCCTTATCACTCAAGACAGATACTGAACCCCAAACCCGTGGACGTGGATGTAGACTATCTAGTTTTACAACAGGTTAAATTAACTCGGCACCTCTTTGTGCCATTTCTCTTAAATGTCAAACTGACCACTTAGGGTTGATTTACAATCATCATATTTGACACATCTGTGTCATTTGTCTTAAATGTCAAACCAACCACACGGGGTTGATTTACAATCATCATATCTAACACCTCTATGTCATCGCACTTCTCAAGTGCTCTATCATTCTCACTTTCGAGAACCAACAAGGTCATCTCGTTTTTCCTTTTTGATGTCCTCAAGGCATTTGCATAATATATATATATATATATATATATATATATCTACACATATATATATGTTCATGATACATTTTTAATTAAGGACAATTCACTAGACACCTTCCCTTACGTACTTACGATGGTAAGAAAATAGGATCGTTGAGTTATAAAAATCAAAGTTGCACTCATGATTTGTATGGTTATGTTCATGAGTGTACTATATAGATGTAATAGGAAAATAAGCTTGCTTAGTATATATATATATATTTAGGAACCAACTTTGACATGTATACATAATGACATTTATAGTCCCTATTCTAACTAAGCACACCTGCTTGGTAGCTCTAGAAGAAAAAGTTAGGATTCTATGTTCTGGTTTGATTTAGAAGAAAACAATTTTAAATCATAGGTTAGGCTTGTGGTTATAGCACTAGCAATATGGCGCTAAGTGCTATCATTAAGGTAACGACATCTAAACCCTCGGACCATACCATCCTCTATATTCTTTATGACTTTTTCCCTAACTTGTCAATCCCCACTATGACTTAACTCAGCAAGAATCACAATCAATTTCAAACACAACAAACAACGATTTCACATGCATAGCAAATCATCATATAGCACAACATGGTAGCATATCATTAAGTTTCCCACTCATTTGTTTAGGGTTGCTGTAGTCCTAACCGGAGTCGAGTGATTCCAGTGGATAAGCTCTTAGCGTTCCTCTTGAAATCTTTCTTAACCCAATCATAGAAGGCCGCATCTCCACTTAACTTTGGTAGCCTTCCAGCTCCTGATATGTGTACTCTGCTCATCTTGCAATTGATGGCAAAGCGTGAGGCCTCCTCCTTAAGGAACTTTAGGCAAACAAAATTCGAACGTTGAACACTTCTTCAACGTGATTCTAATATAAGGTTCCGGAAGGAACGATCTTTCTCGACATCCTTTGAACATTCTTTTATGAAATCCATTTCATCCCAAATATCCCCCAGGCCATCATCTTGGATGTTGCTTGAATCATTCCCTTTCCCATCTACACCATCATAAACGCTTCTCTTGTCCATGAAGCATCTTTGAACATTTTATTTATTCAATTGTCTTTAATATCTTCCAACGATTTACTTATAGGATAACTCGCGAGATTTAGTAGTCCTTAAAGGTTTTGTATCATCTTCTTTCTTCTCTTCTTTGTTGATATTTCCACCTATGGGGTTCCGCATACTTTTTACTGGTTTTCATCATCACTCACACTTCCATTACCATACATATACCAATCTTTCCCACACATCACATTCACACACACCCACATATTCTTATCCATATACATACACACTCCGCATACCACGCATGCACCTATACATACATACACACAACCATACCATATACCAAATTACACACACCGACAACTGTACGTTATTATCCTCTTTCCTCCTCAAGTTCATATGCACACACACACACCAATAGTGCATACATATACACATACTCCATACACATTCCACACCACCGACATACACATACACTCATATTCCACTTACACCTCACACCACCAATACATACTTACCCTTATACTCCATACACATTACACACCTTCCATATACATATTCACATATCCACACCATACATCATCTCTTACACACACATACGTACCCACACCACATGCCATCTCATACACTTACACACATACTCCACATACGCTTTACACCACCAATACACATATACCCACATACTCTGCACACACTATATTCACCTTCCATACCCACACATACATGTTCACACTCCTCACATCATCTCATACTCATACATACATATCCCACATACATCATCCTCAACTTCCATACTTACACACACACATGTTCGTACACCATACACTATTTCACACAAGCACATACATACCTACACACGCCTCTCTTTCCTTATACATATACACATACCCACACACCACACGTCTTCCATACATATACACACATGCTACATACTCCACACACCATCCATATACACACTAGTACCGCACACCTCACACCTTTCATACACCCACACACATACTCTAAACATCCCACACCTTTCATACACATACATACCCTCACACACTATATGGCATCTATACATACATACACAAACCGCACTTACCACCCACCATCCATATGCATACACCCCTCTCACACACACCGCATATCATCCCATACACATACACTTCGCATAAACACACATACCATACACCTTATACCACTTCATGCGCATACGCACATACTCACAAGCATTACACACACATGGTTCCTCCTTCTTTACACATACACACACCCTCACACACTATCTCATACACATACGTACACCCTTGCACATGCCACACACATCTCCATATACATCACACCCACTATCACATACACCACATACCTTCATTCACACACACACACACATATCTGAACCACACACCATTTCAATACGCATACCTACACATTCACTAACCTACACACTCGCCTCTTCCTTTCCCATACATATTCACACATCACGTATCACCGCACACACGCACACATATATACTCCTACATTCCGTACACTACCACACATACTTACATATACACACCCTTACATACACACCACCCACCGCCACATGCACCCATCTCCACATACACCGCACACCCCCATTTGCACATACACACACACACACACATACACGTCCTTTACCTGCACACACACACATCCTCACGTATACCACACCATCCTTCACCGCACACTATACCTTCACCCGTACACACACCATCCTTCACCCACACTATCCTTCATCCGCACTAAAGGTTCCCTTCTCCACTTTCTCACCGCAACAACTACTGTCGCTGCTAGGTTGTCGTTGTTGTTGTCGTTGGGCTATCGTTTGTTGTTGGAGTTGCTACCGTCATAGTCGTAGTTTGGGGTAGTCGTTGCTGTTCTCCCCCTTCACATATATACACAGTTGCACAGGTCGGCTCCACCTCATGCGCATATAAACACACCCTCGCACACACCATCAATAGCCGCATACACCTTCTCACACACATCATCCTTCACCCGCATACACATATTCTTATGCACACACATCATTTTCGGATCCTCTTCCCTCACTTGTCTTTGTGATTGCTATCGTCGTTACGATCAATGTTGCTACTGCTGTTGTTATCGTCATGATTGTTGTTGCTGCCTCTATTGGATCGTCGTTACTGTGGTCGGGGTTGTCGTCACTGTTGCTATTTTTATGGATGTTGTCGTCGTTGCTATTGTTGTTGTTGTTATGGTTGTGGTTGTTGCTGCTGTTGGAGTCGTCGTTGCTACTGCCGTTGGGATCGTTGTTGCTATTGCTGTCATGGTTATTACGGCCGTAGTTGTCGTTGCTGGGTCGTTACTGCTATAGTTGATGATGGTTGTCGTTTGTTGTCGCCGTCGTTGTTGCAGCTGCTGGAAGCACACGATCGCGTACGTCGACGTTCCAACCTCCACGCATGGCTTCTTCTTCTGGCTCGATAATGACGATTTGAAGGGAAGGAAGGGAGATCTGGGGAAGGACGAGAGGGAAGAAGAAGAAAGGGAGGGGGCACGAGGTAGGGAAGGAGACACCACGGAGAGCAAATGAGAAGAAGAAGAAAAGAAAAAGAAAAGGAAGAAAGAAAAGTGAGGGACGGGACGAGGATGAGGAGCTACCCGGCGATGACGTGATGGTTGTGATAGATTGGACCAACTATTGTTGCTAGCGTCGCGTTTAGTCGGCGTGATTTGATTTTTTTTTTTAAGTTATGAATATTTTTATATTATATTATATTTTGATTATATTTTATATTTTGAATGTCTCTTTTTTAATATTTTGCTCGCGTATAAAAATATCTTTAAATTTTTATTTTTTACCATTTTGTTACGAAAGCTTACTTCTAGCTAATCTAATTATCTCGAATATAAATATTCATTCTAAATTTTTATTTAATGTTCTTAGATCTATAATTTAAATTAATTTCATTATTTAACCTAATATTGTTTAAAAATTACGATTCAAAAAATTTATTATTCTATTTATTTTCTTTAATTTTTCATATAGTTTTTCAAAAATTTTAGAACTTTACATATATAAACTAAAAAAACTTTTTACCAAAATACTTCAAAACATGGGCCTAAAATGATAAAAATAGAATAAATTATCTACTCCATTATAATTTGACAAAAGAGATTGATGGTTCAAAAAGGTCAAAAATAACTGATTAACATGCCAAGTGACAGCATATAGGAATAATGGGTTGCCCCATTTTTAGCTTTAATGTCGCTTTTGATAGGGGTAGATGAAGGTAAAGGTACTGTTTAACTCTTTTTAAAAACTATATCTATAAATGCTTGCAAAACATAGACCCGAAAAGGTGGGGAAAAAAAGGTAATTTGCCCCTATTATTATAATTTGAAACAAGACACACAAGTTCATGTAAAATTATCATATCATGAGTAAATTTATTATAGCAAATGTTAGCACAACTTTGAGTTACACTAACATTGTGTTTGGGAAAAGGAAAAGAATTAGGAAGGAGAAGGACATAATTAGTAAAGAAGGAATTGCAAGGATAGAAAAGTATTTAATTCCATCGTACGGGCTTGTTTAGATAAGGGAAAGAAAATGAAGGAAAGCTAGTAATTATAAAGGATAAAAAATG
Organism: Laguncularia racemosa; assembly: GCA_037954665.1. Lineage (NCBI taxonomy): Eukaryota > Viridiplantae > Streptophyta > Magnoliopsida > Myrtales > Combretaceae > Laguncularia > Laguncularia racemosa. Next base: position 270,259 of record JBBMOL010000071.1, on the reverse strand, counting down.
TTATGGTAATATATTATTAAAATATCCATAATAATTAATAATTTAATCAATTGTAGGGAATAAAATGGAATATTAGTCAAATTTTTAAATTTCCTTTCTTTTCTCTCCATTTTTGGAAGGGAACAATTTTTTGTGGGGCCCACGAATTTCTTTCCTTCCCAATTTGTCATCTTATCAAACAATGGAAAAATAATCAGACTTCTACAACTCCTTCCCCTTCGTTTTCCCTCATTCCAAATATAGTGTAAGAGAACCTATCAAAAACCTTAATCTAGACATATAATGCAAACACCTTAGTATAAATACTAGCACATTACATGATAACATATGGTGATGTTAGAATACCACGTTTGCAACTTTAATATCTCTTTTTTAGGAATTTCTAACTCACTTTTAAAGGCTATATTAGGACTATTTATTGAATCAAACTGAAAAATTACAGCTCTTTAAAGTTTAGTTTATTTGAAGAGGATTCAAATGGTTTATACTTTAGTTTGAAGAGTCAAGCCACATTAAACCATTTTAATCTAAATTGAACTACTTTTTAGTTAAAAAATGGTATGTTTTGATTTTTTTTTTTTAATTCTAACAAACAAGAACGGAATGACAAATTTATAGTATATTTATTAAAAAAAAAACCCGACCTTATAACTAATATATTCACTCTAGTCTCCTAGCCCTCAAGGCCTCCACACCTCCTTCATTTCATTCTTGCGCACGTAAGCCTTTATATTAAGCTAAACTCTCCCTCTCAGTTTAAACCTTCACTAAGTTCATTCCCGTCTCTTATCTCTATCTCAACTCCTTGCAATCTTATAGTTTTACTCTCATATTTCAATCTCTCCCTAATCTTTAAACTCATATACCCCAATGATTTGTAAATGTATAACATTTTTTCTTTACTCTCAACTTTTTTTTTAATGTAATATGGATAATATAGGAGAAAATATATATCATAGGCTTGATTTGCAAGTTGAACTCATTTATATATCTTTTCTAAACAATATAAGATAATAATTCTAATCATAGATATTGAATCCTTTATGGAACTTGTAGTGTACCTATAAAATAATGAAGAACATATTGATTAAAGGAATTATTATTATGAAATTACTTCAAACAATAAAAGTTACTACGCAAAGGAATGACTTTTTTAGATTTGAACATTATAAACTCAAAATGAAAGCTTTGAAGGAGTCTTTGCATTTCATATTAAGGATATAGCATTTAAGAAGGGGTAGGAATAACTATTTTTTAAAATTTAAATAGATGAAAGGCACTACCCAATAATCATTCACTTTAAAAATATGAAATTTAAAACCTTACTATCAAGTGTAATATTCTTGTAAAGGAATGTGAAAATATGAAAATTATTTCATGAAAACCATATCTATTAGAGGCAAACAACTTTCATAATTATATACACCAAATTGTGCCAAAAAAAGGAACCATAATTAGCAAGTATGTGAAATATGATTTAAGAAAAGTAGACAATTCTATGGTGTATTAACTTGGAAATGATTATATGGTATAACTACTTTTTACTATTAACCACCCTTATTTTTACAATGGTGGGGTGATTTTTTGTTAAAAAAATGCTAATTGCTTCTCATAAGCTATTGACAACCTCCTTTACTATTAATGGGTATTAATTTTATTACAATTGGAAAAATATTATTGTAATCGAGGAAGTAACTATATCATATAGTCACTTTTGAGTAATTGTACCATCGAATTTCCCTATAGCATGTGTGGTTTGTGGAATGGAATAAAATAATAATAGAATTATAATTCTTCAGGAATAGAATAGAGAAGAAATAGTTGTTTTTTATGATTCCATTGCAATCCGATAGATAGATATGGAAGTATGTTAAGAAAAACTAAAAGATAGCTATTCCCTTGTACCTATAAAGAAATTACAATTCCTCATTTTGTATCAATAGCAATTTCATAGAATAGCTATTCTACCATTCAAACATAGGAATAGATTTACTGGAAATGAATTGTTATTCTATTCCACCTTTGTAAAGTCAACTAAACGTATCATAAAAAAATCTATCTAAAAGATTTGTGTGTTCAGAAAAGTTGTCTATTTAAGACAGTTACTCGTAATAAAGAGGTGAATACATCTATTGTATTTGGTCAAAATAAAAACCGAAAGAAATTTCACAAGAAAGATTTTCCTAAAAAACAAGGGTTGACAATGAAAATTGCACTTATGTTGAGAAACTTGTAAATGAAATTCATTCCATGGTAATTTATTCAATAATAATCTTGAAACACTTTCTTTTGATGAAATGCTAACGATATTAAATAAAACTATATTTCCGAAGCTATGATGAAGACAAAATTTTTTTTTAAAAAAAAGCTAAAATAATGATACAAAAAGATGTTAGCATTCATACCAAGCAACATATTAAGCATGGAATGTCCATCCTATAACAAAACAATGGCTTTAATATATGGAAAATTGAGTACTTCCCAATTGGGGCAGCTTGCTTCTTCATCAAACCATTGAGGGAAATTAAAAAAAAAAAAGGACAAAAAATTTAGCTAAAATATTGTGGAATAAAGTATATAAAAAGGTATCATGAAGGAAGAATATATATATATATTATATATATATATATATAATGTGTTTATGTATGTATATATGTAGGTATATGTAAATTAAAACAGTTTCATGTTTCCATGCTTAATTTGTCGTACCTATAATTTAATGTTTGGCTTCCATATTCCACCAATCTCTAGAAAACAGCACCAAATACAATTGCTACAAAGAAAATATGTTAAATCTATCATCATAGAAAAATATATAAATGGCGATCAAGTGATCTCCCATCAAGTTTCAGAAAGGAATTCAAAATCCCTCTTCTTTGCTTTCAATGCACCTTTATCGTAAATAAATTACTAAATAGAAAGTTGAAACAATATACAAAAGAGAAATAAACATTAGAGAGGAAGATAAAGCTTAGAGAAGTATAAAAAGAGGGTAGTTTCAAATAAGATATTGTGCATTGGAAAGAGTAGTTATAAAAAAGTGACAGGAAAGGGTTTAAGTGCGCTTACTGTAATGGTTGACTTTGCGAAATTATCATTTTATGAATCATTCTATAGCTAAAAAGGTCGATACATGAAAAGCTATATTGTAATTTTGAAATTAAAAAGAATTATTTTAAGCTGTAGGCACAAAGTAATATATTTGGCTTAAATAATATAGATATATATTGAATAGTAGGCACAGTTATATCCTTCACCTTTGTCTTTCATGTATTTATTTTTTAACTAAAATATTATAATTTTACCGAGTATTCAAGCTTTAATTGAAATGCTAGAGGAAGCCTCATGAGATTAGTCAATGGTTCCTTGACATCCGGTCAGACAACGATCGAGGACCTTCACAGTCACTGAGTCACCCATGCACGATTGCGCAACGCCGGCGTTGGTTGGGCTGAGGCACTTGATGCTGTACATCCTAGCACAAGCGCCACCGTTTTCCCAGATTGCATCGCTTGCTGTTGCTGTCATAATTCCCTCATTTGTGTACTTGTAAAATGCCGAAGCTGTACAAGACCTACATAAAAAGAGATGAATTGCTGAAGAATACATGTGGAGATCAAATAAGAAAACAAGATCCATTCATTATTGCATTATGATCCCATAGTGCTTTTATTTTAACGATAATGTAATAGGGGTTTTAATAATTAGATGATAGATCAAACAATCACGTGGTGAATCCTTATTAGGATAACCGGAAAGCAAAATATGAAAATGTGATTACTTCCCAAAGAGAACCTTCATTAATTAGACTTACGAGTATATGATGTGGTGTAAAAGGTCATAGTCTCGGATGCTACAATCGTTATATGAGTATAATAGTTGGATCGGACTTATGATAACAGTATATATATATATATATATATATATATATACAAGATGGTTGTTAAATATATATCATGGTCATTACGAAAAGACAATCTCATATGAAGTCCTATCATCTATGGGTGTCATGTTATAGACAAAGTAGTATAGATATATGGTATAAATGCATTGAGAACCTAAAGACAAAAGGTTCTTTCTAACCTTTCATTTTTACTTTTTCCTTCAATTTCCAATTTCATTCATCTAAGAAAGTGTACAGAAATACATTTATGATAGTAGTTATGTGTAACATCAATAGCTCCACCATGAAATACAATCAGTGATGTGCTCAAGATCCAATTACAAGTACACAATGCAATTGAAGATTCAATTGAACAATACACGATCAAAGTGGCATGAATCCCTAATCCTTATGAACCCTAATTTTGACATTAAACAAGATAGAAGGAGAACAATTGATGATTTGTATTATAAATCGAGGATGGCACAACAAGGAGCCAATTTCCAATCAATTGAGGCATGAACCCTAAATTGAAAATGAACCCTAATTTGCGTGAACAAGAACAAATAGAAACAAATCTAATTATGTATCAGATATTACATACTAATAGCAATTAGAAAAGGCTTGAGAACAATTGATATTACGCACAATAATTCTTAAGCAAGACTCGCCATAATTTCAAAAGAAATTGATAAGAGTGGATGCATGAAAGAGGAGCTCTCCACAACAACAAAAGTCTAATTTTTATCTCTCAAAAAAGTCCCTTACAAAACCTACATAACAAATATTTATATCCTACTACAATTATGGAAAAATAACCTAAATAAAATAACACATATGGTCGGTCACTTCAAGCTCAAATCACGTCACAAGGAGGACACAAGACCGGTTCTCCTTTGGTTCAATTCGATTCATTATGGACCGTGATCCATTCACAAATCAATTGCTATTGTGCTTGGTCGTCTTCTTGTAAAATCGACAAAATATACCTGCTAAAATGTAAAAACAAATATTATAAAATAAATAAAGACAAAATGTGAATGTTTAGGTTCCATTTGTTCAAGTAAGCTTCTAAATGTTAGATCTAGAGGTTTGAATCTCATTATCTCCTCAAGCCTCTAAAAGATTTGTCCTCAAATCTAATAGTTGTTTTCCTGGACTGAAATCCCTTGTTTACATGTGCTTATTGCCTTGAAGTCTTGAGTGCCCATTAGTTTTGTTGATCTGTTCCTAAAATTTGTGTACCTTAGCTGGATACACATAAGTGTTTCTAAACCCATCATGTAGCACATTCCTGTCAAACAACCAAGGTATATCCAGTAGTATTTGAAAGGCACACATAGGAAGAACATCACAAACAATTTTTCATGGTATTTATCTCCTATGCTGAAAGGCACCTTAACCCTCTAAGTAACATGCAGACCACCCCGTTCATTCGGCCAATGTAATTTATAAGGATGAGGATGTGGACTAGTAACTAGTTGCAATCTTTTTACTATTACAGTCGCTATTACATTTGTGCAACTTCCACCATCAATAAAAAGAATACATAAATTACCTTGAACCCAACAAGGAGTATGTAATAGGTTTTCCCTCTATACATCTCCGACATCTAGAGATATAATCATGACCTTACGCAACATATTAATAGATAGATATTTATCATTCCCTTCGTCTTCATGTGTCTCAGCACCAAGATCATCACAATACTCCTATAGTATTATTGACAAATCTGTAGGCTCAACTACTTCTTCTTGACCATCTTCACTATTTTCCTCCATAACAGTCATCACTTTTTTGTTGGGACACTGAGTAGTCACGTGTCCAAAACCCATGTATTTGAAACATTTTATTTAACGTATCTTTCCATTGGTTGTTCTTGGTACTATTTGTCTGATATCAACTCCAACAACCTCTTTTCCTTTCCCTGAAATTTCCCTCTCCCTATCAGTAGTAGTTGTATTTTTGTCCGTAGTCTTATCATTTCCACCTACTCCCTTTTGTTCACCCTGCTGACATTCTGGCCCATGAGGTTTGTTAGAAGTTCCATACCTGTTACATACTGCTCGAAAAGGATTGGATCGCCTCTGTCTCTCTACTTTTAGAGCTAGCTAGATGGCCTCATCAAGTGTGTTATACCTCTGGAGTTTTACAATGCAAGTAATTTCATATTTTAACCCTGACACAAATCATGCTAGGGTTTGTTCAGGAGGTTCAACTGACCCATATCTGATCATCAATGTCTTGAACTCTTGTACATACTCATCAATTGTTTTGCCTCCATGTCTCAGTGTTTGGAGATGCATAAATAACTCCTGCTTGTAGTGCTCAGGTATAAAACTTTTTTCTCATTACCCGTTTCATTTCCCGCCAAGTATGTATATTAGCCTCACCATCTCTTCATCTACTAATCACAAGATTTTTCCACCATAAGGCGGCATAGCCTGTAAATTCTACAGCTGCAAGACGAACCCGAGTGTGATCATCAATCTCATAGCACTCAAATAGGTCAATAACCTTATCCTCCCAATCTAAATAATCATCTGTAGAACCTCTGTCATCAAATGAAGGCATCTGTAATTTCATATATTCTAAGCCCCGTAGCGGTCTAAACTTATGATTAAGGTAAGGCTCATTTTCAAAATTGTCATCCCTTTTCTCCCTAAAAGCATGATAATCACCTCCCATCCTCCTACCATTATTGCATCCAATAGCTCCTTCCTTACGAGCATTCTGATGGGCTACCCGAGGTGGGGGTGCTTGAGGGTTTGCCACCAGTGGTTGTGGTATTGTCATCCAATCTACCCATGTTGCTAATATAGCAACAATAGTGGTAAGATCCTGCAATTGTTCCTCTAATATTCTTCCACCAGCAGCACGACGCCCTTGACCTCCTCTAACCTGACTATTAGCCTCATTGCCAATCCCACCATTCACACTATCATTTGACATGATTTTAAATTTTTTTTTATCACTCGACACCAACTCACGATACTACTCACACACACTCACAACACAACACCTTCACGACACCAAGTTCTCCAATTCACTACACGCCTTCACACCACACACACTTGCACACTACGTCGCAACAACATGCCTCAACAACAACATATACCTCATGTATACACACAACCACAAACCACGACAACACACACTTATACACACCCACGGTGCAATAAACAACTAACGCTACACACAACTTCAACGGCTTCACACATACACTTCAACACTTTAGTACACACTACAACAACTCCAAATATCATGGCAACAAAGCAAATGGAAGTAAAATACACAACAACAAAACAAAATGATTCCAAGCTTAGTCAAAGTGTATTTAAAGCAATCAATACACAATAACTCCTCAAGTAATGATTGAATTCAAATTCAAATTACGTCTTAATTCTCCACGGCAAGTCTTCACGGCAAGATGATTAATCAAGGATGAAATTTTGAACCAACACTTCCAATTCCGAAATCACAAGAACAATACGATGCAATCAACTCAAATACCTTCTATTGGAAACCAATTAAAATGATTCCTCTAATTCATCCATGGCAAGGAACCCTCATTCAATTCCTCCTTCAAATTCAACTCACAACACAATTGGAAACACGATACAATTTAATTGACATTCACTATTCCCATGTGAAATCAACAATTAAACAAAAGCATCACATAAACCCTAAATTCCCAAATCAAGATCTCCACTTCCACACGCAATTCCCTTCTCAAAACCCAAGCTTTGATACCAAATTATGCCGTGCTCAAGACCCAATTACAAGTACATAATGCAATTGAAGATTCAATTGAACAATACACGATCAAAGTGGCATGAACCCCTAATCCTTATGAACCCTAATTTTGGCGTTAAACAAGATAGAAGAAGAACAATTGATGATTTGTATTATAAATCAAGGATGGCACAATAAAGAGCCAATTTCCAATCAATTGAGGCGTGAACCCTAAATTGAAAATGAACCCTAATTTGCATGAACAAGAACAAATAGAAACAAATCCAATTACGTACCAGATATTACACACTAATAGCAATTGGAAAAGGCTTGAGAACTATTGATATTACGCACAATAATTCTTAATCAAGACTTGCCACAATTTCAAAAGAAATTGATAAGAGTGGATGCGTGAAAGAGGAGCTCTCTACGACAACAAAAGTTTGATTTTTATCTCTCAAAAAAGTCTCTTACAAAATCTACATAACAAGTATTTATACCCTACTACAATTATGGAAAAATGACCTAAATAAAATAGCACACATGGCCGGTCACTTCAAGCTCCAATCATGTCACAAGGAGGACACAAGATTGGTTCTCCTTTGGTTCAATTCGGTTCATTATGGACCATGATCCATTCGAAAACCAATTGCTATTGTGCTTGGTTGTTTTCTTGTAAAATCGACAAAATGTACGTACTAAAATGTAAAAACAAATATTATAAAATAAATAAAGACAAAATGTGAAGGTCTAGGTTCCATTTGTTCAAGTAGGCTTCCAAATGCTGGATCCAGAGGTTTGATTCCCATTAACCAGTGTATGCGATGCATCCATATTTTGTGTATAAATGTAATTACATGTAAAATCTATAATATTAAAGCTTGATTGGCACTTTTTTAATGTATTACTTCTTTTTATATAATTTATCGAAAATAATTATACAAGCATTTGCATTATTATTGGACGTATCACTCTTATTCGCAATCCAAAAAATTGCATGCGCCTTCTAATTTTAGTACAACCCCATGCAATGTCCAATTTTGCACATGTATCTTCCATGTCCCCTAATTGGTAGCTTACATGGTCAAATACTTATAATTTCCATTAAATACGGTATCTTACTAGGGTGAATGTTGGCAAATTATATAATTATGGAGAATATTTTTTGAAAATATAAACAGAAAAGTACTAAAGACGTAAAAATTGGATCTATCCACTTTAATATTATAGATAAATATGTCATAACATTCGAAGTAGGTCAACTGATCAAAAGTTAGAAACTGTTGAAAATAATTTTCATAATCTAAGTTATATATTTGTATATAATATAGAAACCCACCTTTTTAAGAAAGGACTTTATCAATAGTAATTAAAGTATTTTTTAATATTCTTTCTTTTCTTTGAATTTTTTTCTTAAAAATACGAAGAAAAAAATTATAGAAGTAAACATACCTTAAACCTTTTATGTCAAGTTTTATATGTGTAGTATGGTTCATAATGAAAAGGAATAAAATAGAAAGAGGATGGAATGTTCATTCCAAGATCTAATAGGTGATAACAGCTAGGGAATCATAATCCCGTTTAAGCATGCTTGAGATGGAATGGAATAATATAAACTTATCTTTATCAAATATCCCCTTGGCCTTTTGAAGATATACAAATACAATACAATGAATATATCAATATATTCATACAAGCCCTAGCCCCAAGCCATAAACACTAAGAGGAAGCTAAAATCCGCATCCACAAAAAAAAAAAAAAAAACCACAATAGTAATCACGGACGCATCTGATTGGCTCAGCAGACCCCAAAAACAATAGGAATAAAGGCATGAGATTTAGGGCATTACGGACCAATTGGATGATTGGCGATGGCGGGTTCAATATAAGGAAAAACCACTCGTATTTTTTAGCCTCATCAATGAGGACATCAATAACATTAACGTTGGTGATGGATTGGAGAACCTTCTTATACTGAGATTTGTAAAAACAGCCTTTCTCTTTGGATTCTTGAATCATTTTGTTACGGTGCTTCATTAAAGCTCTTCCTAGCCCTATTGTCTCGTTGTTTCGTATCTCTATCTCTCTCTGTTCGATGGGGTACGTGTGTTGAGGGTTTAATTCAGTCACTATACAGGAGCATAGTATGAATGGTGATTTGCCTTAAATATGTTGGTTGTTTGCTTTTTCTTTTGGTTGATGGAATGAGGAACACATACCATAACTAATTCCTGCATAATTTTTTTTTTTTTTTGGCAAATACTGAACTATCTTTTATGTTATTTTATTTTTTTTCTTTCCAAATGTTGAGGAAGATTTCCGATATAAACAATAGGATGATGAAACATTATCATATATGTAAATAAATAAAAAAGCAATGCTTGTGTGTGCAACATATGTCCTAGTGTTGATGTAGTGTATGTAAAAATTTATACATACATTATATTATACCATCCGTACTATATATAGTTGAATAAAATATATATAACATATGTTATAAAATATATAGCATAGAAATGCACTTATAGATTTATTATGTTTAATCATAACATTTTCATACCTAATCACACTGAAAAAATAGATGTTTGGTTGATTCAATACACTTATAATAAGAAGAATTTTGTTAAAGCTTCTTGCAAAATAAATTAGTATTACTAGCTAAGTGATGTTTCTTTTTTTATGTGCACTACAAGCTCTTAATTAATTTCCACACTCTCTTATCCACAACATATCATAAGGAAGCTCCTTTTAAATCTACTACATTGCCAACCTCTATCAATTTGTGATAACCTAACTTTCTTGAATATACTTATCTTTCCTACTAAACTAAATAAGTTTATCATCTTGAGACATTTTCATGATGGATCCTTTTTAAATAGTACTACATTCCCTTTCAAACCAAAGATGGCTAACTGGAATTAAGTTCCAAGAGCAAGTATTATCATCAATAGCATTTCCTACTTTGAGATAAAGAAAATAGCGTTCCAAATTATAGGCGTTAAGGAAAACCTAGGTAATGAAGGAATCTAAGGATCTTGTTTTTTACATTATCCTAAAACAGAAGCTCTTTATATATGACCTCCTTCCTTACTAAAATGCTTTCCCAACTTATAAAAAGCTCTACTACCCATTGAGGAATTCCAAAACTTTGTTTTAGGGAGATGTAATGCCTTGAAACCAAGACGTTATAATCTATTATGTGTTCTTATTAGGTAAAGATACGTTAAGCCTCTTAAATTAGCTAATTCTACATGAACCTATAATAACCGTTAATTACAAATAATATGAACTAACAGTTAACATTATTGAGTAGCTCAGTTGAATCACATTTTAAAGTTCACAACTGAGCTATTGAAACTATTTCAATACTTGGGCACCTAAAATAAACTAGTAACATCTGTACTAATATTAAAATTCTTAGTATAATCAACAAAAATTTCATCTTCTCAATTCAATAATATCTTCTAACCCATGCATAATATTGCAAGCAATTCTCTTATCTACTAGCCATCATAGTAGTAAAAATATTCTACATTATCCCCATCATGAGTATAAGCTGCTAAGTTTTCATCATACATCACATACCCATCCATATCTATGGCAGAAAAAGAAAGTTCTTGATGAGTGAGCTGTTACCTAGCACATATAATCCACAAGCACATACGCGTGAATAGTCATATCATAAATCACATGCATTAATGCAACAAACAACCAAGCAACCTATTATTATCTCAATTAGGTCATTCATATAATAAAGGGGTATTCATTAACCCGCCATACTCGACATAGTATAAGATATAGTATGCTATTGAAAACTATCACTATGGGGCCTAACATCCATTGAAAAAATCAACCAACCATGGAATCAAGAAGACTCTTTTCTCTCCCTTGTCTTTTTCCATAACTCATGTCCAAATATATATACAGCAGGAGGATATCTTTTCTGTATCTTTTCCAAGCAACTAAATCCTACAAACTAGGAAAACAAATCTTCCTCTACCGAAAAATAAAATACAAGATATACATGCTATATTTACAAAATAAATCACAGAACAAATATCTCAATATTTACAGCCATATAACACGGCTGTGCCTTCTAGTTGTGTATCAGGCCGTGTATGTTTCTAAGAGCTACCTGACAAAACACACATTCGTGCCTTCTGACCGTGTATCAGGCTGTGTATATTTCTGGGAGCTACCTGACACAACACACGGTTGTGTTTTCAGGCCGTGTATCACGTCGTGTATGTTTCTGGGAGCTACCTGACACAACATACGGCCGTGCCTTCTAGTTGTGTATCAGGTCGTGTATGTTTCTGAGCTTCCAAACATAATATCCATGAATCCTTAAATCTGCCAAATCATTTCGATATATACTTTTACAGGAGATACCGTCATGTACCGATTAATGAGTGCTTTCTAAGTTTCTACAACTACAGGTCCTTAAACTGAGCCAAGCATAAGTATCATACAACTTATCTGTCCGATATACCATTAAATTTATTCTTTTAACTAACTGAACAAGTAAAAGCAACACACAAGGATTATAGGTACTTAGAAGGACAATCTCAAACTCAACTTCATCGCAATTAGTATTCTTACTGAAACTTATCAATATATAGAATAATTAAACTTGATACTTTCCTATAGTATTGTTTAAGTTATTCCAATGTATTAGGTCACTTTTCCTTCTTAGGTTGCACTATTATAACTCAAAATTAGATTAGAATTGATGAAAGATAAGAAAAATGGGAAATAAAACGTTAAACGAAGGTTTCTAAGAAGAACAACCATGTACAAAGCCATGTAAAAGAACTAAGGGGGGGAACATAGCTATAAAAATGGTTCTATACCCTTTTGTATAAGTTTGCTTCACAACATGTCCAAACACATGGACTATGTACTTGACCGTGTATAGGTTCATGGGTGGGTACATGGGCATATACTTGACTATGAATCCCAAACTCAGATTTCTTCCTCTTACACAGTACGAGCAAGCATACGAGTGTATATTTAATCGTGTACCTATTAGTTCCTCTTCGATTCTTCTTCCTCAATTCCCCAATGTTCTTCAACCTAATCATGATTTAACATTCCTATGTCTAATTTCATGTAAATCAAAGTAAAAAGCATGTTTTCTATGAAGATTATAAAAATTACTTGGTTAGATCACTCCAACGGTTGCAACTTGCACTCAATCCCTTTAACACTTTGTGTTATGTCTATGCCACAACCATCAAAATCGTTTATTTTAGCATTCAACGAGAGAGAGATGACAAGGAGGAAGATTAAAGCATTTACTTACCATATAGTAATCTTGTTGGAGTGTGGGGATTAGTGAGTGTCTCCTTCAACTAGCGTTCTGTTATGATTTAGGAGACTGGTTACATATAACAGGAAAAAGGGTTACAATAACATAATATTAGGTTTTTATAGCCTCCTTGAAAAAAGACCAAGATACCCCCATCATAATTCATTATTAATTTAATTCCCATGACCATTTTATTTTATTTTTGTCTTATTTTCTTGAGTTTTATAGAAATATATACCTTTTTAAGAATTTTACCTAAAGTGCATCTGAGTTGAGAATTCCCCAAGCCAATTTCCCTAAAAGGGTTCTATTGAAAATTTGCAAATCTCTGAAGCCATGATCACCAACTTTCCTTTGATCTAAAGAGCACCTTCCAATTCTTCCAATAGATTTTATTTCCATTTTGTAACTTCCCCCACCAATACTTTACTATCATACTAGATTTGCAAATCTCTAAAGCCAAGATCACCAACTTTCCTTTGATCTAAAGTGTAAACACATCATTTTTGCTCTCTCTTTTTTTTTTAGGTTAATTTATCATTGAAATAAAGTCAGATTTACAAATAATAATAATAATAATAAATAAATAAATAGTAAAAGTGTGAGAAAGTTGGAAATAAACAAAAATGGAAAAGAAATAAACAAAAATATGAAAATACAATAAAAATATTATTGGGTTAAGGAATAAAGACTAGAAAATAAGATTTTTAAATCAAGCTTAGGCCCACTCCAATTAAATGAAACTCCTGGGAATATAATTTACTTAAGTACAATTTTTTGCAATAATAAACTTAGAAAAGTAAGTAGTTCAATTTGAATTGGTTGAAGTCATCTGCACGATTATCACTTACAGTTTAAAAAAATAAAAAATTTATTATGATATTTTTTCCAAACTTAGGTCTTCTTAGAATTTTCAAAAGTCATTGTATGAAAATCTAGGTCTTTTAGATATTTTCTTAATAAAAATTTAATTTAATAAAATAGCGTAAACCTAGCACTTCTTAAATAAATTTGATCGATAGATTAAAGTTTTATAAAAGAAAAAATAAACTATGGATGGTTTGATCCCAACTAACGGATATGTAGGCACCTTTGGGGCAACCATATTAAAATAAGAATTTTAGGCTTTTTAAGGAAAAAAAATAGCATAATAGTATAATCTTATAAAAAAATAAAATGAACAAACATTAAAAATAATAATAAAGTAAATATATATAATAATAAAATAAAATAAAGTAAAGGAAAAATACATAAAAAAAATATAGGATAAGAATATAAAGACCTTTTAGTAAAAATTCTTGAAAATTTTACATGATAATCATTTAGATTTTAATAAGTTAGCTCTCGAGTTTATTAGTCTTTGGTTTGTAAAAATTCTAAATCTTGCAAACTTATAGTCGGTTAGGATTATTCTACCAATTAATCATAACCATATCTTTACCAATATAGTTAATTGGCAAATCCTTTTAAATTAATTCTCCTTAATTTAGTTGAATAATCTATATTAAATGGGTAAGGTTAATATATTTTAGAATTAGGGAAAATTGTTAAAAACTATACTCGACATAAAAAGCAACTTCCAATTCTTCCAATAGATTTTATTTCCATTTTGTAACTTCCCCCACCAATAATTTGCCATCTTACTAAAGACTTCTTCTCACCATTTTTTTAGAAAAACAAAGCACACTTACATAGTTTGGTATGTGGGGACTGCATAAACAACATACTGGATCATCATTTCCTTTGCTCTTATTGAGGAGAAGTTTTTTTTTTTTTTCCCAATCTTAAAGTTTGTAGGAAATCCTCTCTTTAACATTTTTAAGAATACTATACTTAAATCTTCCCCATAAAGTAAGAAGTAAGTTTTATGATGATGATTGATAAAAAGTGTGGAATAACAACCCATTTTGACTCTACTAAGAGTAGAGCTACTAAAATGCAATGATGATTTTTGAAAATTCACAAGCTAATCAAAAGCTATATAATAGTATTCTAAAATTTGCTTCAAACCCAATGGAGTTTGTTTTTATAGCTTTCAAAAAGAGTGAGGCATCATTAGTAAGCGGATTACCAATGACAAGGCTATCTATTTTTAGCTTGATACCTTTAATAATGCCTAAAGAACTAGCAATAGAGATCATTTTTCACAGAGCATCTATAACTAAAAGGAATGGATCTTGTGTTATTCCTTTATAAGGTTGAATTAGTCCCCTTCTTTTTTTTCTTTTACCATCAAACTATTGGAAACAAAATTAACACAACCTATAAACCATCTTGTCCATTTTTGTAAGCAATCCATTTTACATATAACTACTTTTAAGAAAGGCCATTCAACTCTATCATAAACTTTTGCCATATGAATCTTTAGAGCATCCATATCATTCTTCTTCCTCTTTTTAGTTTTTAAGAAGTGGAAATTTTCATGGGTCATTAGCACACTATCTTGAAAACCAACCTAGGATGAATGCACCTTGAAAGGCGATAGTTTCAATAATGGGTTTTAACCTATTAGAAATGGTATGTGAGATGATTATATAAGAAAAAATTGCATAAGCTAATGGTTTTAAACTGAGTAACATTAACTAGATGAGGAATCTTAGGAATTAATAGTGTTATTAATGTTGGAAGGAAAAATACTTGTATACTAGAAGTTCCTTACTAAAAAAGGCCATCTAATTCACCAAGTTTAAAGAGTTTTTAGACTCTCCAACTAAAACATGGTTACTTATACCTCCTTCTCTTTTATAGGATGGACCTCCACTCATTAATTTTAGCAGATATCACTTCTTCAATCCAGCTCAAGATTGGATCGAGTTGCATCGAGGCTCCTTCATGCTATAAGTAAACTTGAGTAACATTTAAAAAGGGCTCTATTGACTATAGTGTCATCTTACTAAGTTGTTTCAAATGCATCCTTTATATTTAGGAGTTATATTTCTTGCTCTTTTATTCCAAGTACATTGATGGAAGAATTTCATGTTTTTATCCCCATACTGGAGTATATTTGTCCTTGGGTATTGTTGCCAATATATTTATTCCCATCATCAAGCTTCATTAAGTGATACTATAACATTTTTTCATATTCCATGTCGATTTCATCAACAACTTTCATTTTAGAGGCAACAAGTTTCTTTATGAGATCTTCTATCAATTTAGAACAATTATTCCCATTTTCCTTACTCTAGTTGATAAGAGCCATTCTTTAGGCATCCAAATTATGTGATAAGCCTCTATATTACATCTCTACAAGCATCTACACACAGCCAATGTTGCTCAAGTTTAAAGATTTGAGGCTTTACTGAATTCAAAAATTTTGTTTCAATTGACAAATGGGAGTGAACATTTCCATGAGTGGAAGGATTTGTGATTTGTATTATAGGAAACACTAAGATCCAATCATAATTTACCATACCTTTGTCTAGCCATTCTTTAACCAATTTACAATCCTTTGACTATGTAACTTGTTAGCCTCTAAATTCAATATTTATGAGAAGACAAGAGGTTTCTCATTTATCTTTGAGGCTTCATTCTTCCAACACTTTTTTCCTCCATACAACTCACTTCCTTAAATCTCCCATTATCATCCATGCAAAATATATCATATGAAATCATCCTCTATCTATTATAGAAGTTCAATCGACTAGAATAATTTGGATTTGCACAACACTAAGAATTACAAATACAATTGGTATCATTAAATCTAGAAATTCTAGTATCTATAATATAATACTGGAATTTACTTATAACATTGCCATATTCAACTCATCTTTCCACCATAGAGCTAGACCATCAAATAATACAACATAATCTACATAGAAATTGTGAATTTGTGATCATAATGAAGTCTTCGTCTAGTTAGGCCATACTAAACACTTTGTTTCTTGTTTCCATTATCAAAACAATGAAGTAGTTTTTCTTTCTTGTTTCTAGATATCATAACCTAAATGTTTAGCATCATGCATTTCTACCATTTTTGCTTTCGTTAGCTTATTCTCAAAGTCAATTTTGCTTCTCACTTTTACTCTTTCTATTGATGTATATCCCTTCATAAGTCATCTTATTTGTACCTTTCTTATTCTTTTTGTAGTGGGAATAGGCTTTTATCTTTTATTAGACTTTAGCTCAACAATATCCTTTTCTTAATCCATTATTGTAGTTCTCTCGATGGACTAAGATTGTTAGGCTTTTATAGTAAGTGACGGGATGGGGATGATTTTGGTAGGTGTAAATTGAGTAATCATGGGGCTACTAATTAATGCTAACAACTTTACTTTCCAAAGGAAAAGCATGTTAAATTTGAGTGGGACCATTGGGCTCTTGGACAAAATAGCAAGAGAAAATTACAAGAATACATGGAGCAATATTAAGTTATATAGGGTCGAAATCTTTGGTTGTTTGGTATGTACTTATGTATCTGTCTCTGTTCTAGTTTCAATAGGGAACAAAGAGATGTTTTTAGGAATAAGTGCTATTCTTAGTTTTAGAGTTAAAGTGAGAAAGTTAACTTGTTGCATGAATTTTACTAAGGATGTAAGACATGTGTCACCTTCAAATATTGAATCAACTAAATTTTTTCCTTTGGTCAATTCCTCTGTAATTAAGAAGATAGAGAATTTATCTTTGGTATGAAGTGGTCCGCTAGAATCAGGGAATAAAATCCTTCAGCTACCACATTTTTAGGAATAAGATTAACTACCCATTTTCCTTCTATTAATAAAGGATCTTTCTTTTGGATGCTCTTTTTTTCCCTGCAAAGGATTTGATGTTCCACTTGTTTTAGCAGAATCATACACATTCCTATCGTTGTACTTCTTTTCTCATTTATCATCATCTTCCTTCCCTTCACTTGATGTAGAAGAATCCTTTTACACTTTGAACGGCTCAACACAAGGACAAGTTTAATTTTGGTATTGAAATCCATATACCAATTTATCGTAATCCTTCTTCGTGCAATGACTCAGCTTATGCCCTACAATGTTACGGGCAAAGCAGAAACCAAGAATCATTTCACATTTGAAAGATACCAAAATTTTATCTTAATTATGCGTTTCTATCCATAATCCCCTAATAACTAGCTTGAGAATATGAAATTGTATCATAATTACGAGAAAATCCCTTCGAATTGCCCCTTAATTTTCAATTTCCATCACCATCCAAAACTTTGCATCAATCCATCTAGCATTATCCATTGATAGCATATGTAATGGCGATCCATGAATTTGAATTCAACAACAATAATAATCAAATTCTAGTTCTTCAATTTTTGGTCATATTTACACCTTCTCAAAATCATAGGTAGCTTATAATAGACCAAGATTGTTGTTCCATAATTTTTCCAATATTCGAAATATCAGTTGATGCAATGATAAACAAGTTGTTGCTTAGTTTTCTATATTTCCAAATCTTTTCGACACTCTAGTAAAAATGTTGGTCATCACAACTACTCAAACAAGTTTCTCTTATATGATTTTGTCAACTAGATGGAATTTCAATGCATGAACCCCTATTTCTTGATCCTCAATGTTTAAAGACAATTTCTCCTCATATGGGATATTTGTTTTATCTATTATGAATAGAGGCAAAGGTAATCTGCATACAAACATAAGGTTTATTGAACAGAGAATAAAGGATATCAATACAACAAGGCTCAAATGTTAAAATATATCAAAACAACACTTTTTAACCCAAAAAAAATAATTAAAAAAAGTAAGGAATAAAACTAAAACACTTATACAAATTGAAACAAAATAATCTAACAGAAGACAAACTTGAAGGGAGAGGAAAGATGGAGGAACTAACGATAGCAAAAAAATTTAGGTAAAGGAAAAAAAATAAAGATTAGAGAGAGATAAAAATACTTACCAAGGAAAGATACTAAATAATACACGTTCCTAAAAGGGAAAATCCTCTCTCAACAAGCTAAAGATAAACTCCCAGATAAATTCTATTTTATATGCCCATATTTTCATAATCCACATTTGGTTTAAAGGTGGTTTTCTGCTACTTTCTTTAATCCTAGTTTGATCCTTTCGATTATTAAAATCCCTTTGGGTGAAAATAGAAGCTTTATGTATTTCATCAAGAATATCATTTAATCTTATATTGAATAACGGTACATGCTACTATTGATATAAGCATAGGGTTATAATTTTTTTAACAAAAATAAGTACTATCATTGGGTTGATTGCATCAGAAAAGCATATGTGTTCACTACGTAAATTTTTTTATTGTTTTTAAATGTAAATTTTACCCCTATTATTATTATTTGAAAAAAAAAAAGAAACACAAATTCTTATAAAATCATCATATCATAAGTGATTTTACTATAACAAATGCAAGCTCAACTTCGTATTACACAAAGAAAACTCATCAAAAACCTGATTGAGACATATAATGCAAACAACTTATTACAAATGGCTTGCAAGCACACCATATGATAATATATGATGATCTTAGGATGCCACGTCTACATCTTTAATATCTCTTTTTGCGAACTTCTAACTCAATTTTAAAAGCTTTGCCAACATTCTTTATTGAAATGAATAGAAAAATGCAATTCTTTAACAATTTGGTTTTATTCAAAAAAAGGTTCAAATGGTTTGTAATTTAGTTCAAGGGGTTGAGTCGAAACAAACTACTTTGACCAATGAAATTACTTTTTTGCTTAAAAAAATAGTATGTTTTGATTTTTAAATTCCAACAAACAATAACAACATGAAAACCTTGGAGGAACCCAAAAAAAAAAAAAAGAAACCCAACCCTACTCCTAAGATATTCACTCATAATCTCCTGACCCTTAATGCCTCAATTCCTCATTCATTTCACTTGAACACAAGCATTCATGTCACACTAAACTTTCACTTTCAATTCAAACCTTCATTAAATTCACTATGTCTCTTATCTCTATCCACTTCCTCACACTCTCATAGTAACAGGAAAATTACACCCAATGAGATCAACATTTGGGAATAAATTCAAATAAGGAATTAAACTTTTGACTAGTTAAAATAAAGTCAACATTACACAAAGTGATTTAAATAAGGGCATTCCATTGCCTCACCATTATAACACCGTTTAATTTAATTAACATGGTACATTATTTGATACATGGTGATAACATGTCAAATATGTGACACAATATGTTTACATTTTTTACAAATAAAAAAGAAAATTCCAAAAAAAAAAAGGTAAATAAAATTATGAATAAAATTTTCAAAATCTAAAAAAAAAAAAAAGAAATCGGCATGAATTAATGACATTATATATAAAAAAAACTAAAAACAAAAAATAAATAAAATTTTTAAAAACTAAAAAAATGACAATAAAAAAGTAAAAAGTAAAAAAAAAAAAACCTTCTGACCATTAATTTTTTAGTAGGTTGCAATCCACAACTTAAATAACTTGTTCAATCAACTGTTGGTGGTGAGTGACATACCGTTAAATTAGTGGCTACTCTAACCATCCCAAATCTAAGGGTGGCTAAAGTTTTTTCATTATTTTAGTTTTTTTATTTTTTAATGTTTCCTTTTATTTATTTTTTAGAATTTTTATTGCTTTCTTTTCTTTCTATTTTTCAATTAAATTTATTTATAATTTTATTTACCTTTTTTGGTTTTTTTTTTTTTTTGCAATTAACTAACCATGTCAATGTTAAATATTTGACACGTCTGTGCCACGTGTTTGATATCGTGCTTTAATTAAATGGCATTATAACAACAAGATAATAAAATCTTTTATTTAAATCACTTTATTTAACAAAATCTTCTAGCCATTTCATGGGCTATTTTCACACTTATATGATGTCGACGACTTATTTTTTGTTTCCTCCTTGATCTTATCTTTATCCTATGGATAAATAATAGTTTTTTCCTTTCCTTCTGCCATCTAGTCTTGTCTTTTCTTAGTTACTATGTACTTTCTTTTCTTAGTTACTATGTACTTTCTTTTCAATAATCTATCCATATCAATCTCTAGTCCTCTCGCTGTCATAGTTTATACTGTGGCATTTTTTCACTCTCTTTAGACTTTAACAATTTTATGTTTTACTTGTCCAGCTAGCCTTGATGTTTTTTGTGACAATGGTAAACAACATTAACCTTTTTTAGCGGGATGAAGAAGAAGATATTGTCATATTGGATTCAACCCAAGAGTCCAAATTTGTGCATTTGATAGGAAAAGCTCAATCTTTGAAACCTTAATAAGAATGGGGTTATAAATATTACAACTAAAGCATGGGAGAGATTTGGAAAGTTGAAATCTCCCATATGAAAGAGAATTATCTCATTGTAGTGACAAAGGAAGAATCTCTAGTTGGACAAGTTATGTCTCTACGTCCTTGGTCGATTATGGGTTATCCCTTTTATTGTTAGAAGGTGGGAGAGTTCAAAGAAAATTAAAGATTTCGATTTTTGATATCTCCCTCTAGTATGTTAACAACCTGAAATGCAAAAGCCATCAGTGCCAAGATTTGACAAATTATAAGAATATAATTGGTTGAGTGCCTTCAAAAAGACTATCTAGGAGTTTGAGTGATTATCAACATAGGCAACCCTCTTGTTGATGGGTTATAGGTTCGAGGAGTTGATAGAACAAAATTATGAGTTGTTGTCAAATATGAAAGACTATCCATTATATGTTATTATTGTGGTTTAATTGGTCATATGAAGTCAAAATGTTCCTTGAAAGAAGAACATGGTTTCATCAACAAATAGCTTGGACCATGGTTGCAACCTTCACTTAATAAAAAGAGGGGAGATAGTAGAGTAACAAGAGAGAGGGAACAGAGCAGACAGTCACCAACAATGGTGGATAAGAAAGAGACTTTTTTGGAAAGTTCAAAGGCTAAAGTTATTACTGCGCAAATTGTAGAGAAATCTATTTCAAGAAATCCACAAAATCCTCTTTCTGCAAATCCAAAAAGCCATACGATCAATGAGAAGGAAATTCCTAAGATTATAGAAGAAAAAATATCTAAAGATTCCTCTTCGACGATTAGTCAAAGCCTAAACACATATTCTCCCATTCACACACCTACCACAATAAATCAACCTTCCACAATGGTCCCTCCAAACTTTACCAAAAAAAAACCCAATTTAGCAACTCTATCCTATCCTTTAATGATTTTCTCAATAGTCTTCCCCAAATGCCAAATTACATGCAAAACTTGAAGGATTTATTTGCTTCACGTGAATATAGAGTGTCCTAAAAATGAAATAATATATATATATATATTTAAAACGGAAGAAAGGAAGACTTGATAGATGGACAAACCAGTAAAGCACCTCTTTTCTAAAAGACCAATTCCCCTCCAAAAATAACCTTCCAAACCCTAGATAGACCCTCCTACTTTATGCAAGAACCTTTTAGCCTAAAAGCACCAGAGACAAAAGACCCCAAAACCTATTTCCACCAAACAAGAACCAAGCTTCAATGAGCCCACCTACTGTTCAAAAAAATTACCCTACCAAGACATTCGAAATACCATCCCTAATAATAAAAGCTTTGACCAATCTATCACTTAAACGATCTTGGGAGTGGTTTGAATCAAATGAAGAAGAGTCAATGCTATCCAAAAAATACAAGGAGTCTAAGGGGAAGAAATCAGTTGTTTGAAATAAAGAGCATATGCCTTTTTGAAAACAAAGGCAAACTACTCATATTCAAAGGAAGAGGGTAGTGAAAGGGAAATTAAAATTTGAAAGTTAACTAATAGATGTCAGAGTAGAGGGAGTTGAAAGCTTATCTAAATGTGGCTATGGTGGCTGGCTTAAAGCCAAATGAGAGCCATGAATGCAATAAGTTGAAAATGTTTGGGGTTGGGTCGACCCTTGATAATTAGAGAACTCAACCACTTCATCAGAAAACACAGACCTAGTTAAGTCTTCTTAATGAGACAAGAAACAAATATGAAAAAGTTAACTTTTTGAAAAGAAACTTATCTTTAGAACAAGGTTTCATGGCAAATCCTATTGGTTTATTGGGAGGTTTAACACTGTGGTGGAAAAATACAATGCAAGTTCATGTTCTTAGAAGCACAGAAAACCTAATAAATACCTAGGTTTGGGATGGACGTAGAGTAATGGGAATGAGAATTACATAGAGTTACGCTTATCCAAAATCTCATGCATAGCTAAAATTTTGGGATTGTTTAAGAAGCATTGCTAGTAAAATAAATGATGTTTGGTTGGTCATTGGCGATTTGAATGAAATAGCATGTAGGGAGGAAAAATTAAGTGAGCATGAGAAACCATTGAGACAAATTTTGGCCTTTCAAGATATGATGTATGACTATCAACTAATGGATGATGGATATCAAGGACAACCATTCACATGGACAAGTGGAATGCTAAATTGCAGTGTAGTAAAAGAAAGGTTGGACAAAGGTCATATAAACACAAAGTGGTCCCAAACTTTCCCAAATATGGAGATCTTCAACCTACTAGCATAAGGTTCAGATCGCTCACCTCTTCTTTTATGCATGGAAGTTAAGGAAAGCAAAGGACCAAAAATCTTCAAGTTTGAGAAAAGTTAGCTGTCTTTCAATGAGTGCATGAACATCATTGAAAAAGCATGGCTTTCAACAGAAGTGAGGGAAGATATTGAAGGGTTAGTATATAAACTAAAAAAATGTGGAAGTGCACTTATTGAATGGAGAAGGAAGAAAGGAATAAACAATCAGGCAACCATAAATGATCTATTATAGAGGTTAGAAAAGGAGCCAAGTAAAGAAGCATTGGACTCAAACAACGAAGAGGACAGGCAAATTAGGATTGAACTTGACAAAGTACTACAATGTGAGGAGCTGTTTTGGAAACAAAGGTCTCAACAATTATAGCTTAAAGAAGGTGATAAAAAACACTTAGTTTTTTTACCAATTAACATTGGAGAGAAGAAAGAAGAATAAAGTGCTGAGAATAAAGGATCGAAACAAGGTGTGGATTGAGAAAGAATCTAAGATTGCAACTACCTTCTTATCTTTTTTTAAAGAATCATATTTATTCAAAGGTTGTGAAAACCAATAAGAAGTACTAAATTTCGTAGATAAAGTTGTGATGGATAAGCAAAATAACTGGCTTGTTCAACTAATAGAAGATGATGAGGGGAGATTATTTATTTTCAATTTGGGCTCCTCAAAGGCATCAGGTCCAGATGACTTTAATGGATTTGTCTACCAATCAAATTGGAAGGTTCTAGGTGCCTTTGTCACAAAATTAGTCAAGTAGTTCTTTACAACAGGTACTTTCCCACAAAACTTTAATTGTACGGACCTTATCTTGATTCCTAAGCTTAAAAGCCTAGACAATATCTCACAATTTAAACCCATCAACTTGTGTAAATAGATTGCAGTCTATCATTGATTCTATCATAACACCATTTCAATGCGCCTTCATTCCAAGTTAGCTCATATAGGATAATGTGATCATAGAGCATGAAGTTTTTTACAATCTCAAATTAAAAAAATTAAGTACTTTATTCAATTGTGCTATAAAAATGGATATGACAAAGACATATGATAGGGTAACATGGAAGTTCTTAAAATGTTAATGCTAAAGATGAGCCTTCATGAAAAATGGGTAAATTGGATTATGAGATGTGTATCCTCAATTTCTTACATTCTAATGATTAATGGAAAAAGAATTTGTTGTTCCACTTCAACAAAAGGTTTAAGACAAAGAGAGTCGATATCTCCTTACCTATTCCTTTTAGTGGTTGGTTCTCTTTCAATTATGACTTAAAAGGAAAACCAAAGGGGTAATCTAAAAGGAATTAGGACCAAAAGAGATAGTCTTGAACTCACACACATTTTGTTTGTAGATGACTCTCTACTTTTTGCTGAAGCAACTATTGAAAATATGATTGTCATTAAATCTCTTTTAGAGAACTATTGCAATGCATTGGGTCAGCAAGTGAATCTCCAAAAATCTTCCTTATTCTTTAGCAAAATGCCTTAGAAGAGATAAAGGATCTTTGCTGTGATCGATTATGAATTCCTAAGTTAAACCATCCATGAAAATATTTAGGATTACCAATTAAGTGGGGAAGATCTAAATCAGAGGCACTAAAGGTGGTTAAAGAATGAATTGTAGCCAAACTCTAGGGATAGAAACGTCTCTTATTGATGTAAGACAAGTATACTTATCAAATTTTATAATATAATGGATTAAATATAGATGTCGTCCCATAGGAAATACAAATACTAATACTAACCTACATCCTATTATCTAACCGATAAATTATAAAGACTAATTAATATAAAAACTGCAACTAATTATTATCTACTAAACTAAAGACTCAAGTGAAAGAAAGAAGAATAAAACAAATTGCAATTAACTTCAAGATGTCAAAAGAAGTATATAAACTTTGTTTCCTCTAGGATTTATTATGTGATATTAACAAAATTTATTCAAATCCTTCTTTACTTTCATTGATTGGGAGAATTCATAAATTAGTTTAATAACTTTCTCAAGTTTATCAACTTTAATATTAAAAATACCTATTTAAATCTCTTTATAATAGTATATTTCAAGGATTGCATTAAGACCAATGAATTCTCTAAAAATAATTAAATCAATTTCGAAAGAATTACGTAACTTATCTCTAAGATTACATAAACTTTCTTTAAACATATTAAATCTAATTACACATCAGATTTCTCAATCATAACGTATAATGTCAAATAATTAGAAGAATACCCTTGAAATATTAATCTAAATAAAATCAAGAACATATGATTGAATCAATAAATTAAAGAATTTATTAAAATAATAACAAATCGAGTCACATAATAATTCTAGGATCCACAAGTCTAGATACTAAGAAAATTAAGCTCTAGTTATGTTGAAATAAAAAACCCTCGATGATGAAAAAGCATGCATCATCAAAGAAATTAAAGAAAAACCCTAGTTCTTGAACAAAAGAAAAATACTCTTCTATTTTCTCAAAAGAACCTTAAAATATAAAAAACGTTTACTCAAAGTTATGAGGTTAGTTCTCTCTTTTCCTTTATATAGCAAGTGTCAAAAGTCTATTTTCAGGCCAATACGCTATCTAACACAATCGTGTTTTGAGTTGTGTCGAAATCATTAAACAAAATTTTGGAAAACTAGATGCTGCAATTATCATGACTTAAACACAGTTGTCTCTAAAGACCATGTCTAAGTCATGCTTAAAAATAATTATTTTCAAGAAATACATGACCAATAGACACGGTCATGTCTTACTTTCGTGTAACTCTCAGCCTTTATTTCTTCAAACTTCAATTTCAATATGATTTTGGCATGGTGATGTCTATTGCCCATATCTATCTTCAAAAATTCATCACTTCTTATATTTAACTCCAAATTGAGTAAATTTTGATTCATTTTCTTTTTTTTAATTGAATTATCTATCAAAGCCATAAAATCAAAATATTACTCAATTAAAATATAAATTCTTTAAAAACACACAAAATGAGAGGAAAATACTTTAAATCTCACTTAATATATAAATCTAATAAAGCACCTATTAGAAATTTTGATTAAATCAATAGCCTTTGCAATTCCAAAATTTGCAATGAGTGTCTTTAAATTTCCCAAGTATTGGTGCAAGGAAATAATTGCCTTGATATCAAAATTCTAGTGGAATGGGGATGCATCAACCAGGAAAATACATTAGAAGTGTTGGAATGAACTAAATAACCCAAAAGGCAAAATAGGTTTAAGATCAAGGATTTAGAGCTCTTTAGTGATTCTCTGATAGGTTAAATAGCTTAGAGAATGTTAAAATACCTGAACGCCTTATAGGTAAGAGTTCTTAACAGCATTTGCTATCTAAATTCAGACTTCCTTTTAGCTAAAGTGGGTTATAGATCATCGTAGAGGTGGAGAAGTATATTAGCATAAAGGAGTGTTATTAAGCCAAACTGCCTTTAGCAAATAGGGCATGAGGAAAAAATACATGCATGGAAGGACCTTAGATTCCAAATATATCCGATCATAAGTGTCATCCAATTATTCTAGGAAATTGTGATGCAAATTTGAAAATGAAGGATATTTTTTAAGCAAATTTGAAAAGGATACACTTAGATGACATAGAGGATAATATTTTCCCAGAGGTAGTGGAAGCTTATTGAAATGCATTTCGATAAGAGTAAAGAGGAAGATGAAATAGTTTGGTTGCTAGAAAGGAATGGAGAGTAGACTATGAAATACAAGTATAGAAGATTGGTAGATAATGTATTGGTAGGTATGAAGAAAAATAATCATGTGTCTACTAGCTTCAAACCTAACCATAAACTTTAGAAGTTAATTTGGGGTGCTCAATGTCTACCAAAAATGAAGCACTTTATTTGGAAGGCATGTACTAATAGTTTGGCTACAAATAGCAATATGTATAAAAGAAAATTAAGAAGAACAATAGCATGCAATTTTTATGGATATGAGGAGAACATGGAACACCTACTACAATAATGTAGTTAGACAAAACCCATCTAGTTTATCGTTGTTAGCAAGGTGGAAGAGTTTCATGAGGCTTCCATGATAGAAACATGGATTGTGAGGGTAGAGGGACTTGCTTCTTTAGGTCTTGATTGGAAATTGTCTTTAGAAAAAATAATAGTGATTATGTGGTTCCTTTGGAAACACAAAAATGAGAGTGTTTTTCAAAATCTTTCTCTAAACCCAACTACATTGATAAGGAAAATTCATGCATCTCTCTATGAATTGACCTCTATTAAAAAATTTGCTCCTAATTCTCATATGCAGAAAAAGTAGATGAGGTATGGACAAAACCTAAGCTAGGAGGGATCAAAATAAATTGCAATGGAGCTATGGATTTCAAATCGAAGAAAGTCAGGATTAGTTTTGTGGCTCAAGATAGCAATGCTACCCTTGTGATGGAGCTGTGCAATTTCTCATGCCACTGAAATGAAGTGGGAAAAAAATTGTGTCAAATCGATAATTCTTTGGTTTTTAATAGCCTTAATAATTTAACTATTACTCCTTAGAGAGCTAAGCCTTTAGTTAGAGACATTTTATCTTTAAAAAAAAAATTTCTATTTGCCTTTTTAAACTTATTTATTGAAAAACTAATATTAGTGCTGACTAGGTTGCATTATGGGGTAAAAAGGAGATAAGCATGATTTAAAGAGATTATGATATCCCATCGCCTTTGTTTGTTTTCTTATTAGTTGAGTTTGAACCTTAACCTCCTAACCTGTAGGTAGGTAGTGGTGCTGAACTTGTTCTGTTGTTTGTTTTATAACACTTTTTTCGCTAATAAAAAAAAAAGAATCACTTTGTGTAACAATCCTTTATTTGTACTAATTGAAAGTTTGATCCCTTAATTGATTTTTCTCAAATATTGATCCCATCTAGTGTAGTTTTCCCCATAATTATATTCTCATCATTAGCCTCTCCTCAATCCCCTAAACTAGCAAATCTTGATGATTTGTATGTGTATAATTTTTTTTTTTCATTCTCAAATTGTTTATTACGTAATGTGAATGATACGGTAGATAATATATCTTATAAGTTTGATTTGCAAGTTGAACTTGTTTAGGGAGAATTATTGTCAATATCTTTTTTGTTTTTTATAAGTATATATGCAATTATAATTTACCTATTATTTTTTTATATTAGAACAATAAAATGTAATAAGAATAACTAGATGCATAAAAAATGGTTTAATTCAAAATGGTTGAATTTACTAGAAGTTTGAATCGAAGCTCTCAAATGTGGTTCGATTTAGTCAATTATGCCTAATATAGCTCATAAACAACTGTAGGCTCTATATCGAAGTATTGCAAAAATATATAACCAAAAGGATAAGAAAAAAGTATAGAAAAAAAGTGTTCATCCCTATTATTTATATATATATATATTATTAAAATAAATAAGAATTTTTTAGTATCTTTAATCTTTATTTTTTAAAATTTAAGAAATAAAATTAATTCATATAATAATTTATAAATAACTGCATATAACCATTTCTAACTTGTATATTTTGATAATATGTATTACAAGTTTATCGGATTCTTATTATTTTTATTAATAATTTTATATACAATAATTACTGTTGCGACTCCCAAAGTAATGTGACAAAATAGACACAGCTCCCGCAAGCTCGTCACAAGGTAAATTTATTGGGGGAGACATCAGCTCAGCCTCCAGTCTAACTAACAAAACCCTACAAAAACCCTAACCGGCCGTATAACACAATCACGGAACCAAATCACTACCTTATTTTTCTTTAGCTCTTTCTCTCTTCCGTTTCTTCGCGATCAAGAAGAAATCGGGAGAAGCAATGGCAGGCATGTTACCTCCTGGTTCCACAGCGACGAAACCCGAGGGAGAAGCGGCGAAAGAGAAAGTCGATTACTTGAACCTTCCTTGTCCTATTCCGTATGAAGAAATCCACCGCGAAGCTCTCAGTAAGCCAGATTTTATACTCTAATTAAACTGGGTAGGAGTCGTTTTGAGTATGAATTGTTAGTGCATGTTGGTAAGGGCTTGTATGAAGTGTGATTTGTGGTCGGCTGATGAGGTTGGAACTAAAATGTAAATATTTTGAGTGCTTTAAATGAGTAAGCATTTGGTTTCCTTACAAGTTTGATATTTTTGTTAGTTATGGTAAAGATGGTTACTGAGTGAAATTCCAGCTAGAGAGAAATTGGAATCAAAATGCAACGTTTCAGATTGCATTAAAAATTACTTCTCAGATTGCTTTAACTTTTTTAGTTTGTTGTAAATTGCTGTTGAGTAATGTTCCTTATCTCGGCAAAGATTTATACTTATTTATTAGGAGTGCAATTCCAGCTATATAGAGAGAGTGATTAAAACCAAAATGCAAATTTTTTTCTCTGACTGGTTGTACCGTTTTTGGTGTTTAGTTTTGTTTTTTAGGATGTTTGGCTGTGGTAACAATTCTTATTGGACTGTGCCTTGGACTTGATAAACATATAAAAGAAAGGGATGTTTTAATTGTTGTTGTGATGAATTGATGTTTAAAGATCTAGAATTGTGACAACACATGAGTTTGGTTCTTTTGTGCTTCAATGATTTCTTGTGAAATAGATGTTTTATTGGCAAATTAGAGCTCAATAGAAGAGATTTATTTTTTTGGTGCCTTCACTAATATCTCTTCAGTTGCGCATTACAGTAGAATGTGCTATCCGGCACCCTTAATTCTTAGTTCAGGAGAACTCTGCTGGAGTGCTATTCATGGATTCCTTTCTATTTCATTAGATTATGTTACATAATTTTGTAAAGATAATAACCATGACATGTTCACGGAATTTGTGGTTCTCAAACCCATCTTCTGGGCTGATGGTTTTTATTAAAGGCCTCTTTGTCTGTTCAGGATGCTCGTCTTATCTTGTACAGTTTTTAGTTCCTATAGCCATTAGCCAACATGGCAGCCATATCAGCTTTCCTGGCTATATTTCTCCTGTATTTTGGTGACTGAACATATATATTCATTTGCAGTGTCTTTAAAGCCAGAACTTTTTGAGGGCTTTCGTTTTGATTTTAACAAAGGACTTAATCAGCAATTTGCTCTGAGTCACAGGTAGCACCTCTTACCTTCTGAAAGCCTTTGTCATCTGACTGTAATTGTTCCTTCAACCCCTTTCTGTTGCGGTGGGATTAACTTATCCAAAATTTCTCAGTGTTTCCATGGGACCTACTGAGCTTCCTTCTCAATCTTCTGAGACCATCAAAATACCCACTGCACAGTATGAGTTTGGTGCTAACTACATGGACCCAAAGGTAAGGCACAATATTTTACATACATTGCCTGCTGTAAGGTCAGTCATATTGTATTTCTCCCAATAAGGTTTCACTAGAAGTCAATCCAATTATTTTCTTCTGCAGTTGATGCTACTTGGGAGGCTGTTAATGGATGGGAGATTAAATGCAAGAGTTAAATGGGATATTACAGACAATTTTACTTTGAAGGCTAATGCTTTGGTGAAAATTATTTCATTGATTATGCTCTTGTTGTCTTTCAATTGACTGTTGTCTTGCGTAAAGTAGCTTCATCCTTCATACCTAAACAATCATCAACCTCTTTTTTCTCTTATCTCAGCTTTCAAATGAACCACATATGTCGCATGGCATGTTCAACTTTGATTACAAGGTAAAGCTCCTACCTGTATCCTTTGATTGTTGTTTTTATCTCTTCTACGGTTCTTCGAACATGACAATTAAGGCTAGTTTCAGTTGGTTCAAGTCTTTATATTGCTACTGCTTCATTCCAATCAAATGTTATATTTTTGAAGTTTAGTTAACGTATCATCCTAATTATAAGTTAAAAGGACTGCTTAGTCTCTCTCAACGGCACCCTCGTCTTAAACAATGAAATAATGGTATAAATTATTGGGTTTATTGTCCAAGGCAGGTCTTTACTCTTGTAGTTTCAGTGTGGTAATTCAAAGATGGTTTCACAAAGAGGCTTGTTGACTCTATATTCATGGTTTTTTCTATGTTTGGGTAATGTCATCGATTAGTGTTTTCTGTTGAAATGGAAGGTTAGAGGAATTTATGTTTATTATGTAAAGCCAATTGGTTTCATCTATTTTTTAATTGTATCTCATCATATCTGATCTAAATCTTTTCTATATCTATTATCTGTACCTGTCTTTTATCTCTTTGGTTTCTATGGTATTCTTTTAAATCTATGCCAAAACAAGCCAAAAAGGTCCTTAATGATATCAGTGTGCATTGCATGTGGTTGTTGCTTCTCTTTGTTCTGTTGCAAGAATTCTCATTGACCGTTTAGTCAATATCATTGTAATGAAGAGTAGTCAGATTTCCTATTATAAAATTCCAATACTATCATTGATAGTGAAAGCAGGTTGTGTGCCATACTACATGTGGCCTGCCATAGCATCTACACCTGTCCCTTTTCACTGCTTATATACAAATGTTTCTTTGTCTTTTAGTTGGTTTTTTGCTCATAAGTTCTTATGCCAATGATGAGATGCTCTGCTATACATGACTTCGAGTCAATATGTGGTACTAGACATGACCAATGGTGGCAACGGATGGGCAGGCTGTGTGACAAATTGAGAGGTTGGAATTTGCTGGCCTTTTCTGTGTTGGCATGGAATTGTCTCTTCAACATATAAGGAAGATAAAAAATTCAAGTGGCAGTGAGGTCAGTGTATTCTAAGCCTGATTGAAAGGGGGGATCACAAGCTACTATTGCAATTCCATACCATGAGAAATGGGAGGATAGATTTAAATACAAAGGACATTCTGTCTACTGATCTTACAGAAGAAGATTTTTCAATTACTAGCATGAAACAAAAGTTCATGGGGGCCGTAACTTTTCCATTTAGAATTTCTGCAGCAAAGGAGCCAGTACCCATTTTGCAATAGCAAGTTGCCAATTGAGAGGTGTCTGTTCCAAGCCACCACTATTAGTTTGTATTTTCAAAAAATTTTCAGTGCACTAAGAGGCCTAGCAAGTTGTTTGTGAACCTTCCTTGCCACCTGACAGTTGAAGAAAGGATATTTATGGTCATGTTCTCCACAATACACTTAGCACATGTCATTTACAGTGACTTTTCCCATTTCACATACCCTTATGGTATATAACCTGTCTTGCAAGAAGAGCCATAGAATTTATTAGTGCTTTGGTATATGTTTCTTATACCACTGCTCCATGCCATGCCAATCTCGTGAGTATGGGCAGAAATGATTTTAGTGTCACAGATTTAATGGTAAATTGATGGCTGTATTAGTTAGCCATAAAAGTTTGTCCTTTAGGTCACTCAAGGGAAGCTCATAAATTTTTTTCACTCAGCCAATCCATCTATCCTAACTTAGTAAAGGGGAAATCCCAAGTATATTATCTCTCCCCTCACAAAAATTCTATAGACCCCTTAAACATAGTTATTAAACAATGGGAAACAGAATGCTTAGTGCAGGTGGTTTTGGTGTTGTGGGGTGGGGGGTTGCATAGGTTGGGTATTTCTATGGGTGCATGCTTTTAATTCACATGCTTGAGGATATGGCTTTAAGGTGTATATAAGCATTATGCTGGAGTTTGGAGTGGTTTTTATTGTTTGACTTGGCTATCTTGCATGCTGGTGATCCATGCAGTACTTTTTGTATGCAATTCAAAATGGCTCTGGGAAGTATTCTTTTTGCTGGTTTGACTCTGATGCTGTTCCTTTTTGTAGGGTAGTGACTACAGATCTCAGTTTCAACTTGGAAACGGTGCCCTGTTTGGAGCCAATTATATTCAGGTAAGGAAAATGTCAGACCTTTTACATTTCTTTTGTAATCCAATGAAGGAAAAATGAGAAATGCTGGGCAGGACTGAATAATTTTATTACAAATTCTAGGGGACGCTGTTGATAAAGGAGTTTTTCCTATTGGTTTAATGACCTTCCTTTTGCCTGCTATAGTGACAAATAGTATGCAATGCTCAACCTCTCCATTGCAGCACACTCTTTAGTTAATCTTGATGATGATACTACTTGAATAGACTCTTGATTTAATTATTCCTAATTTTACTTCTTTCTGTTAAAATTTCAACAACCCAACAGTAAGAGCGGAGCTCTACTGAGTATGGTATCTCTACCGTTATTCCTTATTTGGCCACTTACTAAGTTTCTTCATTTTATTGTATAACTCCCTAAAAAATCATTTCTTTTCTGGACCCTACATTAAGGTGGATTCCTTTTTTAAAGTAAATTTAACATGTGCAATTAACCCTATCAAAAGAGGGGGGAAAACATGTGCAAATTACTTACAAGGTATACAGGATTAATGTTTTCATCTTTATACTGTCAATTTTGAGCGTTTCACTCGTTGGCTCTAGAGTAGAATGATTTGTGATTTGCATGGCAAGTGACTTTGAATTTTTGTTTAATTTTTCTCTGATTTTGCAGAGTGTGACCCCACATTTGTCTTTGGGTGGTGAAGTATTTTGGGCTGGTCAGCATCGGAAGTCTGGCATTGGATATGCTGCTCGATACAACACAGATAAGATGGTGATTCTTTTGGCTGACTGATATCCATTATGGATCTTTATTTGTCTTACCAATATTTCATCTCTTGCACAAAATGTCTGGTTGTAGGGAACTGACTGCAGTTTAGAAGATGGATAATCTAACATGGTTTTAGTTAATGTGTTAGTGCTGCACATAGAGAGGGGAAGTATTGAATTGCAAAGTATATGTGCTTACTATTCACAAAATATAAATTCATAGATGATGGTTGGGGTTCAACTTTCAATTTATGTAATAAAATCACAGTGAAAACGTGCTTATTAGAATTCATGAAAAAAAGGATGAGTGAACTTCTTGACAAAGAGGTTTGTTTTGGATCTTTTTCTTAGAAAGTGCTCATTCAAATTATTTCCCACGATTTCCATTCCTCTTTTGGATGGGTGCCTTACATGCATTCAGTTCTTTCAGCAATCTTTTGTGGACAGTTTTTACTACATGCAGGTAGCTACTGGACAAGTTGCTAGCACTGGAATGGTTGCTTTGAGCTATGTTCAAAAAGTTTCTGAAAAGGTAAAATTTGGATCATTAATGTAGATTTTTATCGCTAGATACTGCTCTATTTACCTATGTTTTTTCCTCTTTAATTCAGGTTTCTTTAGCAACGGATTTTATGTACAATTACATGTCAAAAGATGTGACAGCTAGTGTTGGTTACGATTACATTCTTAGACAGGTATGTTCCATATTATTGATGTTAGATCCATGCCTTTTGTTTGCTTTGCAATGCATTTATGAATTGGAGCCATGTATAAGGCTCTTGCCTGTCTGCTATTATTGATGACACACTGCAGAAAACAGGCGTTAGTATATCTCATGAAAGGTGATTGTTATTGTTTAAAAAAAAAAAAAAAAGAAAGGACAAAGAAGCTAGGAATACCTTTCCTTAGATTCAAATTGTAGAAGCAACCAGAAGTGAACTCTCTCACTTTTGCACTACTGGAAATTACCATTGATGAATTGCCTACTCTCCATATGTAGGGGCTGCTGTTGTGTGGGCATTCCATATTTGTGCTCTGCAAATTGTGCCTATACCCACTATAAATTTTAACAATTGTATTTATCATGTCATGTGGTGTCGATGGGTTGATGGACTACACATTTAGCTAATTTTCTATGCACATTGATCTGTGGCATATTCCATACATCAAGATAACCTCCTCCTCAAAGCCTGGAAAAAGAAAAAAAAAGAAAAAGAAAATTACTTATGATTTTAAAAGCAAAAGCAATTTCCATAGTGCAAGAGTCTTAGACATTTCTAACTTCCTAGTCAAACAGAATTTTTCTTTCCTGATTTATTTGAGACAATTTATGAATTGTACTTTCAGTTTTTAATTTCTTATGTCATAGATAGGGTGAATGCAATTCGAAATAGTGTTATCCAG
The DNA here is from genome assembly GCA_037954665.1 of Laguncularia racemosa. Lineage (NCBI taxonomy): Eukaryota > Viridiplantae > Streptophyta > Magnoliopsida > Myrtales > Combretaceae > Laguncularia > Laguncularia racemosa. Next base: position 234,951 of record JBBMOL010000071.1, on the reverse strand, counting down.
AACTAATCGAATTGCCTGTCTCACTTAATCTTTGGGTTTTTTCAGTGTCGTCTAAGGGGCAAGATTGATTCCAATGGTTGTGTAGCTGCTTTCCTTGAAGAGCGATTAAATGTGGGACTTAAGTTTATCCTTTCTGCAGAGGTAAGAATCAACTTACTAGATTACTGACAATTGCAAAGATATGCATTGCCATCTGTTTCAATCTGTTGTCGTTTCCCTTTCCTAAGTTTGAATCTTGATGCTCATAGATCTATTTGGTAACTGGATTTTTGTAAATCTCTTGCAGATAGACCATAAGAAGAAAGACTACAAATTTGGATTTGGTTTGACAGTAGGAGAATGAAATCAATTGCTTGAGTGTAATTTGATGTTTCGTTCCGTCTCTCATAGCTGCTTCAAGGTACAAGTTCCAAGGTTTTTTTACCATTTTCCATGAAGGATCAAAGAAAAAGCAACGTTAGTAGCCTGCAATTTACTGAGACAAATGAGTTTAACTAGCAGCTGATGGTTATTTGACGGCTCGAAACTGAGCTTCTTGTTATTCATTGTGGAGCTTTATGTTTTGTTAAGCATTGGATGTAGGGTACATGTCATGAGGATAGCTTATTTGGATTCATTTGTACTCCACCACTTTACAGTGCAGTGTGAGTGTACCATGAGATATGCTTAGCTGGCAGCGGCTGCCTTACCTATTGGCTGACTTATCCTTTTATAATAAGCATTGTCTGTCATGTAGGTTACTGAAGTGCTTAAAGATGTTTAATCATAAGCAAGCCATGCATACTTCTCCTTCCTTGTGTAAACACTTATCTGTTCTTGTCAAATGTTCCAAGCAGAGATGCTCTGTTAATATCCCAATATGGCTGCCATTTTAATTGGTTTCTTGGTGTGTGTGTATATATATATATATATATATATATCATACAAGCGACAAGTTCTTACTTTATCGATGTTTTAGTTATTACAATAGACTTGTCATCTTAATGATTTTTTTTAAGCTGTAGAAGCTGAAGCTTCATATCTAGAATATTTCGAATTCAGCAGTATCTAACATTAAGTTGCTCAAGAAACTGTGTTGATGGTTACCAGAGTGCCAAATAATCTATCTATCTATATATATATATTCAGATTCTTGGACTATTAATTAGCTTCATTAAATTGTTTCTACTTGACATTTTGTATTCTAGGATTTGGATTTCAGAGCTTCCAAAATGTTTTGGCCCTTAGAGATAGTTAAGGTGGTGTATATTTTCAATTCCACACGCTAGTGACCCTAACCGCCCCTTCACTTACAGGAGGCCAAAGCAATCCCAAACTAATAAGAAGGCAGGGTGTAGAAAAGACCATTTTTAACAAGTTTAAATGGTATTTTAAGTATGGCCATCTTCTGATTTTTAAGTGATTAATATTAAAATTGATGGATGATTTTACCATAGGGTAGTTAGGGTAATTTAGTGGATATAGATTAACGCAGTTAAGGCATGATTGGAGAGAGATAAATCCCCACCAATCTAAATGTCAAGGCTTGCCACATCTGCATTAAGTACCTAAGCAACAGCACATTGGCACCCCAACTTGCAAAAATTTAAAGCAAAAATCTATTCTTCTATGAATTACTTTGAGAGCTTCTTTTATAGGGGATATTGCAATAGAGAGAGAGATGGGAATTAGTCTCTAACTCGAGAGTAAATTAAAAGTGGAAGCTAATTAATTGGAGAACTAAGACAAAACCTAGAATAAAAGATCAGAACATGGAATAATTAAAATATTAAAAAATCTAATCAGAAATTGAAAACTTGAATGAATAAAACATGATTATCAACCTAAATGGTTGGTCAACCTGGGAGTGGGGGTAATCCAATAACCAAAGTTGATGGTTGAGTGGAGGTTGGGGAGGTCAAAAAGCCAGCTCCGATTTTAGTTGGTTTTGCTTTGTTTTTCACTTTTTCACCTAGGGTCACCTAATATTATAATAAGGTCTTAATTATGACGTTAAAAGTCCCTTTCCACAAATTTCTAGGCATCAATCATGTTGAAGCTAACTTGTTTAGATCTAAGTTGTTAGGGCTTTCTCGAGGTTTTCTTGATATATAACTTAAATTATTAGAGTAATGTGAAAATACCATTAAAATTATAGGTTTTAAGGTTATATTTCTTTGATCACTTTAATTGAAATTTTACATATTAGGATTCTATTTCATAATTTTTCCTTGAAAAGTTGTTTGATTAAGAGATAAATATCTGGTTTTTTTTTTAAAAAATTTCTTTCCTCCACTCTCATGAAGACTAGAGATTAATTTGAATTTTGGGAGAGCCTTACGGATCGAAAGCATGGAGGTTGGTTTCCCTTGTAAAACCACAAGATCATCAACAAAGTAAAGGTGAGAGATCAATTCTTCCTTACACCGCCAATGGAGTAAAAACATTGGAGAGGTAGTTGCACTTCTTAGTGTTCCTGATAAGACTTTCGCACCCATCATAAAAAAGGCTGGATAGGATTGGATCATCGTGGTGAAGTTCTCTTAGAACTATGAAAGAAATCCGCTAGCTCTTTATTAATATTAAAAGGAAACTTTGGACCTTTATAAAATTGGGTTAAAAATCTTTAAAAATGTGCTGGAAATTCATACAATGCAGCACCTCCTCCAAAAGTAGCAATTCAAAGTATCATATCTTGACACTCTTATTTGTATGATAACCTTGAGTTAGCTCTTAGTTTATGAAAAAATTATCAGCTATTCCTCTTCTCAAGAATAAAAGCTTATTATTTTCCCTCCAACATGAGTGGTTATGAATCATCCGTTCTTGAAGTTAGACGTTTTGCAATAAGAGATAGTCACAAATTGGTCGTTCTTAATAAGTTTACGATCTAAGGGATAAAGGTAATAATAGTGTTATTTTCTAAAGTGAAAAACTAAACATAAAAGTTCCTTATTCCTATCATCAAATTCTATCCCACCACAGCCAGTCTTTTCGGATGATTTTGGCTGAGCACCTATCAAAGTCCAGGTGATTTCCCATACGTTTGAACTTAATTTGTGTGATGGATGGCTCCAGGTCTTCTAGTCTTCCCACAGGTCCGAGCACCCCATGACATAATCCAAGCTCATCTTCAAACTCATGATGGCCCTCTCAAGTCACTTGATTTTAACTAAGATCGAGGAAAGGACTTCGTCATCTTCTTGTTCTCTAGCCCGATTGTGCTGCTTGATGTTTAAATTGAAGGGATATGATACATGTCTCTATTGAGTGGATGGCCAAGTTTAGCATTAGTCCATCCATTAGATAACAAAACAAGGGACTAAAAGCGACTCCCACCCATCAAATATATTCACAGGTTATATGTGTAGGTATCAAATATCATTTATATCAAACATATGTATGGCATATGCACAATCAATAAACTAATCTATAAACATGGACAATACAGTAAATCGTTATTTTTATTTATTCATCCGATAATACTGTTCAATTAAAGTAGTATATTGTTTACTTTGTTGGCTATACTTAGTTATCAAAGCCTTCCCTACTAATTGTAAAATGTATTTTTATTTGCATTTATAAAATAATTTTAAGTTTACATTGTAGAAATTTTAGTATATAGATTAAGAGTTTACGCTATTTTATAGATTTTTAAATAATTTTCTAATATTATTTAGCTATTATTTTATCAATTAACCACACTCACTACTTAAGCATTATGTGTAAATAATTTTATCCTTAAACATTAAGTATTTACTTATAATACTAGTTACTATAACTAAAATAGGTAATGAGTATTATACCAAATATGTTATTAGTAAAATATTTTATTGTATACGTATGACTATGTTAGTATTATGCTTAGGTGTAACATGTCTACTTGTGAATATTAAACTAGCATTTATACTTTAGAATATATATTTAGAATATTTTTTATTGTAAAATAGCTATTCAATATTTATAGCCAACATAGGTATTCTTAGTGAATAAGTTACATAATCATACTTATCTAATGGAGCTCGAATAATGGTACAATGACCAAATTACACCTTATTAAGTTTGCTTCTAGAGAACTTTTGGTGTCATTGGTGAAAAATCACAAATTATAGATCCATGGGATTCTAATTTTATGTATCTTATAATTGTATTTTTATACTTGTAATTAAATTTTGGAATAATTTTCAAATGACTATAATACCCATTTTTTTTGCAAGCCACATCTTTTTACATAAGCAACCAAGCATTACAAGCTTAGTATAATTAAACTTCTAATTTTAAATAGAAACTAAATAATGATTTGAAATATAAAACCCATATCTATTAAAAAAAATCCAAATACTCCTCAAGCTTTAATCATTTCACAAAATTCTATCCCTTCATCGAATCCAACTTGCATAATATCTATATTCATTTGAATCTAATAATAGATTGTTGATTTGATACCCTCAAATTTTCCATATCTTCTATTCTTACCCCAAAACTTTTAGATATAAAAAAATAACCCATGATAACATAATCTCCAAAACCATACTTGAAAACACGTGCAATTTACATTTCAAGAGTACTAAAAACTAACTTGTATGTAAGAAAAAACCCATAGAATCAGCACATTTAATATATTTTTTGTGATTGTAGCATCTTGAGCAGTTCTGAATCGATAAAGAATCTATGCAAAACCGATCAAACGTTTGTTATTCAAGCTCACTAGAACAACATGGTGATCCATGATGAGAGAAAATAATTTTCTAGAGGGTGTTTGGTTTGGGTTGAGCTTTAATTTGAATGATTGAGCATAACTCAATAAAGAAATTCAAATTAAGTGTTCTTTTGTTATTGTAGTTCAAATTGGTTCTCGTTTTGAGGTTATCTTTTTTAGTTCAAAGTTTAAACTTAAGGAAAGTTATAAAACATCTAGAATAATAAAACTAACACGATGTATATAATAAATATAAAAGTAAATAAGTAACTATATTCATATAATTATTCATATCATTAATTATTTCAACACTATCCATATAAGTTATTTATATCACCTATTCATTTTAAGACTTAAATTCTATATTCATAAATTATGGTATAAGTCATCACTAAACTTATTTAATAATGATTTATCAATGTGCCATTTCTATACGATATATAATTTATCTATTTATTTTTTCATCATCATTTCCTCCTTACTTCAAATCAAACTAAAATTATTCGAACCTGAATAAATATTTATTTTACAAATTATTATTTATTTTAAATAAGTGAAAATATTAATATTTGATTTTTTTTTTATATCTACTTTATTATAGAATTATATTATTTAATGATTTATCAAGATATAGAATTCAAAACTTTCAATTTCGATAACTTGATATTAAAATTTGATTTTTTTTAGTAAGATCAATATAATGTAATGACATTAACATTTAACTTTTTAATGAATGATTAACTTTATTTTTCTATTCAAAATATTTTAATTAGAAAACAAAAACATAATTTCAAAACAAATAAAATAATAGATTTTTAACATGATAATATTTTTTTTCTTTTCTTTTCTTTTAACAAGAGTTCATATACCAAAATTCAAAAACTTATCCGATTTCGAAGCAAACCTCCCTCCTAAATCTGTTTCTCAAATATTAGGGTTTTAGGTTTTAGACAAAACCCCTAAAATCTCCCTCCCTCTCCCTCCGGACCTTGTTCTACTCTCTCTCTCTTAATGGACTCGCTTCGCACATGAAACTCTCTCTCTCTACACCAAACTTCCTCTCTTCTCCTCCATCTTCACCTTCAATGACTTTCACTTCCACACTCCGCTATTCCACTATCCTACTCCGCTCGCACCTCTCTCTCTCCTCCCCTTCCACTTCTTCCAGCCTTTCCCGCTTCCCTGGTAGCCTTTCGGCTCTCCGCTACTATGCGGTCCCAAGGACACCCCGCTTCCTCACTAAAGCGCGGCGCCGTGATGGCCCCGCCAAACCCGAGCCGTGGCAAGAGGAAGGAAATGGGAGTATAGCTGTGCAAGAGGGAAGTGACAGTAATAGCGGCGAGAGAATTGTGGCTGCTGAGCTTCATAAGGAAGCTACCGATGCTTATATGGCCTACGCCATGTCAGTTTTGCTCGGTCGGGCGCTGCCCGATGTTCGGGACGGGTTGAAGCCAGTGCATAGGAGAATATTGTGAGTTTTCTTCTGGGCGTTTGTTATTATATTAACTCTGCGCTATCGATATTTGGTTTTTAGGTGTTTTATGTGGAAATGCTGGATATTTTGATCTTATTGAGGGAAAACGGAGGATGTTTAATTGTTTGTTTGAATAGACAACGTGGGGAATATGTAAATTCAAATTTAAAAAGTCTGCAACTACTCAAGAAATAATGTGCGTTATAGGCATGGTTGGCTTGCTAAGATGGAATTGTTTGCAGCGAAATGGTGGAAGTTCTAATATAGATTGGGTCATTGTAGACCTGGTGAGTAGTCAATGGAAGAATTTTCTCCGCAATGCAATGTAAGGGGTGGAATAAAATGGGGGGATGGAATAATTTTCTGTTGTTTCGTTGTCCTTTCAAGTGGACCAAGATATAGATATAATCACTTACCTAAAAGAAACGAAGATATAAATATAATTTTATTGCCTCTTAAAAGGGTACATTTCCTTTATTTTTTTAGATTTTGTTGCTATTGATTTTTGTATTTAGCCCCTCATGTTTATCAGTTTTTACTTTATATGTAATTATAAATAGCATGCAAATAATTTAAGACTGTAGACTGTAACAAAAAAAATTCTTGATTACATATGAATTTTTGAAATGCTAATAGTACCTTAGTATATGTCAATAAGTTACATAATATTCTATTAAAAAAAAGGACATGTGCATGCGTTAGTAGTGTAGATTGCAAGGGAAAGAGGTGTAAAGAATATTCATTGAAGAATTTACTATAATTTTTTGATGTTGCTTCGTTGGAGTGGGATGTATTCCTGGAATACCAGCTCTCCCAGGAATGAGAATGGTGTGGAGAATTAGATCACTTCTTAATGTGTTCTCTAAGGGGAGATGTGTTTAAACTTGGAGCACAATAACCATTCCAGCTACCATGTGAACCAATAATTCTTTTGGGTTCCAACTTCAAGGTCAACATGATAGAGGTAACATGCCTTGCTGGATTTTTGCTGTTTAATGTGCTATGGGAGTGGAGCTAAACAAAAAGATAAGAACCAAAACTAAGGCTTCAATCGGTCCAAGGTCCATGTTTCCAATATTTATTGTTTTATTGAGAACTTGGGGAGGTTGTAAACATGAGGAGAAAACGTGTTGCCAAGATAAAATGTGATGTTGTAATCTCAGTAAATAGTGAGAGGTTGGAATCTAATTTTAAGGAATTGGGAGTTAAGAATCACATTTTGTTCTTGGTACCTTATCATTAAAGGCTCATAGGATTCCATTAAATCCTTTAATATGGCCTTAAAGTTTCTAGGAGTTTTTCAAAAAAAAAAAAAAAAAAAAAATCTGGGGTTGGGCGCTTGACTGAGGGGAGAAAGAAAGGTACTGGACACGAGGAGGAAAAAAAAAAAAAACTAAAAAAAAGCATGCTACCTGCTGTCTCAAGCAACAGGTTGATTAGAGTGTGTTCCAGGGTAATCTGATGTGAACTTGGTAACTTGACGGAACATTGAAGCTAGCCAACTTTGATGGAATAGGAATTTGATAAGAAGCAAGGAAGAGTGGAAATCCTTATATTTCACTATTTATCTCTATGTTCCTTTCTCTTGGATCATCTTTCATATAGAAAGATTTTTGTCTTGTTCAAGTAGCTTGGCTGGCTTAAGTCAATTAAACCCCTAGTTATACTGCTTGTCTATTTTTTTATCTCATTTTACCCAATTTCTGCTTGAAAAGGAAGAATTCAATGATTCATGGTAATAATCTTCTTGCTGCAATTTAAGGTTGCATTGAAGCTCTACCGTCTTCAAGCTTTTAGATTGAAGAAAGTATCAATTTGCTATGTGGCTGAATTGAATGCTGGTTTGAATCCAACATATGCCTGCTTGAAGATAAAAAAAAAGTTTATTTTGCTTTAAATTATGTTTTCAAAATTTTCTGCAGATTTGCGATGCATGAACTGGGTCTTTCTTCTCGAAAACCATTCAAAAAATGTGCTCGAGTTGTTGGAGAGGTTAAATATCTTCTGAAGAAAAACTTTTCTTAATTTGAACTACATTGCTGATAATGTATCACCTATGCTGATCTCCTTCAATTTTTCTGCCTCTGTGTTTTATCTTGCAGGTCCTAGGTAAATTCCATCCTCACGGAGACACCGCAGTTTATGATTCCTTAGTACGAATGGCGCAGGTAATTGTAGCTTGTGGTTTGCACATTCTAAGCACTCATTAGGAGTCAAAGTTGTGGCATCCTGCTAGATTTTCATTATTCACTTATCCATGCAGTATTATGATTTGGTTTTACTTCAATAAGTGTTGTATCCAATGTTTCGTACAAGGTGACATAACCTAGTGTCACTGATGCAATTAGCAGGTTGAAGTTTTTCTTTCCTTCTCTCTCTCTCTTTTCGATGAAATGTCAGATTTTGTATTTCATTATAAAAGGGTATACAAAGAGAGTTAGAAAGGCAACAAACATCCACTATACAAAAGATTAGACTCATTAGAAACCTAGGGTCTCGAGCATAACACCAAACAAAAAATAAGGGGTGTTATGATCAAGATCGTGGCACTTGCTTAGCTATTGATGTGGAAGTTATGGTGCTATATGTATAATTGCTTTAGTAACGGAGCACTTACCCCAGTCTACTTTTGCTGTTGCCCATGCTTGCAAAATCATTCTAATATTAAGTTTTCCTGTGAGTCTAATGAATAGATAAGTGAAAATGAAATACCGTTTTGATGTTATTTGGTGCCATACGAGACATACTGTTTGAAGCAACAAGATCATTGTGAAATCCAGCTTATTTTTCCCTCTCAAATTTAATGAGATGGTGAGAATGGAGAGGTGATTAGCTTCTCATGTCACTTTCAGAAGGACATATCTCTTTCTCTCTTCTATCTTTTTTCTTTTTGGGAAGAAAAAGTTCTGAAGCTGTATCTTAAGGAAGAGCTGCAGCCTGTAGAATGTTATATTGCATAGCCCAAGAGTAATCTAAGTTGGCTTTCATCCTTTCTGATTGGATAATTGAAGCACAATGCTTACCAAAAATAGGGGTAAAAAATGAAGCACATTAGAGATTTATAAATGATAACCACCCTCCCCCCCACCTGCCTCCCCTGTAATAATGATTGAAAATTATGTGAAAGGCACATGCAATGATTCTGGGTATGTTTTTTCTTATCAGTGCTATAATACACTTTATCAATGTGTGGAAAAGGCTGAAAGATCAAAATTCAACCTCTAGAAAGTATGTATGAAAAAAGGGAAGAAAGTTTTCTTAACCATCCTGATGAAGAATAGTAGATATAAAGTTTGTTGATAGTTTAAACCTTCTTGAGATAATCAGCTTAAAGTTTCTTTGCCTCTTTTTTTTTTTTGGCTGTATGCCTTCTTTCACTAGTTTAGCCTGCTTGCTTGTTGATTGACATGATAATCTGGATTTATTTATGGACCGCAAAACATATACTTTCTTTTCCAGGATTTTTCCTTGCGTTGTCCTCTAATTAATGGCCATGGAAATTTTGGTTCAATTGATGCTGATCCTCCCGCTGCAATGCGTTACACAGAGTGCAGGCTAGAGGTATAACAATTTTATTTTCAACATTCCCTCTTCGGAAGCTAGTTGTGTATGAGCTTTTCTGACTATGTATTTAATGTTCTATCATTCTTGAGGGAGCCAGTAATTTGTTTTAAGGTTCTCAAGATTCAAGAGGCATGTATTGCTTCAAAAGGTTCTTAAAAGTGGGTTAACTGCATAGTGGAGAGTAGCTATTGCTGTTTTACTTTCTTATGTTTTTTATACTTGTGACCTTTCTTGTAGATGCTTAACATCTAGCTGATGATTGATCAATTTTACTTTTCTAGAACCTTGATTTCAGCAGACATTTGATTATGGAAAGCATGAGAGGTTGGAAGGACTTTCTCAATGTTGTATATTCTCTTCAGTGTACATTTCTTAATCAGTTCAGTTGTAAAACTTAAGCAACATATGATATTTATGAGCCCTAATGTAAAAGTGACTACAAGCAGATTCCCAGCATCTATTAATTCACTTTTAAGTACTATAAAGCAAAATGGTGGACTTGAAAGATCGGCACAATGGTTGGTTTAGATGTATATTGGAATATGGGTGGGACTGGCTACACAATGGAAGTATGATAAGCGTATACATTTGGCGGATTGATGATCCTTTCAGCAGCTTGAGGAACTGAAATTAAGAAAGAATAAAAAGACAGCATGCTACCAATCAAAGTTTTTCTATTTCTGACACCCATCATGGTCGGTGATAATTGTTGTTGCTCAATACTCATCACTGCCCTAGGTTTTTCTCATGTGATGGAGAAACTGAAAATGGCCACTTTTCTTTATACACTATCTTTCTGATGAGTGCATTTTATGCCAGATTTTATAGCTATATCTATCTATCATAGATGAATGATGCATCGGTTTCACATATGCTTGAAATAAATGTTTATGGGCCTAATTTTTTGTGTACATCATTTGAGAATTTATGACGCTTTGTGAATATCCTGATATTTTCAGTTTTTCCTATGCAGGCGCTCACAGAAGCAATGTTGTTGGCAGACATTGGTCAAGACACTGTAAGTATATTTTTCATTGTTTCATTTGCCCTTCATTTCACTTGTGCTTGGTTCCTTGACTCATGTTCAGCAGTGGTGTCCAAACATGTTCCTGGTTTTCAAAATTGCTTAAATAACTTTAGGATTGATGAGCTAATTTTTTCTTATTACATCTGTATATTAACTAAAAATGGGAACTTGTTCCATCTAGTTATTAAGATTTTCAGCCCCACTAAATAGCTATATCTGCTCTTACATGTCGTCTGTTTCTTTTCTATCTTAACAGGTTGATTTTGTTCCAAACTTTGATAATTCCCAAAAGGAGCCATCACTTCTACCTGCTCGTCTTCCAACTTTACTATTGAATGGTTCTTCTGGCATTGCGGTAATTTTATCTGCTATATGTGATCTTGTTCTTCATTTTATGTTTTCTTTCCCCTTCTTGGAATAAGGTATTGTTGTGAGAATCCTAAATGAGTTTTTGTGGTTTCATCTTATAGGTTGGGATGGCCACTAATATTCCTCCACATAATTTAGGGGAATTGGTAGATGCAATCTGTGCTTTAATTCATAATCCGGAAGCCACAGTAAGCATTCGGTTTTTGATTCTGAATTCACTTTCTTCTTTCAGTAAAAATATGTAGAGCTAGGGACATTTCTTAATGCTTGCTTTTAAATTCTTTTTGATACGATTATTGTTTTTTCATTACTTAAATAATTTTAAGAAAAAAGTCCTGTAAGCTGCAAACATTGGATGTCAGGGCTTTGTAGCATATGTTCAATCTGCAGGTCAATAACTGCTTTGGAAAGAATAGTCAACTCTTGTTCTGTCTCGTGTTTTGTTTTTTTTTGGTCTTTTTTTTGTTGTTTTTTGGGGGAACTCTCTAATTGATGGCCTTATCCATTTTTTTTGTTCTGAAGCTACAAGAGTTGTTGGAGTACATGCCTGGACCAGATTTTCCAACTGGAGGACTAATCATGGGGAATGTTGGGTAGGTTCTTCATAACCTATATTTGCATGAAAATGAAATATGTTTATATGACCTAATAATGTATAATCTTTACAAATGCATAGAATATCTTTGTAAATATCTGTTATCTATACGATTGCGTCCAAATATATAGATATATTTATGACATTTTTAGAAAATGAAGGCTAAAAGTTTTGATTTTAAATAAGTAATTGTAACTCAAGATTAAGATCAAAGATTAAACTTTTAGGTTGCTAAATCGAAATTATTGTTGTTGGTTGGCACTGCTATCACGTTATTAGTATTTAAGAGTAGTTAAGTTTGTTTAAATAATATGTAATCTTATATGATATTATATTATTGTAATGGTTTAGTATGCTGTAATTGGAATTTGAACCAAGAATATCTAAGAGATGCCTAATATGTAAATGGGTATTGTTTTCCAAAGTGTCCTAAGCCTAGGAAAACTACTTAAGGGAAAACCTGGTGAAAACATTTTCTTTCAATTAACTTCAAGGGCTTTTGTTTGATAAGGAAAAAAATTATTTTTCTACTAAGATATTATTATTATTTTTAAACAGTTCTTAGTAAAATAGTTTTTTTACTGGAGAAATGTAATAAAAGGAAAAAAAAAAATGTAATAAAAGGAAATGTTTTTCTCACCTTACATAAGCATGGCTTATGGTTTCTACTTTCTACAACAACAGGAACAACTAATCTTTATCCGTGCTGGAGTTATGTGGGCACTACAGATCTCATGTTTAGATAAAGGAGAAAGGATGCATTAAATAACGGACAACGGGCATTTAATTAGTTTGATCATTATGATATTCAGTACCCTAATAATAATAGACCCTGAAACATAAATATTGAAATGATACAATATGTCAGGGTTATAAAAGTCTGCATCACCTTTTAGAATAATGTCCCAAGATCTCTTTTCTATCTGATTTCTGTGCATGTGTTGACGATATGATCTTATTTTCATACTTAGTCATTGGAATAGTAAGTCTGCATTTGCAATTTGAATGTTGCCATAGTGCCTACTCTCTCTCTGTACTCCCTTGTTCATGGGTTTTGTCTTGTTGTTTTTGGCATTGAAGCTACGGAGAACTATCTCATGCCACATCTTGCTTTACATGTTTATTTGTTTATAGTCCATGAATGTTCTAATATTCTTCTTTCATAAGTATCTTAGATGCATACCGAACTGGGAAAGGACGGATAGTTGTCAGAGGGAAAACTGACATTGAATTACTTGACTCTAAGACCAAGCGCACTGCAGTTATCATAAAAGAGGTGGCCATTTTTTTTCTATTTTATATGTTTTCCCCATGTCCCCAATTATTGTGATGGTTGAGAAGATTCTTTTTCCTGCTGTGATGTTGCCTTTGTATGCACAGATTCCTTATCAAACAAACAAGGCCTCTCTTGTGGAAAAGATTGCTGAGCTTGTGGAAAGCAAGGTATTGTTATGGTTAAAAATGAAAGGATAGTAGTCTGGCGTTTGATATTGCATAAGACCTTTCATTGTGAGCAAGTGATAATGTTTTCTGGTATTGTGAACAATTTTTCTTCAAGAACCTTAGCTAGCTACTTATTGCTTCTTGCCCTATTCTGTTAGTGTTGACATGGTTCGTTATGAAATATAATTGAATTATATGCTGAATCATGCAAGAAATTGGCTAGATCTTTATCCTTTAAAGTATCTAACTGGTAGTATAGAAATAATCTGTTGAATCATAAGGGGTAAATGATATACACATCTCTTGAAGGCCATGGTAAAGAGATTACTTGTATGCAGTGAAGTATGTAGTAGAGATCCTTGTTTTGTTGTTTCGTTTGAGCTTGAGCTTCCTGCTTACATGATGGTTGTATTGATTCCTAGTAGGGGTATGGATGCTACCTTGACTATATCAGGGGAAGGTCTCTTTCTAAAACCTGCTGAACATGTATCATTCATTAATATTATTGTAAATGGTAAAGGAATGGTAGATAAACTAATTAGGGAGGAGTTAAAGAGGCCTTGTGCTTCTTGGCTGATCCTCTTACCTAAAGCTTGATCAAACTTGCTAATGTGTCAAGAATCCATGTTTTTCTCTCTGTCACTATTTTTGGATTTTGGTGAAATGGTGTAGCAATCATTCATCCAGCTTTTCTTCTTTTTCTTTCTTTTTTTTTCTCCCTGTCCTGAGCCCCATTGCAATAATTAGCTTTATGTTTTTTTGCAGAGCTTGGATGGCATCAGTGATATTCGCGATGAGAGTGATCGCTCTGGAATGCGCATTGTTATTGAAGTAAGAACTTGTTCCATGTGCGCTTTTCATCTTGTGATCAAGATTTTAAAGCAAATTTGGCTCATACTGGTGTTCTATCTGCTATTCAGTTCTTGGTTGGAAAACAAAAAATCCTTGTCTTAATAAAGAACAATCCACCTTCAGTTTAAACGAGTTCTCAACAAATTTTTGGTTTTGGATAATTTGTGCTCTCTGTAGTGGTTGATTCTGAATCAAACTGGACGATCTGGTTTCTCAAACATCCAGGGCAAAGTTGACCTTGCTGTGATGAATGAGCATTATTTTTTTTAAAGCTCCACTTATTACAAAAGGAGCTAATCCCCTATACTTCATTTTTTTTCCCAGCTGAAACGTGGAGCAGATCCTCTAATTGTTCTGAACAATCTTTATCGTCTCACAGCTCTCCAATCTAGTTTCAGTTGCAACATGGTGGGGTATGTTACTCGTTGGTCTAAGAAAGTCAAACCTTTGATGCCACTCTTTTTTTTTTTTTGGTCATTTGGCTTCCATGGTCTCTGCATTTATTTCTTGAGAAGTTATTCTTTATTTGAGGATATCTTACTTGGGGTAATAACCGGTAAATTTAATTTATCTCATTATGGGAACGTAATGTGATTAGTCCTATTTGGAAAGGGTCCTTTAAATCCCTTTCCAAGGTGATTGGAAACATATATTCGTTTATTTATGATGTGTTATTGAAAAAATCCATGTTGTTGTCAGCAGCTTTTCATTCCATATATCGATGTTGTGGAACACACTTATTGACTTTGTGCAGTGTCTTGAGTTCAATGTCACACCTTAAACTTAGGCAAACAATTTGAGAATTGACCTATTTTGCTGTCTTGTTTGCACCGGTGCTTACCTGGTATGTTTTTATTATTCATGACACTAGGCATGTTTTGTTACTTTCCTCCTCCTTCTTCCTTTTTATTGTGTGGTTATTTCACTTTTCTTCTTTGTTGTTCCTAGTTGATCAAATTAGCTCACATTTTGGAAATACTAAAACAAAGAATTAGAAAAGGTGACAGATCAATTTATATGTGGTATATTACTATAAATTGGTTTCAGGTTTATTTCTTCTGCTTATGCCGGATGTTTTAGAATCATAAACCATGTGCTACATCTGCATATGTGGTGAATTTACTCTGAATTTGTTTTCTAAACAGTATTCTGAATGGGCAACCGAAACAGATGGGTCTAAGGGAATTACTTCAGGTGAGAGCCCCTTTTATACGATCTTTGCTTTCCTATTTAATGAACTCTTTGTTTGCCTACTGATTTTTAATTCATTTATCGCTTTTGCTAAAGAGTTTCATGTATGACTTTATCTTAGTATTTTATCTTCTTGAACTTTCCCCTGTCCACCTCTGGTGCAGCCTGAACAGCATCCTCCTTTGTTAATCTCCTGCCCTTTTCCTTGATCCTTAGATTCTTTTCCATTTGTCCAGGAAAGGGATTTTCTCCTTTGAGTTGTAATTCATGCACCTTCCTTTGGATTGGGGTATTAAGAATTTTTTTTTGGTTAATTGGGTATTAAGAATTTGCTAACACTAAATTTATGGAAGATGTATATTCTCAATGCAAAGCAGGGCATTACATAAAAGAATTTCTTGAATCATCTTATATATGCTATTTGGCTTGCAAGACAGGCAGTATGAAAGTCTGCATTCTTTCTTCTTGGTCTTGGAAGCTGTATTGTCTACCCAATGTGGTGATATTCTTCTGCACATTTGAGCTCAGTGTGAAAAGCAATTAGGAGTTTAGGTCCATAACACTCAAAACTGGTTGATCGTTAAACAACTTATTGAAGGATGGTATTTGAATTTAAGACCTGAGTTATGTTAGGATGTTGATGGCTAATGTTTTCATACAGCAGCATCAAGTGAACTGTCATCACCTTCTTGATGCCACATTAATCTGTGAAGACCATTTTGGTAGTCTAATGTGATGTTTGTCTTACTCAGATAGGAGTACTCAGTGTGTGAATCAAGGTGTTAATCATTTTGCTGAACACTTAAGACAAGAACATGATGAGAAGGGTTTCACCATTATGCTGTTTTGATGTGGTGCGGGCATATGCTATGTAATGACTGTAAATTGAACTGGAATATTGTATCATGAGAAGGAATCAAAGCAAAGTTTATGCTCAAATTGATGAACGTGGTAAGATTCATTTCGCATATTAGAAGAGCTAAAGAAGTCTTAAGAAAAATATGGGGAGGAAGTATAAACTGTGAAATGATAAGAAAATGATTGTACTGCATATATTGTAGGTTTCACATTGAGACATGATACAGCCACTGACGAGTAATTAATGATTCAGATTTCTGCCTTTTCAATGGCTGCGGACAAAAATTTAACTTAGTTGAAGTAAACACATTTTGTCTCTAAACAGTGTGGTCTTGACATGGGGTTTGGAGTTGATTTAAAATCTGTGCAAACAGTAGGAAATGCAATTTTCTTTTCTTGCCTTCCGCTTATATATATTACAGCAAGCATATGTTATTGAATTTTAATTCTATGAAAGTGCACTACTCCTGAAACTTTTTCTTATTCAATACCTTGTAGGCATTCTTGGACTTCAGATGTTCTGTTGTTGAGAGAAGAGCAAGATTCAAGCTCTCTCAAGCACAAGAAAGAAGGCATATTGTTGAGGTATGTTTATAAAGCTACATGCTGGCAAAGTATAATTATCTAAGTGTTGTAGACCTATCTGTGAAACCCATATCTGTGCTTAGTTTCTGGACTCAAAGCATCATATTTTTAAGTACCATAATTGACTCAAAACATAATTTCTCATGTTTTCAATCCAAAAGAAATTTAGCCTTTTTTGATCTCCATGTCTTGATTGCTTATTTTCTGATTCATGGGATCCATTAGACAACCATCATTCTTAGTGGTGATGTAAACTGGTGCATCTGTTGATATGGAGCTTGAATTTTACTGCTGCTTTGATGACAAGACATCAGTTCTTTATTTGTTTTTTTATGTGTTGTAGGGCATTGTAATTGGACTTGATAATATTGATAGGGTGATTTGTACAATAAGGGAGGCATCAAGCAATGTGAATGCTTCAGCTAATCTCCAAAATGGTACGTACACTTATGTAAAAGCACTTTATGATTGCAACAGGAGTCTTAATTTCTGGTGTAAGCATTGTATTAGTTAAGTCAATGGATATATTATACAATAATTTGATTATTTCTTCTTCTTTTTTTTTTCCCTTCTTTTTGGTGGTAGTTCAGAATATCATCAAATAAGAATAGTACAATGTATAGTTCTCTGTACAAATACTCAAAAAAAAGGGACCATATGGCTTTAGGCTCAAAAGTGCTGGGCCATGCACTATCATCAAAAGTGCATGGAGCAAGACTTACGTGGAAAAACTCAAATATACAAAAAAGAGAGACTTGAACTGCAAATCAAGACTGTTTAAGAACAGAGTCCAAGGGTCTTGTAGAATTTAGTATTTTTGTTATAACATTTTCTTTGATTTGGTGGGCTCCTTCAAGTTTTCTAGTATTTCCTTCTTGCCACAAATAGTAGCAAGAAGCAACAATGGCTATTCTTGAAGAAGAGTTTAACCTGGTGTATGGTCCATGGAAAAGGCTGGAGTGGTCTAACGTCAGGTTATATATATAACCAGACCACTCATCTCTCTCCCTAGGCTCTCCTAGACTGTTCTAGTGCAAAAAATAAATGCTCATGGGATTCTTTGATCCCATTGCATAAGACATACATTTTATGATCTGCAATATACCAAGTGAGAAGCTTGTTCATAGTGTTGAGCATCTAGAACACAACAAGCCAGAGACTAAATGCATGCCTTGGGATATTCTTTTTGTGCCAAATGAGGCCATGCCAAGGAATAGTTGAAGCACACCAGCAGCTGATATTGCTAGCTTCTTTATAAAGAGTTTCAGTAGGACAGGCTTTCCAGACAAAGTGATCAACAGTGCTAGCCTTAGGATTGATTAGGTGAGTCTTGGATACACATCTGAAACCCTTAATCTAAATCGCCTAATCTGTGTATCTTGCTTGTGCATTTGTGAGATTGTCGAAACCCTTAGCTTGTTCTTTGTACCGAGGGATAAGACATGAACTTAGTTTTTTTGTTCATAGTAATCAATAAATATTATTTTATAGGGCAGAAGGGAATTGAGGGAATTGTAGCTTGGATATAAATTGGTTTGTCTATACTTATTCTTTTCTCGTAGGAAAAGCATTTTATTTCTTATTGAAGAAAAATATGAAGGAAAATTTTTTTATTCATCTGCCTTTTTATCTTACAATATACAATATAGTATATAGGATTACAAGAGGTAAAAAAGGAAAAGATAAAAAGAGAAAATTACATGAAAAAAACTATAATACATTTTTTCTAAAATATATCATTTCTAAAGATAAACACTTCTGATTAATTCTTCTATTATTTACAACTCGTATATCTTGGCACTTCCCCTTAAGTTGAGGAATAGATGTCTTCCATTCCTAGCTTGGACACAAGATGGTGAAAAGTTGAACTACTCAGCCCCTTTGTTAGAACATCTGCTAATTGTCGTCCTATTGGAATATAGGACATACATTATAACCCTTTCTCCATTTTTTCTTTGATGAAATGCCTATCAATTTCAATATGCTTTGTCTTCAAATCATCTAGGATGATCTTCAACCAGAGTAATTCACACAATCCTTAAGCAATTGCCCTAAACTTTGATTCGGTTGATGATCTTGCCACCACATTATGTTTTTTCTCCTTTATGTTATCAAGTTACCTCCAACAAAAGTACAATACTCAGTAGTTGATCTTTTATCTGCTAGAGAACCAGTATAGTCAGCGTCAGTGTAGGCTTCTAGAGTAAGTTTGGAGTTCTTTGTGAACGAAATTCCCTTTCTTTAATTGCCTTTCAAGTAGTGAAGCACTCTATAGGCAGCTTGAAGATGAGATTCTCTGGGATCATGCATGAATTGGCTAATTATGCTCATTGAGTATGCAATGTTTGGTCGAGTGTGGGCTAGATACATAAGTTTATCAACCAATCTTTGGTACTTTCTCTTATTAACCACTAGTTCTTCCTTAGCTTCCCCCAACTTGTGATTTAGATCTATTGGAGTAGAGACTGGCTTACTTCTAATCTTCCTTGTTTCTGCTAATAATTCAATCACATATTTCTGCTGTGAAATGAAAATTCCTTGTGTGTATTAGGCCACCTCAATACCGAGGAAGTAATTTAGTTTCCCCAATTCCGTTATCTTAAATTCTCTAGTTAGCTATTGCTTCAACTCATACTTTTCTCTCTCATCATTTTTCGTTACTATGATGTCGTTTACATAGACTATAAGCATAGTTACTCCCCTTGCAATTGAGTGCTTAGTAAAGAGAGTGTGATCCCTTTGACTTTGTTTATAACCAGACTTCTTCATAACCTCTGTAAATCTTCCAAACCAAGCTCTAAGGGATTGTTTTAACCCATAAAGAGCCTTCCTCAATTTGCACACCTTATTACTTGTGTCTCCCTCAAAACCTGGTGGAATATTTATGTAGATTTCTTCATCCAAGTCACCATGAAGAAATGCTTTTTTAACATCATATCGTAGAAGTTGCCGGTCGAAGTGGGCAGCCAATAATAACAAAATTCTCATAGTATTCTTTTTTGCAACTGGAGAAAAACTCTCCTGATAATCAACTCCATATGTCTGAATATACCTCTTGGCCATCAATTTGGCTTTATATTTCTTAAGGGATCCATCAACTTTGTATTTCATAGTGAAAATCCACTTACAATCAATAGTATTTTTTCCTTTTGGTTTATCAACAATCTTGTAGGTTTTATTCTTTTCCAAGGCAATCATCTCTTCTTTCATAGCATTCCTCCATTCCCTTTTTGACTATGCCTCAGAAACTGTGTTGGGAATAGCAATGGTGTTTAGATTCACAATGAACCTTTTGTGGGTTGGTGACAAACGCTTAAGTGAAAATAACGAGACAATGGATAAAGTAATTGTTTAGTGCATTCTTTCGTTCCTTTTCTAATAGCAATGGGAAGGTCTCGATCGTTTGTTGGGTCAATGGATGGTTTAACAGATTGTGCATTGGTCTCACCATGATTTTATTACCATTGTCTGAGTTGGATTCTTGGATCTGTGTTGGGGAGCAACCTTTCTCCTTGAATACACTCGAGAAATCTTGGAATGATCAACACTTGTTGGAACAAAAGATGTTAGGAGTTCAGTGGTAGACTTGGATATGTTTGGCTTAGGAGATTTGGACTTTGGTTCAACACTAGCTGGAACATGGGGCATAAGAGGAAGATCAAGAGGTTTAAGTGGCTCAAAAGACTCATTAGTACTCTCTTCCATCCTTGAAATCTCCCCTTGAAGAGAGGACTTGGAGAAAAAAGGTGTTGTTTTTGCAAATGTGACGTCGGTAGAGATAAAAAATTTTCTGGATAGAGTGGTAGTACTTATATCCCTTTTGAGTGGATGAGTAACCCAGGAAAATACATTTGAGTCAGGTTTACTTTTGTGTTGGCTATGTACATGAACAAAAGCTATGCATCCAAACACCTTAAGTGTAAGGCCGTTTGAGAATCTAAAATTCGAGTTGAAACTGTTAAGAAAATCTATGGGACTTTGTTGACTAGGACACGTGAGGGAAGCCTATTTATCACATATGTAGCAATTAAAACCACCTCCCCCTAGTAGGACTTAGGAACATTCCCTTGAAAGATTAAAGCTCATGTGGTGTTAAGTAAGTGCTCATTTTTCCTTTCAGCTATCCCATTCTGTTGGGGTCTGTTAACATATGATGAATCGTGAATAATGTCCTGAGATTGAAAGTAAGGTGATAGTGTATAGTTGAAATAGCCTCTAGCATTATCTGTTTGAAATTTTTTTGTTTTTACCTCAAATTGATTTTGAATCATAGAAGCAAAATTATGTATAATAGTGCTAACATCAGACTTTTGTTTTAAAAGATATAATCATGTAACCCGAGTGCAATCATCAATTAGTGATACAAACCAATGAGCTCTAAAAACATTAGGGATAGTAGAAGGTTCCCATATGTCACTATGAATCAAATGAAAAGAATGTAAACTTCTTTTATTACTGATAGGAAAAGATACATGAGTTAATTATCTAAAAAAAGATACTTGAGTATGTTTTGCAAATTCATAAACATCACAGTAAAACTCAGAAATATGTAATCCTTGAAACAAATGGGGAAACATGACAAAGGAGAATTTGAAGTTGTAGAGAGAGAAAATGCTCTCACCTCTATCTAAAACCACCCCACCCTTCCCCCTAAAAGACCACTTCTTTTAGGCTACAAACACACATAAACCCCTCACCCAACCTCCTCCACCTCGTAAGATGCTGGACTTAATGGAAGAAGACATTAGCTATCTCTATGAGACGTCCAGCAAGATCCCTACTGGTCGCTGGAGCACCCTTGGTGACAATTTTCCCCCACACTTCCTAGGAATATTGGAAGCTAGCTCACAAGGCACGACTCCAAAGGTAACATGTCCTAGGCACCCAAATAAGGAAAAAGTAGGGACACCTTTTTACTCCTCAAGAAAAAGCAAAGTTGACTTAACTAAAAGTGGAATTTTGGAGCCTTGTGCTCTTGCCACAACAGATAACCCAGCTGCAAAGTTAGGAAAAATCCCTGTCAACCCTAGCTATCCAGCCACCCCATCTGCCAGCTCCCAGGCCAAAGGATTTTCCTCTTTTGGAAATTCCACTTCGGAAGCAGCAAATCAGCTCTTAGACCAAATTGAATAGCAAAACCACAACGAAAGGCAACCTTTGCCCCACCCTATGCCGGCTAAGTCCTACGCTAATGCCTGCAACCATTAAGCTTCCCCTCCGACCTTGAACTTCAAGCTCCGGTTCATCTTGCCAGCGACAAAGAACGGCATCCCCAAAGTCAAGATTCCCAAGACGGTTGAAGAAGAGGGAGCTAACTACTGGAAATCCACCCTTGTAGGATACTTTATAGTGCGCAAAATCCCCTTTTCCCTAGTCCAAGCAACGACATTCAAACTTTGGAAGGACCATGGCCTTTTAAAAGTCCTAGCCAGCCTGGAAGGCTTCTTCTATTTCCAGTTTGATAAGGACAATGACATCACTCAAGTGCTGGAAAAGGTTTGGTATTTCTCCAAGCGCTACCTAATACTTCAATGGTGGAGGAAGGGTATGTTGCTAGACAAACCTCAGCCCACTTACATTCCGGTATAGGCCACATTTGGTCGCATTCCA
The DNA here is from genome assembly GCA_037954665.1 of Laguncularia racemosa. NCBI lineage: Eukaryota > Viridiplantae > Streptophyta > Magnoliopsida > Myrtales > Combretaceae > Laguncularia > Laguncularia racemosa. Next base: position 212,705 of record JBBMOL010000071.1, on the reverse strand, counting down.
TGTGAGCTCCTTAGTGCTGAGGGGATAAGCCACATAGCCAGCCGAGGGGGATCCCCTATAAAGGCCGATACCCTCACAACTTCTAGATAACGTGCCAACCAAGCCCACATCCTAGTCGAGATTGGTGGAAGAGAGGAGTTGATCTCACAAGTCGAAGTGGAGAAATCTGATGGCTCTTTTGCTAAAATCCAAGTCGATTACCAATGGCTTCCACCTTGATGTAGCAAGTGCAATGCCTTCGGCCATTCTTGCCCTCCAACAAGAAGCTTGATCCCACACACCACAGCTGGCACCTCCAAACCCACAGGGGATCAGTGGGTACAAGTTAACCATGCTGGCAAGGGCAAGCAAAAGGGGCCCATGGATGATTAGGGCTTATATCCCCCTCTCAAGGCTTGGAAAGGCAATAGCGTGGAGGTCCAATCCCCACTGAGTACGGTCCATCCTACACTTGAAGTGTCCAAAAGCCAGGCGGTCGACAAATCAACTCTAGCTGAGGGTGTAGTGGTGGAAAACCTCACCTCTCTAAACCTCAACCACACAGAGGATAGTGGTAGTAAGTCCCCAAGAGCGATGGAAATGGAAGATGAGAATAACAACCTACGGTAGCCCCCAATCAGGATCAGGTTTCCTCTATTGTCCTTGAGTCCCCTAGCAATTTGGAGCAATCCCGTGAGTCCCAAACACTCAGCCCAAGGCAACACCGAGGAATGTGAGGGCAACAACATCGACAACACTCCACTCTACAAACTCCTTGATCAGATGAATAGGACTCCAAAGAGCAACCCCGGGAGTAACAAAAGCTCCGGCTCTTTAGGGTGCCGGAAAAAGAAATAGAGGAAGCAGCGCCGCACCTTCACTTAGGTGCAAATAGTCCCATCTTATCACACCCATGAATATCGCGGCGTGGAACATTAGAGGGATCAATGACCCACTTAAAGTAGTAGAAGTTAGGAAGGAGTGTGACAACAATAAAATCTCTCTTATACGAATTTTTAAAACTAGGGTTATCCCCTCTAACGAAATCCTAATTCAGAATTGACTAAGACCATGATGGCAAGTGGCCATCAACTCGGCAGCTCCTAAACGAATGTGGATTGCATGGCTCTCGAGAGAATGGGATATCCAAACTATGCAGCTCACACGTTGCATAACCACCTATTGTAGCACCAATACTCCGCTATTCGTTGTATTTAGTATTGGCTCAAATAATGATGGGGAGAGGAAATCGTTATGGAAGAACTTAGAGGAACTAGCCCCCACCTTGACAATGTGTCCATGGTTGGTACTTGGTGATTTCAGCATAACCAAGTGCCCCTCAGAAAAGCAGGGAGGACGAGCTCGAATGACAACGGCAATGGAGGAATTCCAAACTTGCCTAACCAATGTTGAGCTAGAGGACCTATGGTACTCGGGTGATTTCTTCACTTGGACTAATCGCTAAGAGCACAACCCTATCTTGAGAAAGCTTGATTGTGTCCTGACCAATCACTATTGGATGCAGGTCTTCTCGAGAACCCAAGCCAAGTTCCTACCCCCCCTCCTCTCGAACCATTCACTCGCCATCACATCCTTAGACACCACACTAAGGACAAGGAGGTCACCATTCAAGTTCTTCAACTTTTGGATCCAGCATGCGAGCTTCAAGGACATTGTCACCAATATATGGAACAAGGAGATCACTAGATCAAAGATATTTTAGGTAGTTAGGAGGCTCGAATTGCTCAAAGATGAACTAAGACACCTCAACCGTGCCAAGTTCTCCCACTTATCCAACTGAGTACAATCAGCCAAGAACTCCCTTCATCAGATACAATCTGCCATCCACGGCCATGGTGATACATCTAAAATGGAAGTCGAGAGGACAGCTTTTGGGGAATACTATCTACTTAGGAGTGCCGAAGAATGCTTCTTCAAGTAAAAGTTAAGAACAAATTGGCTGAAACTTGGTGATAAAAACACTTCCTTCTTCCATAAAGCTATAAGGAACCATCATAATAGAAGCTCCTTATATCGGATTAAACGAGAAGATGGTAGTGAAGTAGTAGGCAAAGTGGAGGTCAGAGAATTAGCTGTCTTGCACTTCCAACAGCTCTATAGCAAAACTTACCCTCCAATCAATCCTGAGGAGATCCATAACCTAGTGACTTGGAGGCTGATAGATCGGCAGAAAGAAGAATTGCAGGCACCCTTCTTAGATGAAGAAATCAAGTGGGGATTCTTTTCCCAAGCTAACGAAAAGGCTCTTGGCCCGGACGGGTACATCGCCAGATTCTTCAAAGTAACATGGGAGATAATAGGAAGTGATCTTTTTGCCGCCGTCAAAGAATTCCTCAGCTCGGGGCACCTACTTAAGGAAATAAATTCTACCATCATCACATTGGTTTCGAAAATACCCAACCCTTCTAGGTTAAGAGAATTCTGACCCATCACATGCTGCAACGTCCTTTATAAAGCTATATCCAAGGTACTTGCAGCACGACTAAAAAAGGTCTTACCCTCTTTGATCGGAAGGGAACAAGCCGCCTTCATTCTAGGGCGTAGAATCATCGACAACATCTTCATAGCTCAAGAATTGATGGCTGGTTAAATCACAGAAAGGGGCTCCCCGTTGCACCTTAAAAGTGGATCTCCAGAAAGCTTACAATTCTATAAGATGGGACTTCATTCTCGAGGTGCTTAAAGCCATGCAGGTCCCTCCACACTTCTGCACCCTCATAGGACAATGTAATTGCACTACAAGGTTCTCCATTAACATCAATGGAGAATTGGTAGGCTACTTTTCAAGCAAGCGGGGCCAGCAGGGTGACGTAATCTCCTCATACTTTTTTGTTGTAGGCATGGAAGTCCTCTCCACCTTACTATGAAGGCTCACTTTCAATCCCGCATTCTCTCTCCATTGGAGATGTAAACTCGAACGCCTAACCCACCTTTGTTTTGCAGATGACCTCCCAATCTTTGCAAAAGGCAATGTCGAGTCCACCTCCTTGATCAAGGATGTCCCCTAACACTTCCAAGCGTGCTTAGGCCTTGTAGCCAAAACACCAAAAGTAGCATTTTCTTCTCCAATGTTTTTTGGATAAGGTTTTCTTCTCCAATGTTCCCATAAGGATCAAGCAGAATATCTTGTGATCTACCTAATTCCAAGAAGGCATACTCCCAATTCGGTACTTAAGAGTCCCACTCCTCTCTACAAAACTCAAAAAAGAGGATTGCGATTCCCTTGTAGAAAGAATCTTAGCTTGTATCTACTCATGGACTTCTAAGTACCTATCTTATGCAGGCAAACTACAGCTAGTCAAATCCGTCCTCTTTTCCATGTAGGTTTTCTGGAACTCCATCTTTCTACTCCCTAAGACCATAATTACAAAGATAGAACAACTCCTCAGGGATTTTTTGTGGAGTGGAAAGCCACACATAAATTCAAAAACCAAAGTCAGATGGGAGGATGTATGTAAGCCGGTCAAATGTGGAGGCCTAGGGATCCCCAATCTCCATCTCTGGAACAAGGCCATATAGATCAAGCACATTTGGCACTTATGTAAAAGTGGATCCTGAAGCCTATGGCATGACTGGGTACATTCTACACTACTGAAGGGGAGAAGCTTTTGATCATCACGAGCTCCAATCACATGTTCCTCGACCTGGAAGAAGTTTTTGAAGCTGAGGACCATAGTCCGTAACAACTTCCAATGGCAACCAAGGGACGACTTATCCATTTCCATTTGGACAAACTACTGGCTATCAATAGGACCTTTGGAGACCTTGTTCAGTGCACAAGAAATCAGGAGCTTAGGCCTCCTTATGATGGCCAAGCTCTGCTCACTAGTGGAAAACAATGCATGGCGGCTACTAGATAACCCATTTTGGTTGGGCATCCACATCCCCAACCATCTCCAACTGAATGACTCAATTCTCAACCATTTTCGCTGGATCTACACTACATCAGTAGAGTACACCATCGAGAGTGGATATACCTTCCTCAAACCGATAGGAGTAACCGTTCCTTGGTATAAAATCATTTGGAACAAGTTTACCCTACCTAGACACTTCTTCATATTATGGTTAGCCTTGCTAGGAAAATTATCCACCCTCGATAAACTAGTCTCATGGGGAGTCGCCACATCCTCGACATGCTTCCTCTGCCAAAAAGGATTAGAGGATCACTCATATTTATTCTTTAACTATGGATTCACATCCGAAGTATGGGGATTGGTGTGTGACGCCAGACAATGCCCTTATTCATTCAAAGACTGGCAAGGTGCTACAACCACACTGATCGCAATGGCTCAATCGCTCTCCCTCTCCCACCAAACATGGAGAGCAAGTATCACAGCTGCAGTTTATTGGATATGGAGGACTCGCAACAAAGTCCGCCTTGGGAGTTGTCTTTTTAGGACTATTCTTTTAGCCAACTAGATCAAATCTTATGTCACTAGGGTGTAATTTGGTAGAGCATCCATTATATCGATACATGTCAATCTTGAATTTGTTCTCTTAGAGATGTAACCCTAACCATCTTTTGACGGATGTAAAACTTCATTTGGATCAATAAATTATGAATTATCCAAAAAAAGAAAAAAAGGGGAAAAACATGACTTTGAGAACTCTAAAAGATGGATGTCAAAGACGTAGGTGGTATAACCAGATAACATCTTTATTTGAGGATATGAGAAAAGATAGATTACTATTAGGTTTCTGAGAAGATTCAAGGTAATAAAGGCCACTACTTTCCTTAGCAAGTCCAATCCTTCTCCTTATGTCTTGATCTTGAAAAACACAGTAAGAAGGGTAAAAAACAGCATAACATTTAAGGTCACTGGTGAGTTTTTTAATGGAGACAAGGCTGGTTGATAACTTTGGTACATGAAGAATATTTTTTAAGGTAAGAGTAGGTGTGATATGTATGTCTCCAATCACTACAACAGTAGCTAAAGTACTATTGGCCACTGCAATTTTTCTATTACTAGGGCATGGGGTGTATGTGTGGAAGAGTTGAGACATGTGGGTCATATTGTGGCCCTAGAGTCTATTATCCATGCACTAGTATGTAAGTTTTTTGAGGCATTCATGCAAAGAGGGGATAGAGATTTACTTGAAAGAGTTAGAGAACATGTTCTAGAGGCCTTTTCTAAGGATCCCGGCAAATTTCTCAGCTTCTCAATCTCTTCAGTACTGAACTCCCCAGTTGCTAGGTTTTCTTTAGTTTTGGACTATTCTGCCATGTGTGCGTGAGGTCTTTGCTGGCCTCCACGGTTTCCCCACTCTCGGCTTGGTGGTTTACCATTTAGCTTCCAACGCCTCTCTTTTGTGTGCCTCGGTTTCTTCCAATATGTGCACCATAGATTGTGTCTTTGTTCTCCTTAATCCGATTTTCCCTATTTGGGTATTTAGATTGGTCACTTTTACCTTTCTCTTGATGTTTTGTCTTTGCAGTTAGGGCTGACCCGTTTGCTGTTTTGGATTCAAGCATAACGGCACGTCAGCTTTCTTCTGTCCGTATTAGTGAGATGGTTTCCTCTAGCGAGGGTGTTTCCTCTTTTCCAAGAATCTGGACCCGAACTTGATCAAATTCTGGATTCAATCTAGCCAAAAAATTGTAAACACAATCTTTTTCAATGAATTTCTTCAAGATTGCAGCATCCTTAGAGTGTTTCATATCAAAAACTCGATAATGATTGAGTTCTTGCCACATATTTTGCAGTATATTTGCATATTCTGTGACTAATTTGTCTCCTTGCTTAGTAGCTCCAATTTTGACTTTGATCTCATTTACTTGAGCAGCATCATGAGCTTTTGAATATGTGCAACGTAGGAAGTCTCAAACTCCTTTGCTGTGTCGAGAAACATGTATGTGTCACTTATTGTTGAATCCATTGAATCCCATAGCCAAGACATTATCATTGAATCCTCCTTATCCCATGCTATAAATGTGCAGTCATCCTCTGCCAGTCCAGCCTCGAGAAGGTAATTAAGTCTCCCTTTGCTTTTGAGAAAAGTGCGAACAAATTGAGACCATTTGAGATAATTCTTCCTGTTGAATTTGTAGGAGGTTGGAATATTCTGTAATTCTCCAAATTTCTGGGCATTATTAGAGCCTTCGGATGTTTTAGGGCTATTGATAATTTTAGACATGATGATAGAAAGTGATGTTTAGTAATTAAGGTTGTTAGACACAAAAAACAACAGCTCCAGCAATGATGAATGCTGTGACCCACTAAGTGGTCATTGCTAATTGATCCATGACCCGTCTACTCTACCCTGCACTAGGAGTAGAGGTTACATGTATGGATTCTACCTAGTCACTTCATCCTACTATTCAGCTCACTCTTCAACTGTGAAACACATGTATCTTACCTCAGATTAGGAGTAGGTGTTCCCAACCACAACATGCACACATAAAAAATACGAACTGTATACACATCTCCTATCCAATAAACAATTTGAAGGGTGCCGTTACCTCAGATTGGTTGACTGTTTCCAAGTTCGGTCAACATTTCTTCCGGAGGAACTTACTTGGCTTTCATTGCTTTAGTTTGCTCGGCCATTCTTAGGTTAGGTTTAGGTTAGAAGCCCAAAGTTTGGAGTCACCACTCCTTAACATGTTCTTGAAGCTCCTCTTGTAGGTCTCCTTGGCAAATTTCCTCCCTATGACTAATGCATTCATGGGCTTAATTAATCCCCTTTTTTCAAATGTTTTCAATTCTAAAATTGAGTAACTATATAAATCTTACCTTATCGAATCTTTCAATTTGTTGACTTGAATTGTCCTTGAGCCACCTTCTCTCTTGTTTGGTTTAGAAGTTTGTGGAATAATTAGGGAGAAGAGTTTAGTCTAATTTGTCAATGTAGGCTGATGATTTTTATAATCTTACTTCCTTTGGTTTTTAGCATTCACCACAATGTGTAAATAGCTTTATCAATCTTATCAAAACTACCAAATTGCCCTTGACTTTGAATTGACTTTTAGGGGTGTGCCATCTATGATGTTTTTATAGCATTTGTTTATTATTACTACTATTATTATTACTATTATTATTATTTTGACTTACTACTGTTGAAAGTGCAGGCAATGTAGAGCAGTTGTGTCCCTCCCTGTTCGAAAAGAAAAAGTGCTGAATCTAATACCGTGTAGAGTAAATATTTCTGTGTATATTGTTAATGGACCAATACATGGAAGATTATATATAGAAACTCTTAAAATACTAAATATAAGTAAGCAAACCTACCAAATAAAGAGGTATTTTAAATGAATCAAACAAAAAAAAAGAAAAAAAAAAAAGAGATGGGTATATTTTAAACATCTCATAGTTATATTTTTAACAATTGAACATTAAGATGAAGGTAATAGATGCTTAGATTGTTAATTATTTAGAATGAATAAAATATAGAATAGCAGCCGTGGTGGTGGCAGCAGTAAGCAGAAGGCAGAGCAGTATGTAGGCAGTGGTATGCAGCTATGCAGGGCAGTATTTAGATATAGTGGTAAAGTGGGAATAGTAACAATATTAGCTGACATAGTGTTACCTGTAACAATAACCAAAGGTTCTTCGACCGGGTATATTTGAGGCGTGCTAAGACACCCAAGTGAAGATGCTGCTGTCCTGACAGCAGGGGGGTCATGTATTCTTTTAATAGTGTTGTTAAATTCGGTTATGTTAGGTAGTTGTTAGTGTGTGTCATGTCCGGTGTCCACGGGCAAAGGGTCCATGTGTATGTTGCTGTATTTATGTGCTGTCAATTCGGTTATGTAGTTGTTGTAGTGTACTGTTCTTACTCGTGTAAGGGATAGATAGTGGGAGTGAAAAAGGAGAAAATGGCGTGACAGTTGGGAGCAGTGAGGAGTGGCGTGGGAGTAGTGGGGAGGGCTGGAAATGTAACTACTGATCCTATGTACAAAGGAAAGGATTCCAACAATGAAAGTTTCTACGTCTTTCTCAAAAACTTAAGTGAACTAGAAAAATTGAGATTGTTGGATTCTCTCTAACAAGCCCAAACAAAGATTGCAAACATAAGTAGATGGGGGAGGAAAACCCTAAAGACTAGAATAGAAACTGAATTGGAAACTGCAGAATTAAACAAAAGCAACAAAGAAGGATCCTGTAACACAGCAGTAGCAACACTTGACAATCTGGTGATGCATTACCCTATAGCAACTTCATCTTCATTCTCACATACATCAGGGTCGTTCTCTAGTTAGCAGCCATGGCAGCCTCACCATAGCTCATATGGCGTATCAGGAACTCTATCAGGATGGGCAATGGGTTCCAACAGTCCTCTTTGGCATGAAAGATCTTATTATATGTTCAGCTTTGATATCCTAATTTAATAATTGGTTTAACTTGGTTTCAAGATTTCCTCAGCTGTTTAGCATAGCATCTTTTGCACACCTCTCTTTTTCTTAATGTTTATCTGTTGTAGGTGTCTGCTATGTTTTGTAAGCATGTAGGCCTTATCCTTGTTTTTATACCAAGCTTTTGTAAGACAATTTCTCACATTATTATTTGCTTGTTGGGAAAAAATGTTTACATATATATTACTTTTGTTGTCCTTTTACAGAGTTTTCTTTATCTGAAAAACAAGCTGAAGCCATACTGGACATAAATCTAAGACGATTGACTCTCCTCGAGGTACTCATTAGCTTTTAAATGCTAGTAATAGTCTTCTTTCCATATGGGTACTCTATTTCTCAAACAAAACTGAAAGAAATCTCTTGTTCCTTTTCATCTAGAGGAAGAAGTTTGTTGATGAAAGTAAATCACTGACTGAGCAAATTTTGAAGTTAGAGGATCTGTTGGCAAGCAGGAAAAACATTCTTCAGGTAGTGTCCTATTGGTTAAGCATGACTTTTTTTCCTAGAAAAGTTGCTTTTTTTTTTATTATTTATTTTTATGATTGAAACTGTTTTTAAGTTATGTTTATATATAGTTTTTCTCTTCTACTTTTGATGGTTCTGTTGTTGCAACCCATTATGTAATTAGAAAATTTTTTCTAACTTCTTTTGGATAAGTATTTGGATGCTGGAAGAGTGTATTCCGATAAATTTGCTTTGCATTGAGGTAGCCCAGCTGGTAGTGCAGATGACTGAAAAATCCTTGTGACCATGTGATCAATGTTGCTTTAGAATAAGGATCTGCATATGTTTTCTCTTACTTTTTGAAAATTCTATTCTTGTAAACCATTATTGATAAGAGCACAGATCAAGCCGCACGAAAAACAGGAGATTTATCAATATTGAATGAAATTGGCGCAGTCAAATCAGCTATGCACTCTTTAGCAGCTCTGCTAGGGTTTCTTATTCTTTTCTAGTTCAAGCCTAACCTTCTAACTGCACTAGACTATTTATAAAACTCCTAGAAAGTATAGTTGTCAGTTCTCTAGGAAGTTCTAGAGAGTTCTAATAGAAATATCTACTAACAAATTATAACTATCACTAACTAGACTACAAATACTAAACATAATAAGCAAGTAGTAAGAGAAGAGCACTAAGTAGACAGTCTAGAACGCCTCTTGTAGACACGTGGCAAGCCTGCATGTGCCTGTGGATACTTATCAATGATCTTAGAACAAGGACTCTATTCAATTTTCTTGGGATTGATAAGCAATCAAATCTATATTAAAACTGGATTTGGACACATTTTCTCTCTTTCACGCTTACTAGTGTAAAGCATTTTGTCCTTGGAACAGTTTATACCATAGTTACTTGGCAAGAACAAGAGATGAAGATGGAGTTATTATCTCTATGATCCCTATAGGCATACGCTTCACAGAGTCCTTGTGCATTAAATGGATCTAACCTCAAAAAGTTTTTGTAGCCCGTCTTGATGTTGTTAAGCAATAAGCACAGTTGTGTAATGAAAAATTTGCTTCTGCTTACATTCTAGAATAATCACATACTTAAGTAGATCAAGATTGCCGATGTTATCCATGTATGTTTTCTGTATCTTTTACCCTTTAAATACATATAGGTCATTGAGCAAGAAGCAGTCGAGCTAAAGAACAAGTTTTCTACCCCACGACGTTCCACACTGGAGGAAACTGACTCTGGCCAACTAGAAGACATTGATGTCATTCCAAATGAAGAAATGCTGCTGGTATATCATTTTACTTTTGCATCAACATTCTTTTTTACTTGTGTTTTTTGTAATCAAATCCATCTAACTGCTGCAGGCTCTAAGTGAAAAAGGCTATGTCAAGCGTATGAAACCAAGCATCTTCAATCTGCAACATCGTGGTACAATTGGTAAATCCATGGGCAAGCTGAAAATAAATGATGCAATGTCTGACTTCATAGTTTGTCATGCACATGATCATGTCCTCTACTTCAGGTAAATTCAGTGAACATTGTCCAGTTACCTTTATTTGATTTTGTTGACTTTTTAATAGGAATTTTTTTTCGCATTTTTTCTTCCCTACTGTTTTGAGTTTTGCTTGGCCATGACCGATGATAGTACTCAAGAAAAGGTGCTATTAGCTCACTTGTTCTGGTCATTAATTTGGGAGATGTCATGAGCTTGTCTACCTTACTTTCATTGGGATGCTGCCAACTTGGCATTATGTTTATGAGCATGACTTCTATCATGGTATCTTGGGTGAAAAATTTTACTTTGGCTCTTTTGCGTTTATTTTTAGGTTAAAATGTTTGAAATTTGTGAAAAAGTAATAATGTTGGAGCACCCATATATTAAGCTGAACAAAAAAATTCCAATAGAGTAGGCATGCATTCATCTTATGCCAGCAGTGGCCTTTTACTCGGTAATCTGACTTACTGTGCCCCAAATGGAAAGCTGCTATAGCGGCAATGATCAACTATGTTTGGAGAAAAAGAAATCGGAGAAGACTTGGGAATCCATATTCCTCATTGAAACAACTAGGGTTTGAAGAAAAAATATGAAGGAGAAATTCTTTTTCTTGTTATTCCTCTTTACAGCATCTTGTCTAATATAGAAGATTACAAGGGATTAAAAAGGAAAAAACTACAATTCATAGAAAGGTTATAATACATGATATTCTTAAATATATCTTTTCTAAATATAAACAAATCTAAAATATCTTTTTTAAAAATAAACAAATCTATATTATTTATAGCTCATTTATTTCAATACTCCCCCTCAAGTTGAGGAATAGATGTTTTTCATTCCTAGCTTGGTCACAAGATTATAATAACTTGAGCTGTTTTGCCCTTTTGTTAGAACATCTGCTAATTGTTGTCCTGTTGGAACATAAGACATACACACTAGCCCTTCCTCCAATTTTTCCTTGATAAAATGTCTATCAATTTCGATATGCTTTGTCCTATCGTGTTGTATAGGATTATGAGCAATATTGATGGCTGACTTATTGTCACAATAGAGCTTCATAGGACCATCCCATTTGATTCTTAAATCATCTAGGATAATCTTCAACTAAAGCAGTTCACATAATCCTTGAGCAATTGCCTTAAACTTTGATTCGGTTGAAGATCTAGCTACCACATTCTGTTTTCTGCTCCTCCATGTTACCAGGTTACCTCCAACAAAAGTACAATACCCGGTAGTTGATCTTCTATTCACTAGAGAACCAGCATAGTTAGCATCGGTATAAGCTTCTAGAGTAAGTTTGGAGTTCTTTTTGAACAAAATTTCCTTTCCTGGACTGCCTTTCAAGAAGTGAAGCACCCTATACGCAGCTTGAAGATGAGATTCTCTCGGATCATGCATGAATTGACTAATTACGCTTACTGAGTATGCAATATCTGGTCGAGTGTGAGCTAGATATATAAGCTTTCCAACCAATCTCTGGTACATTCTCTTATCAACCACTGGCTCTTCCTTAGCTTCTCCCAACTTGTGGTTTAGATCTATCGGAGTAGAGACTGGCTTACTTCAATCTTCCTGGTTTCTGCCAATAAGTCGATCACATATTCTGCTGTGAAATGAAAATTCCTTGTGTAGAATAAGCCACTTCAATACCGAGGTAGTACTTCAGTTTCCCCAATTCCTTTATCTCAAATTCTCTGGTTAGCTGTTCCTTCAACTTACACTTCTCTCTCTCATCATTTCCAGTTATTATAATGTCGTCCACATAGACAATAAGCACAGTTACTCCCCCTACAGCCGAGTGCTTAATAAACAGAGTGTGATCCCCTTGACTTTGTTTGTAGCCAATCTTCGTCATTACTTTTGCAAATCTTCCAAACCAAGCTCTAGGGGATTGTTTTAACCCATAAAGAGCCTTCATCAATTTACACACCTTATTCCCTGTGTCTTCCTGAAATCTTGGTGGAATATTCATGTAGATTTCTTCATTTAAGTCACCATGAAGAAATGCATTTTTGACATCATATTGAAGGAGTTGCCAATTGAAGTGAGTAACCAATGACAGTAAAATTCTCACGGTATTCATTTTTGCAACTGGAGAAAAAATCTCATGATAATCAACTTCATACTTCTGAGTATACCCTTGGCCACTAATCTGGCTTTATATCCTTCAAGGGATCCATCTGCTTTGTATTTTATTGTGAAAATCCACTTACAATCAACAATATTCTTTCCTTTCGGTTTATCAACAATCTCTCATGTTTTATTCTTTTCCAAGGCACTCATCTCTTCTCTCATAGCATTTCTCCATTCCTTTTTTGACAATGCTTCAGAAACTGTGTTGGGAATAGCAATGGTGTTTAGACTCACAATGAACCTTTTGTGGGTTGGTGATAGATGCTTAAGTGAGACATAGTGGGACAATGGATAAAGAGGTTGTTTAGTGCATTCTCTGGCTCCTTTTCTAACAGCAATGGGAAGATCAAGATCTTTTGTTGGGTTGATAGATGGTTTAACAGATTGTGCATCTAGAGGCAAATTAGATCTTATCATGACTTCATTATCATTGTTTGAGTTGGATTCTTGGACTTGTGTGGGTTTAGGAGCAGCCTTTCTCCTTGAATATACTTGAGAAATCTTGGGATGATCAACATTTGGTTCTACAGAGTTTGACCCTGGTTTAGCCTTGTCTGTTACGAGAGGAAGATCACGAGATTGAAGATCAAGAGATCGAAGTGGTTCAAAGGACTCATTAGTACTCTCTTCCACCCTTGAAATCTCCTCCTGAAGAGAGGACTTGGAGAAAAAAGGAGTTGTTTCTGCAAATATAACATTAGCAGAGATAAAAAATTTCCTAGATAAAGGGTGATAACATTTGTATCCCTTTTGAGTAGATGAGTAACCCAAGAAAATACACTTGATGGCTCAGGGGTCAAGTTTACTTCTGTGTTGACTATGGACATGGACAAAAGCTGTGCACCCAAACACTCTAGGTGTAAGCCCATTTGAGGTTCTGAAATGTGGATAGAAACTGTTAAGAAGATCCATGGGACTTTTTTTTCGGTAATTCATTATTTATTGATTAGAGATAAAGATATATCCGTCAAAGACGATTACTTCACGATACAACATTAGTAACTATTCTATTACAACTTTAATACCATACTTATAGTAGTTGGTACAAACTGGCCCTATCAAATTATTCTATGTAGATATAAGATTTGATTTGATTGGCTAAGGAAAAGATGCTAGGGATAGGGTATCCAAGTCTTGCTTTGTTGCGCACTCTCCAAATGCAGTATACCATGGCTGCGAGGCTCGCTCTCCAAGTCTGGTGTTGTTTGGCATTGGACTGGTTTGTTGCTAGTAGGACTCGTTTGGCTCCCTGCCAATCCTTATAGGAAGGGGGGCAATTGGCCATATCACTCACTGTCAGCCATACTCGGGATGAGTATTAGCACCTAAAGAATAGGTGGGAGTGGTCCTCGTCTTCTTGTTGGCATAAGTAGCATGTGGAGGATGTGGCTAGTCCCCATTTGGTCAGCTTATCGAGTGTAGATAATTTTCCCAACCAGGCAAGCCATAATATGGAGTGCCTTGGTATGGTAGTTTTGTTCCATACAACTCGATACCATGGTACTGTTGGTCCAACTGGATTGAGGAAGAAATAGCCACTTTTGATGTTGTATTCCTCTGCAGTCGTGTGAATCTATTGGAGTTGGTTGGAAGTGTGATGATTGGGTTTGATATGCGCGGGAATGTTGATATCTGACCATGGTGGATGGTTTGGTAGCCGCCATGTGTTGTTTTCCTCCAAAGAGCATAATTTTGCCGTTATTGGAATCCCAGAGTTCTTGATCTGTCTTGGAGAGAATAGGGTGTCCAGAGGACCCATGGGTAACCAAAAGTCAGTCCAAAAAGAGATGGTTAGGCCATCTCCCACTTTCCATTGAAAGCTATTTCGCACTAAAGGTCTAAGCTTTAGGAGTTTCTTCCAAGACCAAGAATATACAGCTGGGGCTCGCGTTGTCCAGAAGCTTCTACCTTTTAACAATGTCGAGTGTACCCATTCAGGCCATAGACTACGTTGATCGCTCCTGCATAGGTGCCAGATGTGCTTGATTTGTAGGGCCTTATTCCAATGATGAAGGTTGGGAATCTCCATACCCCCACATTTGATCGGCTTACAAACCTCTTCCCATCTGACTTTAGCTTTGGTTCCTGTATGAGGATTTCCACTCCAGAGAAAGTTCCTGATTAGCTGCTCTACCTTTGTGATTATCTTCTTGGGAAGAAGGAATACTGAGCTCCAGAAGACCTACATAGAAAATAAGACTGATCGAACTAGCTGAAGTCGACCAGCATATGATAAGAATTTCGCTGTCCACAAGGTGATGCGAGCTGTGATTCGGTTAACTAAGATGTCACAGTCCTCCATTTTGAGTTTAGTGGAGAGGAGTGGGACGCCAAGATATCTTATTGGAAGAGAGCCTTCTTGGAACTGTGTGATTTGTAGGATGCTTTGTTTATCCCTAGAGGGAACGTTGGAGAAGAATATGAAACTCTTGGAACTGTTGGCTGTCAGACCTGAGAGTGCTTGAAATTGTTGGAGAGTGTCTCTGATCAGGGTTATAGATTGTACATTTCCTCTGGCAAATATGAGTAGGTCATCCGCGAAGCAAAGGTGATTGAGGCGTTCCGGCTTACATCTCCAGTGAGGGGAGAATGTTGGGTTGGATAGGAGCCGCCGGAGAGAGGTGGAGAGGATTTCCATGCCTATAACGAATAAGTACGAGGAAATAGGATCCTCCTGTCTGAGACCTCGCATGCTTGAGAAGTAGCCTGCCAGTTCCCCGTTGATATTGATTGAGAATTTTGTAGTTGATAAGTACTGCTTTATGAGTCTGCAAAAGTGCGGAGGGAATTGCATGGTTCTCAATACTTCAATTATAAAGTCCCAACGTATGGTATCGTAGGCTTTCTGGAGGTCGACCTTTAGAGTGCACTGGGGCTCCCCTTTTTGTGTTTGGTAACTTGCCATTAATTCCTGGGCAATGAGGATGTTATCTGTGATCTTTCGTCCAGGGATGAATGCAACTTGCTCCCTCCCGACTAGTGCATGTAAGACCTTCTTGAGGCGGGCAGTTAAGATCTTTGACACTGCTTTATAGAGCACGTTGCAACATGCTATGGGTCTAAAGTCCCCCATACTGGTTGGGTTGGGGATTTTGGGGACCAATGTGAGTATGGTGGAGTTTATTTCTTTAAGAAGATGTCTCGATAGGAGGAACTCCCTGATTGCAGTGGTAAGATCCTTGCCTATTATTCCCCATGTTTCCTTGAAGAAGAGAGCTGTGTATTCATCCAGACCTGGGGCTTTCTCATTTGCTTGGGAGAAAAATCCCCATCTGATTTCCTCATCTGTATAAGGTGCAAGCAACTCTTCGCATTGCTGCGCATTGAGCTTCCATGTCACAAGGCTGGCTATTTCCTCTGTATTGAGTGGTGGACATGCTTTGTTATAGATCTGTTGAAAGTATTCGACCGCTAGATGCTTGACTTGTTTGCTGCCAATTGCTTCAATTCCATCCTCACGGTTGATTTGGAAGATGTGGCTCCTGTTATGGTGGTTTCGCATGGATTTATGGAAGGAGGTATTCTTGTCTCCGAGTTTCAGCCATTTTACTCTTGATTTCTGCTTGTAGAAGTCCTCTTCAGCTTTCCTCAATAGGTAGTACTCCTTGAAGGCTGATCTTTCGGCCTCCATCTGGGATACATTGCGGCTGTTGTAGATGTTGGACTGCAGCTGAAGGAGTGTTTGCTTGGCTTCTTTGACTCGGTTAGACAGGTCTGAGTAATTGGTGTGGTTGAGCTGTCGCAGCTTCCCCTTGATTAGCTTAAGCGTACTTACTACTTGATACATTTTGGAACCTGCTATCTCGGTGCTCCACACTCTTGAAATTATATTATTGAAATCTGCATGATGAATCCAGTAATTGAAGAATTTGAAGGGTGTCTTCCTTACCTGCTGTGTGGGTTGTATGTGTGTGACAGATAGGGAATGATCTGATAAGATGGGAGGTAGGAACTTGGCTTGGGAGCTAGGGAAGGTTTGCATCCAGCTTTGGTTGACCAGGACGCGATTGAGCTTCCTCAGGATGGGGTTGTTGGCTTGTCGATTGGTCCATGTAAAGAAGTCGCCCCCATATCTTAAGTCCTCCAGTTCGGTCTTGGCCATGCAGTCCTGGAATTCCGCTATGGCGGAAGTCATTCGCTGCCGACCACCTTGCTTTTCAGAAGGGGATTTGGTGATGTTAAAATCCCCAAGGACCAGCCACGGGGTGGTGGTGTGTGTGAGGGAAAGTTCTTCCAATTGTGTCCAGAGATCCCTTCTATCGTTGTTGGTGTTTGCACCGTAGATGAATGTGATGCTAAGGCTAATATTGAGACTACGATGAGTTGCAATGCAATGTGATAGTTGGGCTTTTTCCATAACAATATGGCTATTCCACACTCTCGGTTGCCAAGCTACCCAAATTCGCTTGGGTGCTTCTCGGTTGATAGCTACTTGCCAATTTTGTCCCATTCGCTGCTTTACTAATGTTTCATGGTTGGTGTTCACTCTAGTTTCCAATATCCCCATTAGGGATATCCTATTATTGCCATACTCTTTTGTTAATTTTGCCACTTTGAGAGGGTTGTTTAACCCTCTTATGTTGCAAGCCGCTATGTTCATTGATAAGATAAGAGTGTGACGATGGATTCCTAATGGAGCTAGGTGAAGGAGCGGCGCCTCTTCCTCTGTTTCTTCTTGTGTTTTCCAGAGGAATTGGAGTCTTTGTTTCCCTTGTAGGAGCTCGCTGTTGGCTTGGAAGCTACGTGCAGTAGTTTGGACAAGGAAGTGTTCTCATAATTACTATCCTCGCTGTCTTCTTGTGGAGCTGTGGAGTTTGCTTCATTGTTTAAAGTAGTGTTACGAGGTGGGCATTCTGGTATAGGAGGTTCTGTGCTGATGGATGGGCAGGTTAGGGATACCTGCTTGTGGGCTTTTGCTGTCTCCATGTGCTTAAGGTCTGGGTTAGAAGCCTGGTAGTGGTTGTGGTTGGTAGCGTGTTTGGTGTGAGCTGGGTTGGAAGTCTTGCTATCTTGGGTTGTGTCTGGAATAGGACAGTTACTGCTAGGAGGGTGATTTCCGCTAGAAGTGTGTGTTTGGGTGGTGGGGTTAGTTGGTTTGTTCTGTGTGGCTGTATAGGTATTAAGAGGTTGAGTTGCAGTTGCGGTTGGGTCAGAAGGGGTTGTCTTTGGGGGAACGGTGATGGCTGGGCATCTGTGTCCAAATACTTGGCATTTTTTGTAGTGGGGAGGGATCCATTGATAGTCAACGTCAATGAAGGCCACTGATCCATCAGCTTTCTCTACCTTGATCCGCTTCACCGGGTCCTTCTTTCCATCCAACTTGACCAAGACGCGAGCTTGATTGGGGCGCTGTCTAGAGGCTGTAAGTGTATCAGCCTTTAAAGGGAACCTACTGCGCTTTCAATATGGCTTAGACCTTTCGCAGTTAGGAGCTCGCATGGTATACGGTTAAGTGTGATCCAGACCGGAACGTGTGTTGGTTGAGGTTTGTCCAACCTCATTCCTTTCCTCCACCGTTGAATGATGAGAAAACGCTTGGAGAAGAACCATACCTTCTCTAGGATGAGAGTTAGGTCCTTGTTTCTTTCAAACTGGAAGTAGTAAAATCCTTCAGGGCTGGCCAGAATGCCTTGGAGTCCGAAGTCCTTCCAAAGCTTAGTGGCTATCGCATGAACAAGGGTGTAGGGCATTTTCCGACCAATGAAATATCCTATTAGTGTGGACTCCCAATAGGTGGCTCCCTTGTCCTCTATGGATTGAGGTATTCTGACCTTGGGAATGCTGGAGGAGGTGTTTGGTGGGATAAATCGGAGTTGGAACTCTGGAGGGGGTGGGGTTGTTCCTTAGCGGCAGGCAGAGGCATAGGATAGCGGTTGTTTCGGAGGTACGGGGTGGTTGTTTTCCGGTCGGAAAAGGAGCTTTTTTGGTTGTGTTCAGATTCCAATGTGTTTTTGCCGTTAAGGGAATGGCTTTGGGAGTGAAGTGGGTTAGAGTTTGTCAAAGGGATGTTGTGAGAGACTTTTTGGGCAGACAGTGTTGTAGGTGTGCAGGCTGCAGCAGGGGTGTAGGTCTCCAAGCATGCCATTTTGGGAAAGCTAGCTGTGACTTTTCCCAATGCTTGAAAAGTTGTTGTCTCCTTTTCCTTATTGGGACGCCTTGGGCTTGAGGCCACTTTTTGGTTGTCCGGTGGACTATGAGGGTGATGGTTGACACCCTGGTTGCTCCGGTGATCGGACGGACTTACTGACTGTCCGTGGGGGGGGGCGGGGGGGAATTTCCGGCTGCATTTGATCGGTGATGGGTGAGGAAGGAGGGTGTTTGGATATTTCCTAGTTCTAATGGTGTGTGTGATGTAACCTAAAGGAAGTGGTCCTCTAGGGGGGGCGTGGGAGGGCAGGGGGTAGAGAGAGGAGAGAGCATTTTACCTAGAGAGATTTCACCGCTTAAACTCCTTCCATGTTTCCTTAAAAGATTCATGGGACTTTTGTTGTTTAGGATAGGTGAGGAAAGTCTATTTATCACATATGTAGTAGTTAGAACGACATCCCACCAAAAAGACTTAGGAACGTTCCCTTGAAAGAGTAAAGCTCGTGTGGTGTTAAGTAAATACCCATTTTTCCTTTCCGCTACCCCATTCTGTTGAGGTGTGTTAACACATGATAAGTCGTGAAGAATGCCTTGAGATTGGAAGTAAGGTGACAATGTTTGGTTGAAATAATCTCTAGCATTATCTGTCTGAAACGTTTTTATTTTCACCCCAAATTGATTTTGAATCATAGAGATAAAATTAGGTATGATAGTGCTGACATCAGACTTTTGTTTTAGAAGGTATAACCATGTAACCCGAGTGCAATCATCAATTAGGGATAAAAACCAATGAGCTCCAGAAATATTGGGGACTGTAGAAGGTCCCCGTATGTCACTTTGAATCAAATGGAAAGGATGTAAACTTCTTTTATTACTGATAGGAAAAGATACACGAGTGTGTTTTGCAAATTCACAAACATCACAGTGAAACTCAGTAATATCTATTCCTTGAAACAGATGAGGAAACATGACTTTGAGAACTCTAAAAGATGGATGTTCAAGACGTAGGTGATATAACCAAATAACATGTTTATTTGATGAACTGAGAAAAGATAGATTACTCCTAGGGTTCTTAAAAGATTCAAGGTAATAAAGGCCACTACTTTTCTTAGCAAGTCTAATTCTCCTCTTTGTGTCCTAGTCCTGAAAGACATAGTAAGAAGGGTAAAAAACAGCATAACATTTAAGGTTATTGATGAGTTTTTGAATGGATATAAGGTTGGCCGATAACTTTGGTACATGAAGAACATGCTTTAATGTAATAGTAGGCGTGATATGTACGTCTCCAATCCCTGCAATAGTAGCTAAAGTGCCATTGGTTACTGCAATTTTTCTATTACTAGGGCATGGGGTGTATGTATAGAAGAGTTGAGACATGTTGGTCATATGATCCATGGCTCCAGAGTCTATTATCTATGCATTAGTATGTAAGTTATTTGAGGCATTCATACAAAAAAGGGATAAAGGTATACCTAAAAGAGCTAGAGAACATGTTCCAGAGGTTTTTTCCAAGGATCTTAATAAATTTCTCAATCTCTCAATCTCTTCACTGTTGAACCCCTCCTTTGCTGAGCTTTCCTCTGGTTTTGATTGTTCTATCATGTGTGCATGAGGTCTTTGTTGTCCCCCACGGATTCCCCACTCTTGGCTCGGTGGCTTACCATTTAGTTTCTAACACTTCTCTTTTGTGTGCCTTGGTTTCTTACAATAAGTGCACCAAAGATTGTCTTTGCTCTCCTTAACCTGATTTTCCCTATTCGGGTATCTTGAGTCTTAAAAAAACGTCTAAAGAGTAGTAGCTATTTAAAAGAAACCTTAGGAAAGGAGCCTAAGCTTTGATACCATGAAGAAAAATTATGAAGGAGAAATTTTTTTTCTTGTTATTCCTTTTTACAGCATCTTGTCTAATATAGAAGATTACAAGGGATTAAAAAGGAAAAAACTACAATTCATAGAAAGGCTATAATACATGATATTTCTAAATATTAACAAATCTAAAATATCTTTTCTAAAAATAAACAAATCTATATTATTTACAGCTCATTTATTTCAATAGGGTTCACACAAGCCAGAAAAAATAGTGAAATAAGAAATGTGCTTGATCAGAAAGATGCCAACTTTCACAATTGAGGAGCCGAAATCACCACTAGGGCAACTCTCAATTAGGGTTTGAGACTCCCTAATTCCCCTCCTATTTACTTCCACTCCCCCCCCCCCCCCCCTTTTTTTCCCACCGTAATATATTCCTCCGCCAGAATCCCTGACTCCCTGTTTTCCCCCCTACTGCTCTTTATTTTCCCTAGTGCGATTACTATTCTGCCTTTTATACGACTCACACAATTACAAGGCTATCCTTCATACAACCCAGCTACTAGACATATAACAACTACAGAACACACACACATGCTACATACAACAAAACATAACCTATAACTACTATTTGATATGCCTCTTATAAAACTTCAACATAGGTTGATAAACTTTTGGGATTGTATCAATACTCCCCCCATGAGCAATGTCCTTGTCCTCAAGGACCAAATCAGGAAACTGAAGTCTCATATCCGCAATATCTTCCCAAGTAGCCTCCTCTATTGGTACATCCACCCATTGTATCAACATTTGAGGAACATCCATCTCATTCCTCTCGTCATATCTCCTACCTTACACCTTCAAAGTATACCTGATGGCAAAGTCCTCATTGGAAGATAATTCACTTGGCAAGTCTTGTGATGAAGGAAAAGAGCCATCAGATCGCTTGAGAAGTGACACATGAAAAACCGGGTGTATCTTAGTTCTAGCCAGCAACTTCAACTTATGAAAAACCGGGTGTATCTTAGTTCTAGCCAGCAACTTCAACTTATAAGTTACCGTACCCACATGGCCAAGTATTTGAAATGGCCCATAAAACCTTGGCTTAAGTTTAGATGAAGTTTTTATGCCATCATTGGCTTGAAGTGCAGGCCTTAATCTCAAGAAAACCCAATCCCCAACCTTATATTTCACATGTTTTCTATGTTTATTAGTTTGAATACAATTTCTTAATTGTGCCTTCTCCAAATTAGCTCTCAACTTGATCAACATGTCATCATGGGAATGAAGAACAACCTTCAAAGTGGGATTAGAACCTTCACTGGACAAATATATGGGTAAGGAAGGAGGAGGTCTCCCATATACAAGCTTAAAGGGAGTCATACCTGCTGATGAATGAAATGATGTGTTGTAGGAGAATTCTACCCATCCAACCCAATTAGCCCAAGTATTAGGACACACTAACTCAGAACACTGGAGAAAACACTCCAAACTCCTATTCTAATTTTCTGTGTGTTCTTTGGTTTTAGGATGATATGCTATACTAAAATGTAGGCAAGTCCCTTGTTGTGTGGACATATTGCACAAGAAGCCACAAGTTGAGCCGGGTTACTTCGAGACCCTTACACTGGGTAAGACTAGCTTGCACTATTTAAATAACCCCAAGAGGTGTTTATAGTGGGATTCGAACTCAAGACCTTATGCAAGTTGTCATGAGTGTGCCTTGGGTCTTAATCAATAGGCCAATCCCTTGGGGGTTAGATTTTCTGATTTTACCCAAAAAAGACTAGAAGTTGAAGCAAAAAAATAAGCGACTCCTTGAATTTCTGGTTGAAGACTTTTGATTCTCTTTTGGACATTTTCCATAAAATGCTTAAAAGCACATTTGATGAGTTTTGGTTGTTTTGAAGATCAAAAAATTTTACGATTCAATGTGAGTCTATAAACCAGTTGACGAGTATTGAACAACACTAATGAAAACTTAGTAAATAACTTATAATAATAATCCTATGCTATTGAGCTATCTATATGTGTAACTTAAGGTATTTTAATGTGGACTATGGTTAATATCCTAATAAATATGATATCAAAGGAAGAATCTTGAGTTCAAGTTACTGTCTCATTGTTTATGTAACTGTTTCTATTTGTTTTCCTATAAATACAAAATCCACCCATATAAATACTAGTTTAAGTTTTAGATGAAATTACTTTTCTCTTCATATTAAATATTACTGAAACTGAACCAAGAAATGAGAATCCTAATACCCCAGCCTTCTACAATTTTGATTTTTTGTTCCACATGTCAGCAGTTATTGTTGACTGGTTCTATCAATTACCTATGAAGTCTATCTGGAAGCGTGACTGACATAATTTTGTTTCTCAGTGATAGAGGAATTGTTTATTCTGCACGGGCATATAAAATCCCAGAATCAAGCAGGACTGCTGCTGGTACACCACTGGTGCAGGTATTAACTCTCTCCTATTTTTTAAAGAAAAACTTGAATATAGATAATTTTTTTGCAGTTTACCATTGCTCTATCTTACTGTCTCCTCTTCATGTGTTACAGATCATATCTTTGTCTGAGGGTGAGAGAATAACTTCAATTGTTCCTGTGATAGAGTTTTCTGGCGATCAGTTTTTGCTAATGCTTACAGTCAATGGCTATATAAAAAGAGTGTCATTAAATTCTTTCTCATCCATCAGATCAACAGGAATTATTGCAATTCAACTGGTTTGTACAGCTCTCTTTCATAGTCGTGTAGATAGTATTCAACTGTGTACTTTGGCTAAATGAATTGAGTTCACAGGTTCCAGGTGATGAACTTAAGTGGGTACGCCGCTGTGGAAATGAGGATCTTGTGGCTATGGCTTCTCAGAATGGGATGGTCATCCTAAGCTCATGTGATATTGTGAGAAATAATTTTCTACTTATGTTTGGGAAGCTAGAATATATTCTCATATCCAAACCTTTGGGAAGATCTATTCTGCATATTTCTACCATCAATGTGCATTCAGTACCTTGGCCAATTATTTGCATTTTTTTTTTAATAAAACTTGTACAGCACCCATGCCTTTTTTTTTTTGCAGATCAATTTGTGTTATATAGGATACTTTTTTGGCACATAGACATTGAATACATATTGTGAATACCCAGCGAATAGGTTTGGTTTTATTTTCATTGCAACCAAATTTGCATGTCTATAGGCTTTGAAAGTTGAATTTTTTGGACATGCTGCTGCTTTGTGAAAACAATTTTTCTTATTACAATATCAAAGGAAAGTGGCTTCACTTTGGCTTGATATTAGGTTGAGGGCTTCCCTTGCACCATTTTCTGCCATGATATTTACTTAACCTGAGATTGTACCATCCATTCAAATTTCTCTCCATGTGAGTAAATAATCCTGTGAGCAAAATTGTAATTGTTTCCCCTGTTCAGTCCCTCGAGGCTAATGGTGTATGCATCTTGCCAGTAATTTGTATGTTTACTTTTTCTGATGTTGGGATTCAGATTCGAACTCTTGGAAGGAATACCAGAGGTGCAGTTGCTATGAGACTTAAGGAGGGAGATAAGATGGCAAGTGTTGATATAATACCATCAACATTGCAAAAGGATCCAGAGTCTTTGTAAGTTCTATTCACCTGCATTCTGGAATTCCTAGGGCTTTGGCAGACTGAAGTTCTTTAAAGGGTTCCTTCTTGTTCCTTCTTTCTCTAAACCGATCACTGCTAATCACGATGAAAGCCTTTGAGATTCTCATTTTTCATCAGTAGGGGATGGGGATATGGTGTGTGCGTTTAACCTTCATTTGCAGGGAACTGATAATGTCAGAAAGATACAAAGGCCTTTTACAGGAACTTGCCTATGATGACAGATTCTTTTGAATACCAAAGTTACACAAGATTCTTTTACATTGATGGGCAACTTTAGAGTTCACATCCTGATCTACATTGGTGGAACTTTTTTTTGGGTAGAAAAACCAAAAATTAATCTGCCCCCACATTGGAGGAACTCTGTACTGGTGAATTATTTCATTATGTTTCTTGTTTGTCCTTTTCATTCTTATCTATTGTCTTCAATATGACTGGAATTTTTTTTGGCATTTCTCCTGATTTGAACATCGGAACTGGACATTGGAGGGCTTTTTTTTTTTTTAATTTTAGGGGTTTTACTTGTTTATTTTGTATTTTCTGATTCTGTGAGTTGTGTATATGCATGCTTGTGACTTGTGAGTATCCTTGTGCTGAAATGCCTTGGATAATGTGGATTTTTTTTTTCTTTTATAGTGCTAAAGGTTTGAATGGTCCGTGGCTGCTGTTTGTATCTGAAAGTGGTTATGGAAAGCGGGTTCCCCTCAGCAGCTTCCGCAAACTGCCTTTGAACAGAGTTGGTTTAATTGGTTATAAGGTATGTCAGAGCATCTAGAATATTTTTTTAAGTGCCTACCTCCTTTGTAAGTCTGAATCTTCCTTTTCTGTCATTTCAGTTTTCTTCTGAAGACCGCTTAGCTGCTGTATTTGTGGTGGGTTTTTCATTGGCAGGTAATTCAGTACAGCTTCTGCATGTCTTTTAATTTGAGCTGATGCATATGTTTTATTGATTTTTTCCCTATTAACTTCAACCTACTCCCTTGTCTCCTCTTTCTGGATGTAACAGATGATGGTGAAAGTGATGAGCAGGTTGTTCTAGTAAGTCAGAGTGGTACTGTAAATAGGATTAAAGTTCGGGATATCTCCATTCAGTCTCGTTTTGCACGGTAAGTGCAGCTTAGGTCATTTCCCCTATTTACTTGTTCTTGTCAACTTGGTTGTGAAGGGATTGTATTTTTCACGTTTGCATCCTTTTTTTGTTTAGCCTTTAACATACCTGAAACTCTAGGGAAAGGTAAAGGCCACCCTTCCAAATTTTATTACCAAAAAGTGTTTTATTACATTTACATCAATGAATCAAGGTAATAATGAAACTCTTATCATGGGAACTCCTAGTCTATTTTTAGTAAGACTGCAAACAGTTGCAAAACTATCAGAAGTCATGAACAAGAAACTGGAACTGCTGTCACAGGCTGATTTTGCCAGATAGTCTGCTAGCATATTGGCTTGTTTGTAATATGATCAGTACAACCTTCCACTTGGCACAACAACCTTTGAATAATTCAAGTTTAATGTACTCCACTTTTAACTTCCAATTACTCTGAATGCTTATAGATTTGTAGTAAGTTGAGTAGTGCAAATACTTGGGAAACATGAGTATTGAAAAGGCATTGTGTCATTAGAAATTCGGTTCATTTTGAGTCTTGATCGTCTCCTTAACGGATTCTCTCTTATTGTATATTGTAGTGCAAGTGATAATGAATTACCCAAAAAAAAAAAAAGTTTCAATTGACAGTTGAATGTTGTAAAATGGTGTTTATAGAGGCAAGGATCTAGCAATCGTTCTATTTGAATATACATGGATTTCAAGTTTCAACCTGAAGAAACAATGGTGCATTTCCTGCTATAGTATTTAACATATCAGTTGCAATCCATTTGATGCATGCCCCTGAAGAACTGCAAATGTAATTCTTGGTGTTAGGCTAGTGGGTTGAACAAATGCATAGGACATTTGTTTTTATTCCTTTTTTTTCTTAAATCTGGTTCAAAGCCAGCTGTGATATTTCTCATGAACTGCAAGTCCTGAAAAAAATTTCAGGGGAGTAATTTTGATGCGGTTGGAGCATGCTGGAAAGATTCAGTCAGCCTCACTAATCTCAGCAGCGGATACAGTGTCTGACATAGAAGAAACAGCTGCGGTGGTTGGATGATTAGTGAAGATTCTGCAAGACTACTTCGAGGTTTTAAGAATTTCATGCTGTCTTCGGAGGATCAAGGTTTGGCACCACACTGAAGATCATTTGGTGACATGGTGGAATTTCCAATCTGGACCTGCCAAGCAAATTTACTGAATCTGGAACTCCCAAGATTAGCCTGATGCAGCTTTTCTAACATTTCGTGGTCAATCTTGTAAATTGAAAATAGTACCTGAAAAGTAGGTCAATTTGTTAAGTTATATGGGGGCATACGTACACTAAAACGGTAAGATGTAAATTATTGCATGTTGGAAATTAGTTGTTATGGGCACCAGGCTGGCTTCTATGCTTGTATATTTTGTGATACGCAGGGCAATCTGATTTTTCACAATTTATGTTCAAGAGATACAAGTGACATATTTCGTTTGTCTGCCGGGCACCGATGCTATAGGCTAGCGGTATGGGAAAAGGGTTTGAATGACCTACAATGATCAATTCTGTTAAGGAACAAATTGGCTTGCTTGGATGATCAAACTTCCAGCCTATAGTAAAGCATGCATGGTCATCTTCTCCAAACGAAGAGAATAGGGAAGACAGTCTCTAAATGGGTTAATGGTTGAGTTACGAAAAAGCTCAACTTTAATCAGGGTCGAATCGTTTACTGGTTTCATTAGTGTCGCTGGAGTGAAGATTTATGGACTGTTTGAACACCTTGCTTTGGTCGTTGACTCATTAGCAGTTTTTGCTTCTGACGTTCCTGAATTTCATGAAGCTATTTCCCAAGGGCATTCTCCTTCGTAAATGTTTTTGATCTCGTCTCCTGGAAAGTGAAAAAGGCAGCTTGAGCTAGTGGGCTATTAAACATACCGACGGCCAGCAGGCCCTATTAAGTTCATCGTTATGCTTAGCCATTATTTAACAGCTACTATTAGCTAGATGTTGGTTGGTAATCAAACAATGACTTAATATTTATGTAATTGCTGTGCCAGATCACAGGAAACTTTCAATTGTATGTAAAATGAGTGTAGCTAGTTGATCATGGCTTGTCCAGAAATACCAACTTGGAATGCTAGCCTTTAGTGAAATCGAACCTGACATTACTAGCTCGGCTCTGGTGTAAAGTAATGATAAATTGAACGAAAGGGACAGCTGAATTACAGGTGAGATAATGCTCCATGCGTCACTGTGCTTCTAGTGCAGCAATTTCATATCTTACTTCTTCTATATGTTCATTTATGGCAGTTACAGCATCCTGCACACCTCGAATTGCCTCATTCAGTGCATTGTCATATTCAGCATCTGCCTCAGCATCTTCTGTTCCAGCAGCTTCTGTATTTTCATGTACATGCACACATTCATGTTCCATTGGCTTCTTGAATCTGCAATTCTCATGACTAAAAAGTCGCTCTGAAGGTCGGCCAGCTTTTTTTAGGACTTGAATTGTAGCAGTCTTTTGAAATCAGCAAAACATGCAAGAAATGAGATTTGGCTAAATAAAAAATAAAAAAGGTTGATTCTGCAAATGACCAGTATGAAATTATGCATAAATGAAATTAATAACATTACGGTGTACTCAAACATAACCTTAAAGCCTGAGAGAGGTCTAGCAACTTTTCCTATAAGGATGTCTAAAGAAATTGTGATTTTGCAGGAAACATACTTCACTTCACTGCCAAAGGAGAATTGAAATATAGTGGTAAATCTTCTGTTAGCTGATAAGTTTGATCACATTTCACCAATCCCTTTGCGATACTTCTGTGAATCTCGACATTTCTCACTAATAAATTTTATGAACACAGAACAAACTGAAGCAACAAGATGGGTGGCAATAACCATCTATTTACATGTAGGTTAAAATAGATTGACTTATTTACCCATGTATTCATATGCCAAAACATCCAAGCCAGCCAATACATCATGAAACATTCCATATAATCCAAAACTGCCTGATTGAATTCCTTGTTTTCGAAGGAATGAGAGCTGACTAGCTAATCAGCTAACATAGGAGTGAATTCTGAATTCTCATTGGGAAACCCCCTCACCTCAGGTGTGGAGGCACTATAAACAGAAGTTTCTAAAGATCTGCCAAAGACGATTTCGGAAAACTAATTTGGAGAAGGTGGCCTTTTCAGATCAGCTAGGGTAAAGACTTAAGGGAGAGCTTCTATTGATAGGTTTTGAACAGAATTGAACTAAAGTAACCTAGAATTTGCATTAACATTGGGTGGAAGTACCTTTGGACATGCATTTCAAAAATCAGAAGTCATGGATCTAATAGGAGGCAGGAACTAGTATTGGGCAGAAAGAATGAATCAGAATTATAGAAATGCTACTTAATTCCATTTATCAAATTGCAAGGAGGCAGGGAAAATTTATGGCCTCTTGAGGGAGTGTGTCTGGGCATTTTATGATGTGTAGAAAAAAAGTTCTAAAATGCTTTATTTCAATTGCAAGACTCGTCTTCATGGAAATGATATGATGGGTGCTGAATATATTCAACATTTAGCACCTCTCCTGGCAGTTGGTACATGTTAACTACCATTTCCCTTTACATTGAAAAGGATCATGTGGAATGCAGGCTAAGTTCTTCATTTCATTTTGACTTTAGGCTAGCAATAGTTTTATTTTGAAGTGTCAATACAGTTAAAACAAAAGCACATATTACAAATTTTGTTAAGAGAAATGTCAATCCTTGAGGATCGCTTTAGAATGTGATTACAGCTTTTACTCTCCCATGTGGTATGTTTCAATTAATTGAAATTTCACACCAGCACTTGCTTTTTCCAAGGAATTACTTTCAAGGCTGACATATATCGCTTGGATTAAGGAGACTAATATTTTGCATTGGCCATTCGTCTTCCCTTTCACATTGAAGTAAGGACTTTCTTTAGATTATGACTTCTGCCTTGGGTTCCCATTCTTTGTGGCCCCAATATTTACCAATTTAGAATTACATAACTTCCAGAGAGAGAAAATGCTTTCCTTTCTCTCTAGAAAACTACCTAAACTACCCTAAGAAACCACTTTTCTTAGGCCTCCCATAAGCACCCCCAACCCTTCCCAAACCCCTCTCTTTCTTCTCGCCCTTCTTCCCTAGTCCTTTTCATTCCCATCTATCCTTAACTATGGCTAGCGGTTCATCTAACTGGAAGCCTATTGGTGGTTTCTACCAAACCTTGGGAGTATTTTTTGCAACCAAGAAACCAGAAACCATGGTTCCACTTCCAATGAACCTGACCTGGTCCCATTTGGCATTAAGCCTACACAAGCTATTGTACCCGCGACCTACAATGTTGGAGAAAAAGTCACTGTTACATCAGGTATCCAAAAAGGAGGAGGACTATCTGCTTTTCAGAGAGTTACTTTTGGCAAAAAAAGAGAGATTTTTCTGCAAAAGAAAAAAGTAATGTCAACTCCTTTGCCTCATTTGGAAATACTACATTGGAGCAAGTAAATGACCTGATGGACAAATTTGAAAAGGAAAACCACTCTTCTGATTCAAAAATACCACCTTGGAGCATCACCCAAGCTTGTGACTCATTAGTAGTTCTTACTCAACATCCAAAATTCAAGCTGAAATTTCACCCTCCTATTTCCCGTGGCTCTATCCCTAGAGTAAGACCACCTCCCTTGGTCGCTACTCAAGGGGTGAAGAAATGGAGCACATGCTTGTTAGCTTCTTCCTCGGAAAGAAGATCCCCTTCTCTTTAGTCCAAACCACGACCCTAAGGATTTGGAAAGTCTAGGGTGTAATGAGCATCCTCTATAATAGAGATAGTTTCTTCCACTTCCAATTTGCCAACGATACATTCTAATCCTTCAGAAATGGAAGGTTGGAATGCCACTAATCAAGCCACAACCCTTGTGAATTCCGGCCTAGGTGATCTTCTCCGGAATCCCATGTGAGTACTTGGATGCAGTGGGTGTGAGTTACATTGCTAGTGCAATAGGTACTCCTCTCCAAGTAGACACGCTCACAGCATGCCAGGCAAGAGCGAACTAGGCTAGGGTGTTGGTGGAAGTGGATGCAATTGAAGAATCTATACCTCTAGTGGAATTGGAAAGGGAAGATGGGACCTCCATGCAGATTGAGATTGAATATTAGTAGCTTCCACCACGTTACTCCACATGCAAAGTCTTTGGACATTCATGTAGCTCTCAAACGAATTTTGAAGCGCAACCATCCAACAAAGCTTCCATCACGGAGAATAAGGTGAGGGTGAAAGTCCAACAAAGAGGGATAAAGAACAAAGTATCTAACACTCCACCTTTGTCCCTTAAAGAGACTACTCCAGCACTTAGCAAGGAAAAATCCTTTCCCATCAAGTAGTTCGACTCGAAGAAGGATGCATAGATGGAAGACTCAGAGGTCTTAGCGAAGGACACAGAGATGGAAGAATTAGAGGTCACAGCAGAAGACTTCACTTCGAGTAACATTGCAATCTGACACTAGACCCTACTTTGTCCCATATTCCAGAAACACCATTGTATGGAAAAATACCGAGTGATAGCGATGTCAAGAAAGAAGAGGTGAAAAAGAACGAGAAAACTGAGGAAGCAAGAGTAACCGAAGAATAGAAGAAAGACTAGAAAGAACAGAAGGAAGATTAGGTTGAAGCCACTCTCACTAATCCAAAACTATTTAGCTTGCTAAGAAGCTAGGATATGATCAGCTCGGCCTCATCCAATAGTAGGCAAGTGAAAGAAGAAGAAGAAATTCCTCAAATGCCAACGACGATATACATAATCGTCACCTCCATATCACAATGAATCTTGCTTTATAGAACATAAGAGGTTCCAATGACTCATTGAAGTGTGTAGAGGTTAGGAAATTTTGTGTAGAGAATGGTGTATCGTTCATGGGGTTGTTGGAAACTCGTGTAAACCAAAACAATGAAGATAGAGTTAAATACAACCTAAATGCTAATTAGAACTTTGTTATTAACTCCACTGCAAGGAAGAGGATATAGATAATATGGGATCCAAGAATTTGGAACATCAGAATAGAGAAGGATCACATGCAATTCGCCCATTGCTATTGCACGCTTCAATTTATCCATCTACGCATCTTTTGCTTATGCATCAAATTTGGATCAAGAGATGAAGATTCTGTGGAAGGAACTAGCTACGTTGTCAACATATTTGGCTGATAAACCGTGGGTAGTTCTTGGAGATTTCAATGTGATCAGATCAATCCAAGAGAGAAATGAGGGTAACACGAGACAAACTACAACTACGACGGAATTTGGAACATCAGAATAGAGAAGGAACACATGCAATTCGCCCATTGCTATTGCACGCACCTTAGCTTCAATTTATCCATCTACGCATCTTTTGCTTATGCATCAAATTTGGATCAAGAGAGGAAGATTTTGTGGAAGGAACTAGCTACGCCGTCAACATATTTGGTTGATAAACCGTGGGTAGTTCTTGGAGATTTCAATGTGATAAGATCAATCCAAGAGAGAAATGAGGGTAACACAAGACAAACTCCAACTACGATGGAATTTGTGAATTTTCTGGATGTCAGTTTGGGGGGAATTTTTTCTCTTGGTCAAATAAATGAACGGTTAACCCGATTTTGAAAAAACTGGATAGAATACTAGTTAACCAAAGTTGGTTAGCTAAATTTCCTAGCCGTGATGCCAATTTTATCTTTCCATTACTTTCAGATCATTCGGCTAAAGTTCTACATATGGAGCTTGGTACATTGAAGAGGAGATATCCTTTCAAGTTCTTCGAGTTTTGGATAGAATCCCTAGATTTCATCCCAAAGGTAAAGGCGATCTAGTCACATGAAATTAGAGGATCCAAATTCTTCCAAGTGGTGTCTAAATTGAAGCTACTCAAGAAGGAACTTAAAAAATTGAGTAGCTCTAAATACTCTCACCTTACAGTGAGGGTTAAGTTGGCTAAGGAACACCTAATAGCCACTCAAAGTTCAATTGCAAATGGGAATACTTCCCTTCTCAATTAAGAAAAAGAAGCTTTTTAAAGAATATTACCTGCTAAGAGGAGTGGAAGATTCTCTTTAGACAGAAGTTGAGGATTAAATGGCTAAAACTAGGAGATAAGAACACTGCTTATTTTCATAAAATGGTTAAACATAGGCAAAATAGGAATGCCATCTATACTCTGACAAAGGAGGATGGAACGGAGATCCATAGTGATTTTGATGTCCATGTGGAAGTTGTTGCTTCACTAAAATTTTGGGAGGCTAGCAAAAGTCGATATTAGTTTTAGAGGTGTAGAACTATGTCTCTAGAAGAATTTCGAATCAACAAGCCATATAAATCAATGCTCCATTCTCAGATGAGGAAATAAAAATGGCTTTTTTCAGTCAATCAAACAACAAAACCCCTAGTCCAAATGGATTTTTTGCTTAGTTTTTTAAAGTTACATGATCTATTATTAGTGCAGATATAATTGATGGGATGAATGGGTTTTTGATATTTGGAAAATTGCTAAAGAAATTGGACTGCATGATTATTTTTCTTGTTCCTAAGGTTGCTAATCCTACTAATCTCTTTGATTTCAAGGCTATATCCTGTTGCACTACCATTTATAAAGAAATCTTCAAGCCACTTGCCTCAAGACTAAAGATGGTTCTACCTTTGCTAGTGGGAAAAGAACAATTGGCATTCATTGGAGGTCATTGCATTTCAGACAACATTTTTGTTGCTCAAGAGTTAGTCAATAGATATTACACCAATAGAGGAGTCTCTCAATGTATACTTAAAGTGGACATCTACAAGGCTTATGATTCCATTAATTGGAATTTTCTGGAGGTAGTGCTAACCTACATGAACTTTCCACCACACTTTATCAAATTGTTGGTGCAATGTTTCTCTACTCGTAGATTTTCCTTCAACATCAATGGCGAATTAGTATGATTTATCCCTAGTTCGAAAGGCCTTAGACAAGGTGACACTATATCGCCTTATCTAGTTGTCCTTGGTATGGAAGTATATTAAGGTATTTTAAGGCAGCTCATAGACAATCCCAAATTCTCTTATCATTGGAGATGTAAGATGGAGTGATTAACACACCTTTGTTTTGTGGATGACCTCTTGATTTTTTGCAAAGGAAATGTGGATTCGATTGAGGTGATTAAGGATTCTTTTTAAATCTTTGACTCTATATCAGGCTTTAAAGCTAATAGTGGTAAAAGTCTTGTGTTCCTCTCTAGTGTGCCATCTCCAACAAAGGAAGAGCTCCTTAACTTACTAGGATACAAAGAGGAGACTCTCCCCATCCGTTACCTTGAGGTATCATTGTTTGCTTTCAAACTCCGCAAATCTGATTGTGATGCTCTAATTGAAAGAATTTTGGCTAAAATCACCTCTTGGATAGTTAAGTTCCTCTCCTATGTTGGACGACTTCAACTTATTAAGTCAATTCTATTTTCAATGCAAGTGTGCTGGGTATCTATGTTTATTTTACCTAAAAAGGTAATTGCTACTGTTGAAAGACATATGCGTAATTTCTTATAGAGTGAGAGGCCTAATATTTTAACAAAAGCCAAGGTAAGATGACAAGAGGTGTGCTCCCAGATTGATCAAGGTGGTTTGGGCATTCCTAAATTTGAGGTTTGGAACAAAGTAGCCCAACTAAAACATATTTGATACCTAGGTGAACATTCGGTAACAGGAGTTTGGGTAGTGTGGGTCCATTCTAATTTTCTCAAGAGATCCTCATTTTGGGCTACCAAAGTGCTCTTTAAGTGTTTTTGGAGCTTAAGAAAACTGTTAAAACTTCATCTGCTAACAAGAAACATGCTCAAGTGGGAAGTTAGAGATGGCCTTTCCATATCCTTATGATCGGATTTTTGGCTGCCATTTGGGCCTCTAAATCTGGTGCATAGCCTAGAGTGATTGCTAGTTCAAGCTTTTCCATTAATGCCAGACTATGTTCTATTATCTAAGGCAACAATTAGGAATTTCCACGGAATAACTTTTGGAATGAATTTACAATTCCCTATGATATAATCCCTACTCCACATAAAGTTGATAGGCTCACTTGGAGTAAGTACTCTTCTAGAATCTTTTCTATCAAAAGTTCCTATAGAGCTTTGACACCACACAATGGCCCTATCTTTTGGTCCAAACTAATTTGATACAAGTACTCCATGCCACGCCACTCATTCATCTTATGGTTAGGTTAGAAAAGGAAATTGCATATCTTGGATAAAATGAGTAATTGGGGAGTGACCACTTTAACTACATGCTATCTTTGATTGGTTGAGCAAGAAAATCATGACTATTTATTTTTTGATTGCCCCTTCTCTACATGTGTGGGTAGAGGTTTTAGTGGAACTTAAATGCCAATAATCCTTCTCATCTTGACAAACTGTATCCTTTGCCCTGATGAATTCAACACTTTCAAGCAATCCTATGGTCCCTACATAGAGAGTTGCCTTCACAACAGCAGTATATTGCATTTGGAGAACAAGGAACTTAACTCAACTTGGATCTCCTATGCCTTTGACGTTGTCTTTAACTTAGACGAATTTTAACTTACTCTAAGCTTCTTATACCATGATTTGGTTTACACAAGTTTTCATACAGTTTTTTGTAAAATTCTAATTCTAGAATTGAATTTTGCTGTAACCCTTTCTTGCGTCTAGTGGTTATATATTCTCCTCTTTATTTTAATACAATTACTTGTAAAAAAAAAAAAATAAATTTACCAATTTATTTTTGAGTTATTATCGCATTTACTATCTAAACTTTCGTCATTTTACAACTAAATACCTAAACTTAAAAAAAAAAAAGATCAATTTACTCCCTAATTGAAGTTTTTGAGGTCACTTATGCTTAAGCTTTGTTAGTTTATGTGGATATCTTGATCAACTACAAAGTGATGTGTACAAAAACAATATTATAACATTATAGGACTCCAGCTAAACTTTCACATGGATCTAAGATTAAAAAAAAAAAAAAACGTTTGCAAAAAGGAAAACCGCTCAACCATCTTTATCGAACATGCTCTACACATGAAGAAAACTGCTCAAACATCCACAAATCTACATCTCATCCTCCTTGTCTTCAGCATTTCCATGAAGAAAACCACTCTACCATCCATAAATCATCACTCCCCACAATCTACATCCTTGTCTTCAGCATTTCATCAAACATCTTTCTAGAACTCTTCAAATCACCAATGCTCAATCATCCACCAATCATTCCAACTCACAACTTCATATACCCAAACAGCATTTCATAAGAAAACCACTCATCCTTCTTCACATTTCCTGAACTCACATACCCAACAAACGAAAATGCCCAGTTTAGCATGACTCGGAACCATAGTTGACTCTCCTCTCAAACATTTCCTTAAACATGCTCTACACATTATCAACCAAACCCAATTGTGGACCCAATTCACAGTCTTCTCTTCAACTCTATCTTCATAATTAAAACCCTAGCCTTCAATCCACAATTGTAGAAGACAATCCCATTGCTCTTGGATGATGACCGCTTGGTTAAAGCTATGGGTGTGCTAGACAACTTCACCATCTTCAACAATTTGATATCTTTTCCTTCTTCCCCTTCCCCAATTAAAAAAAGGGCATCTTACTAATATGAGTTTAGAGTTCTCTTTGGTGTTTGGTGCTTTTGATTTTAAACTAGGTTTTAAGATGGGGGAATCTCAGTTAGGGTCTTCATCTTAATATAGGTGTGATGGAGAAGGGAGAGTGTTGTAAGGGTTTCTAGATTGAGAAATTCCTTCCTTCTCTTCTCTTATTATTTTCTTCTTTTGCTGATGTGTTTTTCTTTTTTCTTTTTGGTTGCATCTTAAATCCATGTGGAAGTCAATCTGGAGTCTTGTAAGGTCAGAATATTGTTTTTCATACATGTATCACTTTAGGGTTAGTTAAGATATCCACATAAGCTAACGGAGCTTAACAGAGTTACGTTGGGTAGATGACAAAAGTGCTGACGGTAAATGCGACATTAATTCATTTATTTTTTGAAGAGAAACTTTGGCAATTCTCTTTTATGGTTCATTAACACCCAATTTCTAGCCTT
Organism: Laguncularia racemosa; assembly: GCA_037954665.1. Taxonomy (NCBI): domain Eukaryota; kingdom Viridiplantae; phylum Streptophyta; class Magnoliopsida; order Myrtales; family Combretaceae; genus Laguncularia; species Laguncularia racemosa. Next base: position 176,560 of record JBBMOL010000071.1, on the reverse strand, counting down.
TAGATGTTGGAAACTCTATTTTTTCTGTACTATGGATGTATCATAAGATTTTTTTTTTTAGGGTAATGCAGGGGCATAGCCATATTATAACTGGCTACTTTTGGGCACACAAACCACCCTATAAGACTCATGTATTGAGTGAGAATAGCTTACATTATGTAGGTAACCCCAAGAAGTGTTCATAGTGAGGTTGGAACCTAGGACTTCATGCAAGTTTTCATGAATGCATCTAACAACTTAATCACTAGGCCAACCCCTTGTCGGTAAGTATCATATGATTTGATGCAAAGAAAACTTTCTTAAAAGAACCCAGAAAGCAGATTATATCACTCATCAACTACTTGCCTTGCTAAAATAGTTCATGGGTGATAAATTCACCTAAAGATGATCTTAAGAATAACAAATTAGACATCTACAATACAGCTAATCAGGACATATATTAAGAAATCACAGGTTGAGGGTAAAATGTACCAGCTGTAATTTCTGCTTTTCTTGTACTTGAACAGCCCTGAGTAATTGAGCTAGATCAGCTCGGCTAAAATCAGGATTCTTAAATAGGGACTCCATGTCAAGAACCTGAACAAATGAAAAACATTTGAGCTAATGGTGTTTTATACTGTAACAAACACTAGGACTAAAATGAAATAGCTGCAATATAAGGAAATTATTGTAAATCACACTTGTTTAGAGCAATAATTGAACTCTACTGTGATCTCGCTGCAAAGCTGCTGGTAAGCCAATTCTCCTCCTGAAACCATATACTCTTCAAACCCACTGTGACAGTAAAATAAGAAGGTCCTTTAAAACAAATCATGTAGAGAAGATGAGTGTATTGGAGTTGACCACTTTAGATCATTTGTGCAGCTCATAATTTTATCTTTATCGTGTTGAACACCAAATTTGTTCAATTGTTCTATTTTGCACATAGGATCACAATAAATCAAAAAATGTTAAAACCTCTAAGCAACGCAAGAGTAACCAATGCCAGCACAAGAAATTTGCCATCAGCATAAACACATTACACAGTAGTTACTATAATTTTGTGCAAGTGATCAGATTAGTCTCTAAAACTATCAAGAGCCAAATTGGGGAAATTTGCTGAAACCGGCCTATCTCTAGAAAAACTCATTCACACCAAAATATTGGATTCTTTTACATGTTTGCTGTGGAGAACAACTTTTCAAACATATATTGCGTTTGTTTCATCGAAAATGTTTTTCAAAACTTTGTGATAGGAAATACAGGGATTACTGGGAAATCATTTTAAGCCAAATAAAAATGCTCATTACAGATGAGGAAAATGGTTTTCTGTTTTCAAAAGTGGAAATCATTTTCCGCAATTTCTGACCTTTATGTCACCCACTACTAATCGCCACAAGTTGTTACTATCGCCATCAATTAAGCTATCACCATCAATAAACTTAATACCCAACAGACCATACGAAACATTAAAAAGAAACTGGAAAATGTTGTCCGCAAAACAAGTGCAACCATGAGTTTTAATTGTTATCACAATACGATTTTTAGAATGCAATCAATTGGGCACTAAAACTAAAGATTTCATGATGAATTAAACATTGAAAAACCACCAAACCAAACAAGCCCATTTTTATAAGTAAGGGAAACCAATCGATCAATCAAGTGATAGGGAAAAGGAAAAGAAGAGCTGACCGTTTGAGTCTGGCGTAAGCTTGGGCTCTACGTTGTTGGAGTCCGAGGAACTTACATAGATGACTGAGGGTTTGAGAGGAAATCTGCGTTTCCGTGTCCATGTCCATGTCGTCCCTTATTGTTACCTTTTCGTCGAATTCCTCCATGAATCTAGTCCTGTCTGCTCTCTGTTCTCATTTCAAGGTCATCAGAGTGGGGAGAGGTAATCCCAACATCATCTGGCGTGATAGATAAGATAAATTCGCACTTTCAAAAAGTGCTACGGAATTGTAATTATCGTTGTAAAGAATAAAGAGCTAATGAAATAAATATTTATTGTTTAAATTGCAAATACTTTCACGTGCACTTTTCCATTTTATGGGATTAAAAAGCATTTCTTTAAGATATTGGATTTTTTTAAAGAAAATTTGAAATTTGAAATACTCAATTTAAAGATAAAACGTTGAGTACAGCGTGAAAATATAAATATAGTGCATTTGTAATTTTTTTTTTAATTTTAGTGTTCTTTTTTTATTATATTATCCATTGGATAAGGTTTGAATGCATTAATAGGGTTTTAAATGTATAATTTTAAATATAAGAGTAATAAGTACATATAAAGTAGATATAAGATAATGTATCAAATTACCCATATTTACAATATTTCTTACAAAGAATAAGGTAATTTATTTTATTTGGACTAAGTTCATGTACAAATAAAATTACAAATTTCAGCATAAATTATGAATTTGTTTTAGGGAAAAATTATTATAAATAAGGGCATCAATGTTTGGGGTTAAATTCGAATAAGAAATTAAATTTTTAAGTGATTAAAATAAAAAATTAGTATTATACTCTATGATTTAAATAAAGGATTTTGCTAAGACATCGTTATAATAACATTAACTTAATTTGATGTGGCCATTATTTAGTAGGTGATGCTAGCGTGATGCTTACATGATTATTTTATTGCAAATAAAAAGAAAAAAAAAGGATATAAAATTAGGAAAAAAATACCTTAAAAATAAAAAAGATATATATGAAAGTAAAAAAAAGAAAAGAAAAAAAGTATAAAAGTGCCAAAAATAAATTTTACAATATATATATATATAAATTAATATAATTAATCAAAAAATAAAAAAAAAGTGTAAAAAATTAAAGAAAAAAATGGTTAACCACGAACAAAAGGCCTATTTTTATAAGTGGGCTATAACCCACTTGCATTTTTTTGATCATTTTGGCTACCCCATGATAAGGGTGTAATTCACATTTCCTTTTTTTTTTTCATTTTTTAATATATATATTATAATCTTTTTGTTTCAAAACTTTTTCTTCCTCTTATATATCTTTTTATTTTTGAGATATTTTTTTTATAATTTTACTTTTCTTTTTTATTTGTTGTAAAATAGTCACATAAGTGCCAAGTAAGCACCATGTAAGTGTCAGTTGTCAAATAATAACCACCTCAGATCAAGTTAACATTACCATACGTTATGGTAAAATCCATTATTTGAATTATACAGCGTAATATTGATTATTTATTTTAACTACTCAAAAATTCAATCCCTTATTTAAATTTGATAAAAAAATATTGATATCCATGCTTGTAATTTTGCCCTTTTTATAGTTAAAGTACAAACTAATAAGAATAGTCTAACCTATGTAAATAATTGGGTTGCAAGTTGGTTGGATCATGTATGGATTTTGACAATATTGAATTCGATAAAATATTTCCATATTGGTCTAATATAGGTTTTTAGTAAGGATAAGTGGATAGCCCTATTGTATAAGGTACTTATCCATATCCTATTCAACTGGGCAAGTTTGGAGAGGGTATTAAGGATGACAAAGTAGGTTTCGAGTATAAATTTTTGGAGATCTACTTTTATAAGGTAGGGTATGGGTATGAGATCTTTCTAGCTTGTACCTACCTTAGAACTTGTGCTAAAAAATATATAGAGTATAGATTTCAAGATACCCTATACTTGTCATATAAAATATTATTAAATAATATTAATAAATAAATAGTTAATAATAATATATTACATTTTTTAGTAATAAATACTTTAGTAAAAAAAAGAATTTAAATTCATAAGTTAATAACCCTAAACAGTTAAATCTAATATCACTCTCCGTTCTTTCTTTCTTTCTTTTTTATTTTTTTTTCTTCCTCATTTTCCTCTCTAACTTTAAATTTTCTATTCTTTTGCCTTATTCTTTTTTCATTTATTAAGTAGCAAGATTGTAGAACTTGAAATAGTAAAGGTAAAAAAATTACTTTTTTTTTAATTTCATATATTTTCTTATAAGTTGCATAAATTTTGTATATTAAAAAAATTTATGATTCACACATGAATTACTTTTTTAATATTACATAAACTTAAAATTTATAGAAAGAAAGATAAAATTTACAAGTGTTACAAGGTACATGGTATAGGGTGATTTCAGGGTGTTATAAGATAGGTTTAGATTCTAAAAATTAAGAACTTATACCTTATAGAGTAAGGTACATGATAGGAATCAACTTCCTGTTAGATCGCTTACACGAGTTAGAATAAAAAGGACTTCAAAATTTGGTGTTGTGAGTTTTGAGAAATCAGCTTATGGAGGATGAAATAGGGTTCAATGAAGGATTTGATATTTATTTGAAGAGTTTAGATGGTTACACTTTGATTGTACATACTTCAAAAGATGAAGAAAGTTGCTTAGAAGCAAGAATGGAAAGACAAGAGATCAACATGCTCATATATGGGGGCAAGTCATGTATAACATGAAGCTACATGGCCTTTAGCATGGCTATATGGCCAAGCATGTATTTTTTTAGAACAAGGGGGTGTCAACACATGCATGTCGAGTTGGAACATGTCCGTGCTCATGGTCATGCTATAAGCTATGCTACTGACTGTATTGAAGCTATAATTTCGAAGATGACTATTTCCTTGTTATTTTCTTTAGGTTTTGATTATATAAACAATTTCTTAAATTACTATTATGTCCTTTTAGTATCCTATACTATAAATTGCTGGTGTAAAACATTGTTTGGGATCCTTCTAGCAATTAATATCAATCGAGAGTTTTTTTTTTCTACTTTGTTCTTATCAATTCATTATTTGAATTATGGTGAATACTGTGTTTATTCTTATTGTGCGTAATATCGATAGAATTAGATGTTAGTTCAAACTCTCAAGTGCATAATATTTTGAGGGGTTCTCCATATCCTCTTATTATTATTGAAAAGAAATAATATATGATGAAAATAGTGTTTTTCAATTTTCAAAGCAATCAAAGATTACATATATATACTAGTTGTGATACATCAAGATCCTATTTTATTGCCTATAATCATGTTTATTTACAAACAAAGAAATAAATAATTACATACTAATCTTCCATATTCAAGAAGATTGGCAGCCGATCTTCAATGTTTGATAAGATTGATAGTAGATTTGTGCTTATCTTCCTTTAACACTCCCCTTCAAGTTGGAGTGTATGTTAATGATACCCAACTTGCTAAGTAAAACTTCAAATTGTGCAGTACTTAATGGCTTGGTAAACAAATTTGCTAGTTGGTTTACACTTTAAATATAGGCTATTCAAATCATTTCCTTCTTGAATCTTCTCACATACTAAGTGGCAGTCTATTTCTATGTATTTTGTCTATTCATGAAAGAGTAGGTTTGATGCTATATGCATGGTAGCTTTATTATCACAAAATAAAGTCATTGGTTGTGTGTGGCTCACTTTTAAGTCCTTCAAAATATTTTTCAACCATGTAACCTTGCAACATGTAGTAGCCATAAATCGACACTCTGCCTTTGCACTTGAACGTGACATCGTTGTTTGTTTCTTAGTCCTCCAAGAGACTGGTGCTTGACTAAATAAAACACAATAACTTGTAATAGATCTTCTTGTGTCCTTGCAACGAGCCCAATCGGCATCACAAGATGCTTGTAACTGTAATGAACCTATATATGGTAATAATATACCTTACCTAGGTGTTTGTTTGATGTATCTAAGCACTTTATGAGCTGCTTCCAAATGTGATTGTCAAGGTTTGTCCATAAACTGACTCAACGTATGGATAACATAAGTGAAGTCTAGTCTAGTTATGGTTAAGTAGATTAACCTTCCAATTAACCTTCTGTACATCAACACATCATCTAAAATCTTCCCATCAAATTGTGTAAGTGATCATTTTGTTCTACAGGAAATCGAGAAGATTTGACACATAAGAATCCGACATCGTCTAATATTTCTAAGGCATATTTTCGTTGTGATAAAATGATTCCATGTTGTGATCTTGCGACCTCTATGCTAAGGAAATATTTGAGTTATCCTAAGTCTTCAAGTTTGAATCGCTTGGATAAGAAAAGCTTGGTATTTTCTATGTCCTGCAAATAATTTCTAGCGAATATCACATCATCAACATATATAAGTAGTGCCAAGAAACTACCTTGTCGACTTTGGACAAATATAGAATAATAAAAAAGTGACTGTCGGAATCTTGAAGCTTTAAGTGCATTAGACAACTTCATAAACGATTGCTTGCAAGCTTGCTTTAATCCATGTAATGATTTATGGAATTTACAAACGTGCTTCTCCCCCTTTCTTTCAAAACTAGGAGGCAAGGACATGTATACTTCCTCATTAAGATCACCATTCAAAAATGCATTGTTAACATCTAATTAATGTAGATGCCAACTACACAAGGTTGCATCACTAAGCAATACTCAGACTGTTACCATTTTAGCCATTGGTGCAAAAGTTTCCTTATAATCAACTCCTTTAACTTGATTGTAACCCTTGGCCACCAATCGAGCTTTATACTGTTTAATTGTCCCATCAGCTTTGAGCTTTATTTTATAAACCCATTTGTAACTAATTGGTTGCTTATGAGATGGTAATGGCACCAAACTTCAAGTCCCATTATTCTGCAACGCAGTGATCTCATGTTACATGGTATCATGCCACTTTGGATCTTTGATAGCCTGTGAATAACTAGTGGGTCTCTTTAGGAGAGTAAGTTGAGTAGCATAGGCTGTATGGTGAGGAGAAAGTTTATCATAGGACAAAAAAAAATGAGAGAGAGGATGAGCAGTACCTGAACATTTGATCGAGTTTGTGAACGATGATGGTTTGGATCTTGAAGGGAGGGCCATCTCAACATGGAAGTCTTGCAAATATTATGGAGCTTTGGTGGATCGACTATTAAGGCGAAGTGGTTAAGTAGGCACATATATAGCTATTTCATTTTGTGCATGAACATCTTGTATAGGTGGTGAAGAACGCTCATGTGTGGATATGGTGAGGTTTTGTGATTCATCTATTCTAGTAAGTGGAGAAGACTCTTGTGGCATAATGGAAGTGGTAGATGTGGATGGAGAATCAAATGCAAAATCAAAGTTTGACTCATTGTTTGGAAACATTGGTGCATTAGAATCATTTTGAGTTATAGAGGATTGTTGAGAAGCAAAAATGGTTTCAAAGAAAGTGACATCTCTTGAGACTAGTAACTTTTTTTGGTCAACATAAAAAACTTAGTGTCCCTTTTACCCATATGTAAGGAAAATGCATTTTGAAGCCCGATGATCAAACTTACAGCGATTTTGTGCATGAGTGGAAACAAAAATAAACAACCAAAGACATGTAAATGTGAATAATTGGGAACCTTGTTAAACAATTTTTTGTATGGAGTCTTTGATGAGGATCAGCTAGCATCTAAAAGGAAGGAACCAAAATCTCATGATCCATTACATGGTATTGGAGGCCCGATGACCTAAGCTAGAGCTACAAGGATGAACGAAGCTCTACAAGGATTAGTCATGGACCTACAAGCTAAGGAATCAAGTTACACTAAAGGAGAACCAACACTTATTAACTTGATTCACGTTTCCATGGAGGGATGCATTGATTTAGAGGCCTTATAAATTAATTTTATTAAACCGAAAAGGGAGAAGTACATTCGATTTTGTTATTTGTTATGTTTTTGTTTTATTTGTTTGGTTTGTAATTTATATTATTTAGTTACCTATTCTGTTATATGAGAATAAGGAAACAAATAGATTAGGCAACTTAGGTTTTTCATATTATTGTATGTACACTATATAAAGCTGTGTAAGGGGTTGGCCATGAAACATCTAATCATTGAATTGAAAACACAATTTTGTGAGATTACTAAATCCCTCTTTTTGTTCTTTTGCAAAAGAACTCTTCCATAGGAATTCTCAACTGAATTGCTTGGAAAACCCTTTGATAACTTAGGCTTCAATTAACAGGTATGATTGGGGTCTAATTACGCTACACTTATTTAAGACGATCTTCGAGGTAATTGAATCCAATAGTGACATCGGGGTTCTAGGTTTAACATACCTAGGGTTTTATGCATAAGTCTTTCCTTGAAGAAGAGGAGTGGGTGTTCGATTTATGAGATATGTTGAAGTAAGGAAAACATTACCCCAAAATCGATTAGGAAGATCGGCTTGAATGAGAAGAGTTCATGCTATATTTAACAAATGTCCGTGTTTTCGCTTGACAACACCGTTTTGTTGTGGTGTGTTAACACAACTTGTTTGATGAATTATACTCTTTTGTGCATAAAAGTTCTCAAGTTTGAATTTAGGACCATTGTTACTACGAATGATTTTGACCTTGGTATTGAATTGATTTTCTACCATATTAATGAATTTGACCAAAAGATCTCTAGTATCTGATTTGTGTTTCATAAGATAAACCCATGTGCATCTAGTATGATCATCAACAATGGTAAGAACATATTTTTCACTTGAAATGGAAGCAACTTTATAACCACCCCAAATGTCAACATGAATCAAATCAAAACAAGATGCACTATTAATGGAACTTGAAGGAAAAGCAAGTCTTGTTTGTTTGGCCAACGGGCAGACTAAACACTTGTTTGTATTACAAGCTTTATTCTTGAAATGAAAAAAGAAGAAGGAAATAACGAGGTAACTTTAGTTGAGGGATGCCTAAGGTGTTGATGCCAAAGAGATGAGTTTGAAATTTGTATATGGTTGTACATTTTGTTTAAGATAGTAGAGGCCCTCTCTTTCAATTCCCGTCCCAATCATCTTCCCTAAACGTAGGTCTTGAATAAAACTATATTTGTTTAGAAAGGTGGTTATGTAAGATGAATCAAGGACTAAGTTGCTTAACAAAAATAAGGAACACATAAAACATCATTAAGAATGAGATCATGAGTTAGAACAACTTTGCTAGTATGGGTTACTTGTGCTAATGAGCCATTTGGTAATTCAACAGTATGATTATTGACAAGCTTTGAATATGTGAGCAATTTTGGATCAGAAATCATATGGTCTATACATCCAATATCCAAGATCTAAGTGTTCCCTTTTCAATTAGAGACATGTGAGAAGGCACTACTTGAGAGTTCTTCATGAGTTGTGCAAGTAGTAACATGATTAGCAGAAGAAGATTTAGCTTTTAACATGTCCAGTGTTGGCATAATTCAACAATATGATTGGGATTGTCCCATTTTGTTCTTGAAGGCATGCCTCTTGGTTTATCATCTCCCACGAAGGTCAGCTAAGGTATGTTATTTGTGTTTTATTCTAATACCCAAAGCAATGCTTTGATACCATGAAAAGAAACAATATGTGATGAAAATAGTGTTTTTAAATTTTCAAAGCAATTAAAGATTACATATATATACTAGTTGTGATACATCAAGATCCTATTCTATTGCCTATAATCATGTTTAATTATTTACAAACAAGGAAACAAATAATTACATATCAATCTTCCATATTTGAGAAGATTGACAGCCAATCTTCAATATTTGATAAGATTGATAGTAGATTTGTGCTTATCTTACTTTAACAAATATTAACCATAAAGATTCGATTTTTATTTTATAAGTTCAAATTGAATGTCTTCTACATCAATATGGGTAGATTCTTCTATTCTATTTATTCTATATCCACTCATTCCTAATTTTTAGAAAATTTATAATATCTATAGAATTGAATAAGGTTTCAAAATATTTTTAAAAAAGGCTAAAAAAAAAAAACCAGGTTGGTAAAACATATAAATAAGGACATTGGTGCATAATATGAGACACACCATAAAACCTAGAATATGATAGTTTTTGATAGAGTGGATTTGGAAGCTGCAATCTAGTTTTGGTAAGCTAAATGAGATTTGAGGAGAGAGTGACTTTGGGCGAATAAAAAGTTGCATTTTAGCATATTTATTTTAATAATATCCTTTATTAAGTATATGGCATATAAGAATGCTATATCATATCATCAACATTACCATTCTTGTTACTACTATTATCGGCGTCACATCACCACCAACTATGACCAATCAATTACCTTAACTATTACCCCACGGCAACTACTATTATGCCGCTGTTGTAAGGTTTTCAATTCAGTAGTCTCCTTGACATGTAACAATGACGAACTTAGATAGACATTTGATTACAATAATCAGTAGCCTTTTAACACAAGCGAGATGCGTGTTTTCATTGTGAAATATGGATGTTATTTTCAAATATTACTTTTAAATATTTTAATATTAATTTTCTTTTCCCATATGTAACTCTTATCATGTCCAAATTTTTAAAATTTGTCATGTCACATATCCATATGGTTCCTGTATTGCATATATTAATAGTGGTGCTTCATAGCATTACATTCATATTATTTTCAATATATACAGTTCAAAATATTTATAAGTTTTTCTTTTCTTTTTTTTTTTCTGGCTAAACAAAAATATTTATAAGTTGATATACGGATTTAGGACTAAAGCTTTTTGAAACAACTTTTTGGACGAGTTACTAGATGGACAAAATCATACAAATGAAACCCAAATAAACCAGTGACATACTTTAATAAGAACTACATGGTATATTTTTGCGCAAAGCACATTATTTTCCACAAACAGATTGGACTTATTGTGATAGAGACAGCACAAAGTCGACATAATTTTCATTCTCGTGCAAGAGAATTTGTTTAGAACCCGTTATTATATTGATTTTTTTTGGTTAATGCGTATTTTAAAATACTTATTAAAAGCTGAGTAAAGGATGTGATACATTTCTCATATTGATTAGGCGAAAAACTTTTTTATTCAGTGCGTCCAAAGCACTCGTTAACTTCCACGGCCTCGTATTTCTTGGCGATCAGATGCTCATCCAAAGCCTCCACGAGGCCTAAACAAAACCGGAGATAGTTATGTGGCAGCATCAGTCTCCTCGATTTTCTGGTAAGCCAGGATGGCTTTACCAACTGCAGGTCCATCATCCTTGGGGATCACTTGATACATAACCTTGAAGGTCTTGTATTGTTGGAGGATGTGCCTGTCCACAGCAACCAATGACACTGCCTTAGCTGTCTCGTCTATTTCAAGTCGTTCCTTGAACACCTCCTTTTCTCCATCTGTATATATTTGTATACATTAGAAGATAAAAAGTTAGGGAAATAAATACATGAAGAAGTACTGGAAAGTCACAATACTTACTAGCTTGATGAAATGGGAAACGATATGATACGTATTCATGTCTAGGCTCCAAATATGCAAACTTGGAACTTAGTTTTTTGGCTTTCTTCTTTGGCATTTTCTGTATTATGAAATTCAAGAGATTCTTCAAACATGATTAAAGTCTAGACATACACAGCCAGCCATTTGGCAGTAGTTTCAGCAGATGATGAAGAAAGGCCCACCAGTGCATGCTTCATGAGCTCGGCATAGTTTACGTTTTTTAATATTGGTTATAAACTTTAAGAAATCAATTATATAAAAAGGTAAATAACTTTTTTATTTGGTATTTTAATAAAGTGCAACCCGGAAGATATCCGTTAACATTTTGCAACGTTATTGTTCATGTTCCAAATCACAGGGGCATGGTGGCAGTAATTTTAGGGTTTTATGTCCAAATCGAGTAAAACGTTCTTATACTGATCAGCACCGTGGTGATTGTGCATAGATCATAAATTTAAAACTAGAAAAACTTTTAACAGGTTTCGATCTACGGAATGGAGGAAATGGAAATATATAGAATCAGAAGAAACCTGCCTATGGTATATTACCATTATTTGACAGAGCCTGGAGTTTGAAAATCTCCTTCGTGGACTTGAACTCCTTGAATACTATAAATCCGGGGAGGCAGTTGCCAAGTGATGAATTTCCTCACGAAGACATTTGTGGAACAAATCCACCGGAGATTTCAGTTCTACATCTGCCTCAATTTTCCTCTCTACACCCATAATTTTAATAGAAGAAATATTGTAGAAAATTAATTAGAGGACACTTGTGAAGACCTGTCCTTGGTTCTTCCCTATTTATAGAGAAGTTTCTCTTTCAAAGTTGATCTGTTAAAGAAAGAGGAAGGTTTCCGTGGAATTAATACCTGCTGCACAATGGATCAGTGATATGTAATTATTAATAAAATTTTAAGATGAAAAAATACATATAATATCATTATCATATATTTAAATATTATTGATATTTATTTATTACTTATCTAAATAAGTGATGCATTAATACTAATAAATCTTTTTTAATTAGTTAAGGAGTGCATAGTTGGTTGCTAACCTTAGTTTGTTCATGAAAATTATAAAAGCATTTTTGATCTAGTTTATGGTGGGTGTGGTTTTATATTTTTATATGTTACCATTAGTAAAATCATAAAACTACACCTGATTTAGTGGAATTAAAATTTAAAATTCATTAAATGGGTGCCTCGAGTTTAATTTCATGCTTGATTATTTAGACACTATATAATTTAATAGTTTACTTGATTCAATTTAATCAAAATCTTAACTCATAAATAAATGAGATTAATATTGGCCCATAAAAATATAAAGTACATCGGATATAGCATATACTCAAATTTTTATATTAATTATGAATTAAAAAATTTATCAACTGCCATGTCTATCATTCAAGATACAAAGCTCCATCCTTCTTCCATTCCATGCAAGTCCCACTAACATTAAAAACAAGACTCCCTCATGCACATTTTAGGAGAGTAGAAAATAAATTTAACAATTCAATACATTTATCTTTTTGTAGAATATTGCTGTGCAGTATTTTAAAAACTATCTCTACTTTTTATTTGCTTCTTGTTTCTTTTCAATTTCTTGTATCGATTATGGTATAAGGGGTATTCCTATTTCTATAAAATTTATATTTACCAGTTAAGAATTTCACGTATCCTAAAGCAAAATGTACGTTGACAAAAGTAAGTATAGCAAAACTGCCCTTTGATCAATGTTAGATGAAAAAAGCAACTACTAACTGGTAAGTTATTTCAATAATAAAAGGAAGCTAAGGGATCGCATATTCCTACTGCCTCGTCCTAAAGAGATTGCTCTACTACTAGAGACTAGTGATTATTAAATTGTAACAGATCAGGTGGGCATTGGTAGCTAATAATATTACTCTACTAACCAACAGAAATACCAAAGCATTATTATCGCTTGGAGCATACTTCCAATAAAGTGAACATTGTCATGCGAAATATATGGCGATCTAGAATTGATGTACTGTAATTTTTTTTTTTTGCTATAGAATAAAGGATTTAGAGAGCAATCATGTCCACTGAGTAGTTTGTTTACTACTCGACAAATTAATCTTGGAAACAACTTCAGTCTGTTCATAGAGAATATATATCATTTTAATTTTGGAAATTATGGTATAATCACTTGTGTACACTCTTGAAAAATATTAAGTATTCACGAACTATAGCAATTGCAATAACTGTACAGTTATGAATAATTAAGTTGGCTTCATGTTAATATTATACATGTAAATACTATTATTTTGTATTTATATTGATTGGTTCATGTATCAATTTTATATTGGATATTACTGTTAGTTAATTAGCAAGTAGTTTCTATTCTTAGAAGTAGTATAAATAGTATTTTTATACAGATGAAATATAACAGAAAATACATTTACTTACTTAACTCTTTTGGACTTCCTCTTGTGTGCTCTATTCATTGTCCTTGGAACTTTCTCTTACGGAGCTTTGCTTCTGATCGTGAAGCTTGTTTATATGGTGTTAGAGCTTCATTGGTAAGATCTAATACAACTTTTACTTTCTTGAACAAGATTGTTCTTGTATAATCATGAGTAGCTTGGTTGAACATGGTAGTTCTGCAGTTGAACAAAATTATAATTTTTCTAATTGGGATCCTTTATTTCTAATAGAATCTGATAATCCTAACATGGCTATTGGAAATATTATATTCAATGGTATGAATTACTTAGCTTGAGCATAGTCAGTTAAGATGGGATTAGGTTCGAAAATGAAGTTAGGGTTTGTTGATGGAAGTTTATCTAAACCTAATTCCAACTCACCAGATCTAATTCATTGGGAAAGATGTGATTATATGTTGTGATTATGAATTTTGAATTCCATGGTTAAGAAAATTTCTCAAAATTATGTCTTTCCTCAATGTGCGTATGACTAATGGAATGAAGTAAAGGAGTAGTATGGACAAAGTAGTGGACCCCTAATTTTTCAACTCCAGCATGAAATAAGTAATCTAAAACAGTTGAATCAATTTGTAGTAGCATACTATGACAAGTTAAAGAAATTTTGGGATGAGTTGCAAGTTTTACATGCTTATCCCACTTGTTTGTGTGATGTTTTAGATTATTGCACTTGTCGACTTAAGGAGCGTATTATAGCATTTGAATATGAATCTAGATTGATTCAATTCTTTATGGTTTTGAATGAAAGCTATGAGATGGTGAAAAGTTAGATTTTAGCAATGGACCCTTTGCTTATAGTAAATAGGACATATTATTTAGTCCAACAAGTTTAGAGACAACATCAAATCACTACTAGAATGTCACTTGAAATGGAGATGTGTACATTCCAGTTTAATCGCATTTCAACTAGAATAGTTGGAAACATTAATAGGAACGATGTTAATAGTGGTGTTGACAAGAAGAAAGACATTGCAAAAATGAAGGACATAGTATTGAGACATGTTTTCAACTTGTTGGCTACTTGGACTGGTATAAAGGAAAGAAAATAAGCTTGGGAAAAATCTATAATAAGACAGCAATGAACTGCGTTAGCACTTCTTTGGATACTAGCTACTCTACTATAGCAGGATACCCTATTGTAACTTCGCTAGATGACATTTCTGATACAGTTTTGTTTGTAGGAAGTGTAACATGTTCAGTTGTTCATTCTGGTCCAGTTTGAGCATTTTGGTACAGCCTTTGGTTCCACCTACGATCCCAAGCTACCGCATGGTTTATGCAATGAAATCATGAAGCTAATGTAGGGGAAACAACATGCAAATGTAGCGAATTTGAGCTCCATCAATTTTGCAAGTATAACATCCTCTCTCTCTCGTTTTAATATAGTGAATAGTGATATAGGATCTTAGATAATTGATTCAAGGGCCACAAATCATATTGCACCTCATTTTTCTCTTCTTTTTGATACTTTAACCTCATCATATCCAATTTCAATCCGCTTACTAGATGGATGATTCAAATCAGTCCAACTTTGTGGTTTTGTGCATCTTACTTCATCCCTTACTTTATGAAATGTCCTTTATGTGCTAGATTTCTCTCACAACTTGTTATTTGTGCATCATGTACTAAAAGACAGCAAGTTAATGGCTTAAATTAATCCTACAATCATCACTTTTCAGGACTAAATCAACAATCACGTGGTTGCTGTTGGGAAAGAGTCAAGTGGCTTGTATCTACTTCAGGCTAATATACATTCTTTTGTTGTTCATGTTTCTAATATTGTTAGTCATAATTCTTTTGTTCATTTGTTCCATAAACGTTTAGGCGATGGATCTTTATCCAAATTACAACATGTACATGGTTATACATATACTAATGTTAAGGATTTATGTTGTGATGTTTGTACTAAAGCTAAGATACATAGGCTTCCTTTTCCTAAGTCTTTGTCGAAAACAACTAATGTCTTTGAAATGTCACATAAGGACATTTAGGGTCTTTTTTCATTGTCTTCTATAATTGGAGCTCGGTTTTTCCTAACCATTCTTGATGATTTTAGCTCATGTACTTTGACATATCTTGTAAGTTCAAAGTCTCAAGCTATTAGTTTTCTTGATAAGTTTCTTAAACTTATTAGGAACCAGTTTAATGTTGTTCCTAAAATAGTTCAAACGGATAATGGAGCTGAGTTCTTATCCCATTATTGTCAATCTCTTTTTCATGAATCTGGTATCATTCACCACAAATCTTATCCTTATACACCAGAACAAAATGGTCGTGTTGAACGTAAACATAGACATATAGTTGAAACTTTATTCAATAAACAACCTACTTATTACACCTTACGTATCATAGGTTGCTTATGTTTTACCATAGATCATTCCTCTCACATAGAAAAATTTGATTCTAAAGGTGTTCATTGTATTTTTCTCGAGTATGTTCTTGGTCAAAAGGGTTATAAATTATATGATTTGAATAGAAGCAAAGTTTTAATTAGTCGAGATGTCATTTTTCATGAACACACATTCGCTTTTGCTACTTCAAGTAATGATCCAAGTTTGAATATTTCTGTTGAACATTAGTCCACTCTCTTATTTCCCCATTCTTCACTTTCCATTGATCAGTTTGTATCTAAACCAGTTACGTCCCCTGCTCCTATTCCCCCCGATTTTGTTTTTGATCACTCCAATTCTTTTGATTTTTTAGTCACTGCACATCAACTTGAGTTGCGCAGATCTTCTCATTCCTAATAGTCTCCACGATGGTTACAATCTTATATATACGCCTTGCAATCTAATCACTTTCCTTAACTTGATCACCTTCATTCCACTTCCATAATCGGTTCTTATCCATTATTCTTTGCCTAGACTTTTCATAATTGTTCTCATGACTTTGTTCATTCTATGGCTATTGTACTTAATTCCCAAGAACCTTTCACATATTCACAAGCTATTAAACAAAAGGAGTGGGTGTTAGCTATAGTAAATGAATTAGAAGCTCTTGAGCTTAATGATACATGTGATATTGTGGATTTACCCTCGGGTAAGAAACCCATTGGCTATAAATGGATTTATAAAATAAAAAATAGGTTGAATAGCATTATTGAAAGGCATAAAGCAAGATTAGTTACCAAGGCGAGTAGAAGGCATGGATTATCATGATATGTTTTCTCTTATTGCCAAAATCAGTATAGTTAAGATTTTGTTGGCTATTGTGGTTGCTAGGGGTTAGCCTCTATTCTAAATAGATATTATAATGCTTTTCTTCATGGTTTCTTAGATGAAGAAGTTTCCATGTTACCTCTACCTAGGTATTCTATAGCTTGTTCAAATAAAGTTTGTCGCCTTAAAAAATTTCTTTATGGACTCAGGCGGGCATCTCAGCAATGGAATAGAGAGTTATCTAGTTTTTTTGTTGATCACAACTTTGTTCAATCTTCTAGTGATTACTTCTTGTTCACTAAAAATCGATTTGATGGTTTTCTTGTGATTTTACTTTATGTTGATGACATGCTTGTAGCAGGGACTAATCTTTTAGCAATTGAAATTCTCAAGTCAGATTTACATAGAGCTTTTATTATTAAAGATCTTAGTGAAGCTCATTTTTCTCTTGGCTTGGAAATTTGTCGCAATGCCGCTAGTATGATGGTCCGTCAATGCAAGTTTGTTGTAGATTTATTAGTAGATGTTCATTTGATTGGTTGCGAGCTAATTTCTCTTCCTTTACCACCTAGTAATCTTATTAAGGATGGTGGTGTTGTTTTGATTGATCCCTCCTTGTTTCATTGCCTTGTTGGCCATTTGTTGTACTTGATTATTACTTGGCCAAATATGGCATTTATGGTTAATAAGCTTAGTTAGCTCCTTTCTCAACCTCCAGTGCCTCATTATCAAGTGGCTCTTCATTTGTTGAAATATGTTAAAGGGACTATACATCTTGGTCTTTCTTATTCGTCCTCTAATTCTTTTATTGTTTGTGCTTTTTCAGATGCAGATTGGGGTTCATCTACATTTGATCGGAAATCCTTATTAGGTTTTTGCATATTTTTAGGAGATGCTCTTGTTACTTAGAAGTCTAAAAAACAATCTACAGTTAGTACATCCACCATGGAGGCCAAGTATAGAAGCTTAGTTGCAATTTCTAAAGACTTACTTTAAACTACTTACGTGTTGCATGACTTGTGGGTTTCTTCTTCTGTTCTCATTCCTTTGTTTTGTGATAATAAGTCTACTATCATGATTGCTCATAATCCTTGTTTTCATGGTTGTACTAAACATATAGATATTGATATTCATTTCATCCGTGATCTTTTAGCTCGTGGGTTTCTTGATTTGCGTCATGTTTCTACTTCAAATCAGCTAGTTGATGTCTTCATGAAAGTGCCTTCTATCGATCAATTTACTCACACTTCATCCAAGTTGGCAATTGGACATTACTATTAGTTAGTTAGCAAAAGAGGGCTTTATAGTACTTCTCTATTTGTAGAGGACTATCATCTGTCCTCCAGCACAAACCTCTAAGGTGTCACATCCAATTTTTCCAATTTTTCCATGCATGCCCCACCACCATGAACAACCATTGTTGGCCATGATAATGTCGTTTGTGTACTAATTCACATGTTATGGCAAAAAAAAAAAAAAAAAGAAGTGCGGGATAATTGCAAATAATGCTGCCGTGGAGGTAGACATCCATAATTTTTAAGGCCTGTCTTCACCTACCTTCTAATATGACCAATCAAGCGTAAGATTAATTAAG
The DNA here is from genome assembly GCA_037954665.1 of Laguncularia racemosa. Taxonomy (NCBI): domain Eukaryota; kingdom Viridiplantae; phylum Streptophyta; class Magnoliopsida; order Myrtales; family Combretaceae; genus Laguncularia; species Laguncularia racemosa. Next base: position 158,176 of record JBBMOL010000071.1, on the reverse strand, counting down.
GAGGTGCATCGGATCTAGAATGTTTCAATAATAAAGAATATATTTTTAAGGATTTTCATACTTAAAAGATTGAATTTTTATTATGTCTTCCATATTTAGATGTAGTAGAAAAATTAAAGGGTATATACAAGTTGTAAATTGAATATGATGCATTAATCCACAAATCAAACTAGGTTCATTTAATTCTAACACCTATATAACTCTTGACCAAACAAATATTTGGTTGCATTAACAATGATCTAATGTGATGCACAAATCTTGATAACATTTATATATTGCAATCTTACAAGAGATTAATAAGTACAGGTGTTTGTCATAATTTAAAACCAAGAACTAGGAGAAAAGCCCATTAAATCCATTAAATCTATTATCGGAAGAGGTTTGACATCTCTAATCTAGTACATCTCATGCCTTTATATATCGTAATAATGAAATCCAAGCTAGCTAATTGGATGAAATTGGAAATAACTTAAAGTAAATAAAAGAAATATGGAATAATCAAGAAAGTTTAGCTAAATAGTGTAAGATTGCAAATCAGAGGACACTTTGTGAAGACGTGTCCTTGGTTCTTCCCTATTTATAGAGAAATGCCCTTTCAAAGTTGAAATTGTTAAAAGGTAGAGAAAAGTTTGAATAGAATTAATACACTACATAGTGGATAAGTGGTATGTAAATGCTAATAAAATTTTTAATATATAAAAAGATGAATATTAGTTTTTTAAAATTATATAATATTATTATTACATATTTAAATATTATTGATATATTTATCCATTTTTCATCTAAATATATGATGTATTGGTAGTAATAATTTTTTTTTAATTCATTAAACAATGCATGGTTGCTTGATAACCTTTAGTTTCTTCACAGAAACTATAAAAGCATTTTCGATCTAGTCTTACATCAGGTGTGTGATTTTTTATTTTTACATGTTAACATCAGTAAAAACATAAAACTACACCGGATTTAATGAAATTAAAAATTTTATTTAATAGTTGTGGATCGGAAGTTTATTAAATGGGAGTCTTGATATTAATTTCATGCTTGCTTATTTAGACACTATTTAATTATATAGTTTACTCGATTCACTTTAACCAAAATCTTAACTCATAAATAAATGAGATTAATATTGACCCATAAAAATATAAACTCTATAGAGTATAGCATATACTAAAATTTTTATATTAATTATGAATTTTAATATTTATTAGGTACTATATCTTTCATTCAAGATACAAAGCTCATCCCTCCTCCCATCCCATGCATGTTCCATGCTAGCATAAAAAACAAGACGAGTCTGGTGGACACCTCCCCCTCATGCACATTTTTGGAGAGTTAAAAAAGCATTCAACAATTCAATACATTTATGTTTTTTTTTTTTTTTTTTTATAAATTTGTTTAAGCTCCGTTACTTGTTAATGCATTAACATTCTTTTCATTTCTCATAATTTAGTTGAAATTATAAAAAAAAGTAGATAACATCGTAATAATATCATAAAATTATTTAAAATTTTAAATAATTTCAATCGAATTTGAGGAAAATTGAAAAGACCTATTTGTGTGGAAGATAACATCATGTTGTAGAAAACTATTAGTGTTTTCCAGCAAAAGCAATGGCAGTTCTATTGCTTTGCTATAGATAGATGCAAGTTGGGCGGTTTATTTCATTTAACCGTCAATCGATTGTTATCAAATTTCTTGAAATTCTCCATAAAATAAGCTTAAAACGAAGGGTATTCTTATAATTCACTTAATTATTTTATTTGCAATAAATAAGGTAGTTTATTTCATTTAATTGCAAAATTTTGTAGGGTGCATATACGTCAGAACTATTGCGCGCCATTCTGAAACCCTAGCCACAATTAAATCCTTCTTTAATTCGTTAAGGAATGCATGGTTGCTTGATAATCTTTAGTTTGTTCACGGAAACTATAAAAGCATTTTCGATTTAGTCTTACGTGGGGTGCGGTTTCATATGTTTATATGTTAACATTAGTAAAAACATAAAACTATAACAGATTTAACGGAATTAAAAAATTTTAATTAGATAGTTATGGATCAAAATTTATTAAATGGGAGTCTTGAGTTTAATTTCATGCTTACTTATTTATACAATATTTAATTTAATAGTTTACTTGATTGATACCCATAAAAATATAAACTACGTAGATATAGCATACTCAAATTTTTATATTAAATAATGAATTTTAAAATTTATCAAGTTCTATATCTTTCATTGAAGATACAAGGCTCTATCCCTCCCCTGATTCCATGCATGTCCCATACTAACATTAAGAACAAAACGAGTCTGGTTGACACTTCCCCTAACGGTGCTCATTAAATCGAAAATCTAATCAAATTTGAATTGAAAATTGAATCGGGTGTAAAATATGATTCTGTTACATTTTGGTTCGGTTCATGATTTGATTTGTAGATAGTTTAAATAGTTCGTGATTTGGTTTGAGAATTCAAATTGAATTAAACCACTTAAATTTGAATCGAATCACTTTTTATTAAAGAATATAATTTAGGTGATATTTTTTAATTGTAAATCTCATTAACATTTTTGTATATTCTTATTTATTAATTCTTTTTTGTCAACTTTCATTTGACCCTCAATGTCCACCCTACCTGCGCCTCATGCACATTTTAGGAGGTTAAAAAAACAATTCAACAATTCAACACCTTTATCTTTTTTAGAATATAGCTATACAATATTTTAAAAACCATGTATCAGCTCCTGATAATTTAATAAGTCAATTTAAGAAAGTCCTTAAATATTAAAGTTATATTAGTAAGTTTATTAGTTAATGTCCTTAAAGCTGGAATAGAAAAAGAGCACATGAAAAACATTCGGTAGATTTTAGTAGGAATTAGGCATAAATGTCCCACGAAATTTTTCAAACTTAACAATGTCAATTTGATCTTAATATAGAATGAGAAATTTCAAAAAAATCATAAAATATGCTAAACTATAAGCACTTTTGGACCATAACTGAAATATCTTCCTTATTATAATGTCATGAAGATTTGGAGTAATTGATAATGAAATCTTAAACACTCTAAAACATTAATATTCCAAAAGAAGAAGAAGAAGAACAATCATAGTGCTAGTTCAAACTTTGTTACCAAAACAGCAAAAGTTTGAGAATTGACCTTGAAAGAGTTTAACAAGTGTCATTACGAAGTTATACAATACTGTTATTTCAATATATTAACTATACTTAAAATTTTATATATTAGAACTCCAATATAGAACATGCCTTCTGATAAAACCTTAAATAAATAAGTATTCTAGAAAATGTAAAAATACTCATATCCTTATATGTAAAAACTATCTAATTATTATGGTAACCCAATAAGGACCATAAGGAATACTATACAAAATATCTACACCGCTTGGACTCATACTAATAATACCAATGCCAACGACAACAACTAAAAGTATGTAATAAATATATTTATATATGTATAGCAAGAATAGAATGCATTAATTACCTTATAACAATTGCTAAATAATACAAGTATCTCTTACTTTAGAACACTCCCTAAACATGAAAAAAAAAAAAAAGACAAATTAACTTTTCTATATTAAACCGTATTTTAAATATAACACTGCAAAGTCTTAAATTAAACCTATAATAATGGCCATAGTAAATGCTGCGATAACATTTAAAGCAACAAAAATAGTAATGGCCTTTATAATTGTAATATAAGATTTGACACAATAGTGTCTGACAACGTAAAGCTATGAATTTTTATATCGTTAAACCGTACAAACTTAAATATAGAAAGTAAACTAATAAACCAACGTTATTAACAATTTAACAAAAATAAGCTGAGCAATTGTATGAATTTACAATTATACACTTAACTTAACATTTGCAGATGTTATGTATTGAATGTCTACATACTGGGATAATGGAAATTTAGGAAGACTGATCAGCGAATATTAATTAGAGTGACGAATAAGATTGAGTAAGCACATAGTAAACACCAAAAAGAGTGAGAAATAGATATTATACATAAGAGATAAGTGGATTAATGAAATTTTGAATATCAAATCATAAAAGAAACAAATAAATAAATAAAACTTAGGAGAGGAATAAAACTGCCCAAAATCGAAATGATAAATTACAACCCATGAACATTAGTGTAAATTATGACTAAGGATTTTTATGTACCTTTGCTATATTTTTATAAAGCTAACAGGAATCAATATTTAATTGTGCAACTTTATTTTATGAGCATAATACCTGTAACTTTTAGAAGTAAATTAGAATTCGATAAGGGAATATTGAAACATATGATAACGCTCTTATCAAAAGACATATTTTCATTAACTTAAATTTGCGAATTTAAATTCCTAAAAATCTATTGCACAACCTTAGACTTAATATATATATATACATCCTATTGAATTTTGAAAGCTGACAAGTTGCATCTCTTTCATACACGACTACTTCTTGTCAGATCACCACAACGAGCTGCCTCTGTTCTAGGAAGCCAAAACCAAGCAAATACTTACCCTCAATCCCCCGCTGAACTACAGATTCCTCCTCCACTACTGCTTTCATTTTCACTCTTAAACTGCCTCTTTTTTTTTTTTTTTTTTAAGATAAAAAATAGGGCACCACCTGTTAGATGTATTAGATACTCGTATGTATGTTAGTATAGGATTCATATAGAATAGGTAGTATAGGATATATATATATATACTATTGTATAATTGAACAATAATTAAATTTTCTAATTCAATTTTGATGGTTAAAGTTTGTTTTCCTCTATTCCTACCCCTTCTTTCTTTTCCACTAGACTGCTTTGTACATTTCCTCTGTTTTTCAATTTCTTTTCTTTCTTTCTAGTATTCGTTGCTTTAGACCTTAATAATGGTTTGCAGATTATTTCTTCTTTCTTGCCATTCATTTCTTTAACCTTCATCATGGTATGAGAGCAATAATTTTCGCTTTCTTGTGATCAACAATGAATGTTTTGCCATTAGAGGATGTTTCATCACCTTTCTATGTTCATCATTCTAATTCACAAAATTTTGTTTTGATCACTCAGGTGCTAACTAGATTGAGTTACAATACTTGAAGCCGATCTTTTCTTTTGGCTTTATCAATTCGTAACAAAGCCGGTTTTGTCAATGGCTTAATTTCTATTTCTTTGAAGGATGATATTATCTTTTTGATTTGGAGCAGATGCAACAATTTGATCGTGGCTTGGCTTTTGAGATCCATATCGGCTTCAATTGCTTCTACTATGATTTACATGAACTCAACTAAGAAATTTGGGAAAAATTAAAGGTCAGATATTTGCAACTTGATGATACATTTATTTGTCAATTATATCATCTGCTTAGTATTGTAATTTAAGGAAATAGATCTATTGATGATTACTTTACTGAGTTGAATATTATCTGGAAAGAATTGCGGAATTATCAACCTCTATTGCATTGTTCTTATGAATATTGTAATAAAAAATGTTTTGATAAATTCATAGAGATGGCACTAAAAGATTATGCTTTTAAATTCCTTAATGGTTTGAATGAGGGATTCTCAGCATTGAGATAACAAATTGTAGTTTTAAAACCATTTCCTTCATTAGATAAGGCTTATAATCTTGTTGTTAGAGATGGGTTTCAGAGATCGAATAGGCTAAGGGATTTGGTTATTGCTGATATGGTTAGTACCAATATGAGTAAGATGAGAAATGATCTGGTTTGCACTTATTGTCATAAGAAAGGACAACTAAAAGAAAAGTGTTATAAGTTGATTGGTTTTCCCCCACATTTCAAATTCAACAATAAACCAAGAATGTTAGGTGCAAATCACATAGTTTCTGAAACAGTTGAGGATGTTACCGTTAGCATAGGTCATAGTATGAATGCACCGATTCTGGAGGGGAATATGTTTTCGATACAAGTGCAGATAATGTTAGTTTTTCAAAGGATTAGATTCTTCATCTCTTGAATTTGCTAAATGTCTCAGAAGGTTTTGGCTGTAGTTGATCCTCATCATCTATTGCTTGTCAAGTGTCTTTCTTGTAGGAAAATTCGTCTAGTAATCCACTTCATACAAGTCACATGGTAGGTATTTCATTATCTGATAATTTTAGTAGTTCTTGTTCACAAAATTCTATAACTTGGATACTTGATTCAAGTGCTTCTAATCATATGATCAGTTCGCTTGATCTTTTCTATTCGTATACTTCAATTCAAAATAGTTTTATTCAATTACCAAACAAACAATGCTTGAAAGCTACACATATCGATTTAGTAAAAATCTCTCAACAATTAATTCTTCATAACGTTCTATTTCCTCCTACATTCAAGTTCAATCTTATCTCAATTTCCAAATTGTTATATGACAATACATATACAGCTATAGTTACTAAAAATCTCACTTTCATTTAGGCCTCTTCCACTCGGAGAGTGATTGGTCAAGCCAAGGCTAAGTATGGGTTGTATCCATTAGAACAACATATATCTCTTCGAAACTGTAACAATGATGATTTTCTTTGTAAAACACTTGAGAAATCCATTATTTCCCATGTTCCTCATGATTTGTCACAAAAGATTGATGTGTGGCATTATAGATTTGGTCATCCATCTTTAGATAGAATGAGAGATATTTAAATGTTAGACAAATCTATAAACTGTAATAAGTTTGAATGCTTCATTTGTCCTTTGGCTAAACAACATCATTTTCCATTTCCTTCTCATATTAGAAATATAACTTGTGCTTTTGAGTTAGTCCACATTGACATATGGGGTCTAAATAATATTGCTACTTTAGAAGGACAATTTTTTTCTTACTATTGTGACTGATCACTCAAGAACTACTTCGGTATATCTTATGAAAGCTAAATCTGAAGTATCTTTGATCATTCCTACCTTTTACAACATAATTCTTAATCAATTTGGTTGTCATATCAAGGTAACTCGCATAGATAATGGTCATGAGTTTTTCTTGATTTTTTTTTATTCTTCAAATGGCATTCTTCATGAAGCGTCATGTATTGAAACACCACAACAAAATGATGTGGTGGAACACAAACATCAACATTTACTTTCAGTTGCTAGAGCACTCATTTTTCAATCTTCTATACCCATATGTTTTTGGGGAGATGCAATACTATTTGCTACACATATCATCAACCGTATTCCAACTTCTACTCTTCAAGGATCTATCCCATATCAACCGTTGTTTCAAAAATTAGCTTCATATTCACATATTCGTGTCTTTGGTTGTTTATGTTTTACTTCTACACTTAAAAGAGATCATCATAAATTTGATCATCGTGCTCATCCTTGTATTTTTGTTAGTTATCCTTTAGGAACTAAGGGTTACAAATTGAATGATCTAATAGAAAAGAAATATATTTTGTCAAAGGATGCACAGTTTGTTGAGCATGTTTTTTGTTTCCGAGTACCATCAATTTTTGCTCTATTTAAAGATGATACTTCTTCACATCCATCTTTACCATTTGATTTAACTTCCACATATATAGATCATATTTTTTCTTTGTTTCTTGATACGCATTTGGTTTCTAATTCACCTGCTAATTTAGATACATACTTTGGTCTTAGTGGTTCTATTCCTGATCATTCTGTTGATGCAAATATGGTTCTATTCCCGATAGTTCTACTGATACAAATGAGCAATTTGTTTCTCTTGTTTCCGATTATTCTAATTCTTTGCCTCTTCAACAAAGTAGTAAACCATCTAAACTTCCTTCTTATTTTGTTGATTATTATCATAGCCTTACTTTGACTAACTCCTCTTTTGATTACATAGTTCCTAATCATTGTCCCACTACTCATTCAATACAAAATTCTCTATCTTATGCTTCTTTATTTGTTCCATTTCATGTCTTTACAGTCTAAATATCTCAATATTTTGAGCCATCCTTGTATAATCAAGCTAAGAACCTTGAGCCATGGTGTAAAGCTATAGATGAAGAATTAGATGCTTTAAAAACTAATAATACTTGGACTATTGTACCATTATTTACAGGAAAACATTTTATAGGTTGTAAATGGGTTTACAAACTTAAAACAAAATCTTATGGTTATATTGATTGTTATAAGGCCAGATTGGTGGCTAAAGGGTATAGTCAAAAGGAAGGCTTTGATTTTACTGAAACATTTAGTCTAGTTATTAAACACACTACTGTTAGATTATTTTTCTATTTGGTTGCTATATTCGATTGGCATATTCATCAGATGGATGTTCACAATGCTTTCTTAAATGGTGATTTACTTGAAGAGGTTTATATAGATATTCCACCAGGATTAGAGACTAAGGGGAAGTCTTCAAGTGGTGAAAGACAAACTTAATAAGTTGTTATATGGACTTAAACAAGCACCACGACAATGGAATGCTAAACTTACTGCTTCTCTTTTAGCTCTTGGTTTTTATCAATCTCATTGTGATTATTCTTTATTTACCAAAGGATTTGGGACTGATATGATTATTGTGTTAGTTTATGTTGATGATCTTGCAATTGTTACCAAGAATCTTTCTCTTTTTGAGTTGTTCAAGAAGTTTCTTCATACACAATTTTGGACTAAGGACCTAAGAGTTTCGAAGTATTTTATTGGACTTGAGTTTACATGTTCTGCACAAGGTCTGGTATTGTTACAGCGTAAATTTGCTTTAACCTTGTTGCAAAATGCTGGTTTTCTTAGTTCTCGACCTGTAGAAACTCTGATTGTCAAAAAACATCACTTATCTCATGAGGATGATTCTGATTTGGTTGATCCCACTTGATACAGATAGATTATTGGTAAACTTTTGTATTTGACAATCACACGACCTAATATTACATATTTTGTTCATATTCTTAGTTAGTTTATATACAAACCTCATCACACACATCAAATGGCTTTGGATTGAGTATTATGTTATATCAAAACTACTATTAGGCAAGGAATTTTCTTTTCTTTTCTTTTTTTTTTTTTTTAATTCGTTTGATTTGATTGTAAGAGCATATAGTGATAGTGATTGGGGAGGTTGCTTGGATACTCGATGTTCCACTACTGGTTTCCATATAGTCCATGGTGACTCTCTTGTTAGTTGGAAATCCAAAAGGTAATATGCTATTTCCAGAAATTCTGCAGAATCTGAGTATCGTGCATTGGCTTCTACTACTTGTGAAATTGTTTGGTTTCTTACTTTGTTAAAAGAATTTCAAGTTTCTTGTTCCCAAGGAACTATTCAACTACTTTGTGACAACCAATCTACTTTACACATTGCTTGGAATCTAGTTTTTCATGAACATACTAAACATTTGGAAATGGACCTACATTTTGTGTGTGACAAAGTTCTTGTCGGTGTTATGCTACCTATTCATGTATCAAGTAAACAACAAATTGCAGATATTTTCACCAAAAGTCTTCCTGCAACACAATTTCATTTCTTATTACACAAGATGGGAGTGCTTAACATCTACTCTCCATTTTAAGAGGGAGTGTTAGATGTATTAGATACCCACAAGTATGTTAGTATAGGATTCGTATAGAATACATAGTATAGGACATAAATATATACCATTGTATAGCTGATCCATAATTAATTTTTCTAATTCAGTTTTGATAGTTAAAGTTTGTTTTCCTCTTGTAGAGGGCTAAATTCGATTTATGGGCTTTTAGCATAGTATTTTAATGGATTTAACTATTTGGACTGAGGTAACAAGGCTCGAAGAGTCAAGCCCATGGTTTAGAATGATCAAAGAAGACTTAACATGATGGAATTGGGGTAGGGCCTATTGAATTGGCTAGTTTGATTCAACATTTCTTAATAAGGCTCACACATTAGAGGCCACTAATAGGTCTAAGCCCATGAAAAGCCCATATAGGAGCTCATTCACTCAAAATTGTTGATGGACAAAATTCATAGCTAGATTTTATAAATGCCTAAGGCATCCCCATTTAAAGGGGACTCTTCTTTGGAAAAACATTGTTACTCTATTGGATTTTCCTCAAAAGATCAAAACCACAATATTCTTAAGAACATTTACTTGTTACCATAGTGTTAAGCCTTATTTGAGATTGCTTACTCCTCCTCCTCATCTTATTTATCCCTGATCATTTTGGTAGATGTCGCTTCTCTTGTTAGGCCATGTGTAGCGCTTTATCACGTAGTATGTATGTGACCCCCCGCACATGGACCTATAACCCTACATTTATTTGGTGACTCCATTGGAGATGAGGAAGTTGGCAACATGGTACCTCCAAGGAGAAGGATACCTAACTCTATCGATGGAAACAATTAAGAACTTGACACTAATGTTGAAACTATTGAGCGAATTGCACTTGCCTTTGGTGATGCAAACCAAGGAAACACGCCCATGTCGGTAGGTGTGCTAAAGGTGTGTGAAGAGGAAAAACTCCATAGAATGATACACAAGCTTCTACATGCCTGTACTAAAGATCGTGTTGAACTATATTGACAAATTAGTGAAGGATATTTAGGGTTTTTATGTTACTCTTTTTGTTTTTAGGTTTTTATCTTATCATATACTATAATTTAAGGCATTCTTAAGAGAGAGTTTGTCACTCTTTTTGATTTATGAGATCAATCGTCAATTGATCTTGTGTTTTCACACTACTCACTACATTAATTGGTATCAAAGCCAGATTTCTACAACGATGTTAGGAGATGGCAGTTTAGAAAGCGGTCATGTTTCAGACGTTTCTTAGGATGTGGAAGCTTTGCGAACTAAAGTGCAAGATCAAAGGGCGGTATTAGATAACATGGATTAGAGATTCCGATGTTTACAATAGTGCTTTGATGACATGATCGAGCATTTCGATGTGATGCCAATAGAAACAAAAATGGTGGTGGGATGCGATCATGGGCAAAACATGCGTGTGACGATCTTATTGTTAGACCTATAGCTATAAATCATAGGTTACAGATGTATGAGGATGATTCTGAGGAGGAAGATAATATGTTGTTTGAGGAGGAATAGTCACGTAGGAGAGGTGGTGGTGGTGTCAGGCACATGAGAAATGATTGTGGGTTCAATTATAAAGATAGCGAAGAATTCAAGCTAAAGGTTGATATTCCCAGCTTTAACGATAATTTAAATATTGAAGATTTTATTGATTGGATTATTGAAATTGATAGATTCTTTGAATATATGGAAATTCTTGAGGGAAGGATGGTGAAATTGGTTGTGTGTAAATTGAAGGGGGGTATGTCAGCTTGGTGGGAGAGACTATAAAGTAAGAGGTAACATGAGGGTAAACAACTAGTGAGAACTTGGTATAGGATGAAGCAGTTGTTGTAGCGGGATTTCTTACCTCCCGATTATGAGTAAATCCTCTTTTGGGAGTATCAGCAGTGTTGCTAGGGGTAGAGAACTGTACATGAGTATACTATAGAATTCATGCGGTTGGTAGAGAGGAATGACTAGAGGGAGAGTGAGGGTCATTAGGTGGCTAGATATTTGGATAGTTTGAAATTCCAGATTAGGGATTAAATTGGAGTCTATGTTCTGTGGAGTTTAAATGAGGCTAAAAACATGGCTTTTACTACGAAATTGATGTTGTAGGAAAGGAATAGTTGGTTTGATGGTGGTATTAGGAGATTCGAGGCTAAAAGTTTAAGTAAACCTGTAGTTAAGAGGAGTAAGATCACCTTGGAGTTGCAAAGAGGAGTTATTGATAAGAAAGAAGAGAGAGCTACAAGTGAGAAGCTAGTTGAGACAAAGGATACATAAAGACAAAACAATCTTTATGCAAAGCCAATATTAGAGAAATGTTACTATTGTAATCAACCAGGACATAGGTCTAATGAGTGCTTTAATAGGAGAGGAGTCAACATGGTAGAGAAAGATGAAGAGGATGGAATTAATTGTGAGCCTAATGGAGATGGTGAGTACTCTGAGGATGAAGAGGAATATTGAGCAGGCCTATGTAATCAGGAAGTTGATGTTTGTATAAAAATGGGAGGAAGAGACTCAACGACATCAACTGTTTTGCACTAGATGTACAATTGATTGAAGACTCTTTGAATTGATAGTAGATAATGGTAGTTGTGAGAATATCATAAGCAAGGAGGCTTTGCAAGTGTTGCAATTATCGATAGAGAAACATCCTCACCCATATACTATTAGGTGGAGTAAAGCAGTAGAGAAAATTGAGGTTAAAGAATGCTACAAGGTACCTTTTTCCATTGGTAAATACTGGGATGAGCTATATTGTGATATAGTGGATATAGATACCCGTTACTTGTTGTTTAGTAGACCTTGGTAATATAATGTTAATTCCTAGCATGCGGGTAAGGAGAATGTGTATAAGTTGGAAAAGGATAGAATGAAGTTAGCAAATCATTCTAAACCTTCTAAGGTGGAGGGACATTCTTTCCTTACAATTACACAATCAGAAAGGGAAATGAGGATACTATAAGGGAATCCTAAACTGTAGATGCGTTGATTGTGAAATAGGTATTGGTAGTTAATAGGGAAGAGAAGATTGATGATGTTCCAAATTGTATTAAAGGGCTGTTGGATGAATTCAGCAAGGTGTTATCAGACAACATACTAGATGGTTTGCCTTCCATGAGTGACATACAACACCGCAATGATTTAATTCTTGGTGCTAGTTTACCAAATCTTCCACACTACATAATGAGCCCAAAGGAGACGAAAGTCTTACAGGAAAAAGTATAGGAGTTGCTTTAGAAGGGATTCATTAGAGAGAGCATGAGTCTATGTGTTGTACCTGCCTTACTAACTCTAAAGAAAGATGGGGGTTGTAGTATGTGTGTGGATAGTAGGGCTACCAACAAAATTACAATTAGGTATGAGTTTGCGATTCCAAGACTGAAGGATAAGCTAGATCGATTGATTGGAGCTATGATATTTTCAAAAATTGATTTGAGAGGCAGCTATCACCGGATTAGGATTAGGCTAGGGGATGAATAAAAGACGACCTTCAAGACTAAAGAGGGCCTTTATGATTAGCTAATCATGCTTTGTAGCCTTAGTAATGCACCAAGAACTTTCATGCATGTCATGAACTAAGTATTGAAACCTCTCATGGGTCATGAACTAAGTATTGAAACCTCTTATACAGTAGATATGAGGAGGAGCATGTTGTACATTTGAGGGAGGTTTTGACTATTCTAAAAGATAATAAGCTATATGTGAATGTGAAGAAGTGTATTTTCTTGTCTAGAAAGTTATTGTTTCTAGGCTTTGTAGTTAATGGTGGTGGGATTCAGGTGGATGAAGAGAAGGTGAAGGCAATTAGAGAATGGCCTATCCCACGAACTATCACTAAATTGTGGATTTTTCCAAGGTTAGCTAGTTTTTACTAGCGGTTTATTAAGCACTTTAGCATTGTTGCGGCTCCTTTGACAAAGTGCCTAAAGAAGGGAAGTTTCGATGGAGTGAAAAAGCTAAGATCAGTTTTGTTGTTTTAAAAGAAAAGCTATGTATTACACCCATCCTATCCTAGCATTACTTAACTTTGACAAACTATTTGAAGTGAATTGTGATGCGAGTGGAGTTGATATAGGGGTTGTTTTATCTTAGGAAAAGAAGCCCATTGCTTTCATTAGTGAGAAATTGTGTGATTCTAGGAGGAATTGGTCTACATATGATAAGGATTTTTATTCAGTTATGCCTACCTTGAGGACATAGGAGCATTATTTGGTTGGGAAAGAGTTTATATTGTATTTAGATTGTGATGCACTCAAGCATTTGAATAACCAAACTAGAATTAGCAAGGACATTCATGTAAGGTGGATCCAATTATTGCAGAAGTTTCCCTTCAAGTTGAAACATAAATTGGATGTGCAGAACAAAATAGCCAATGCTTTGATTAGGAGGGCCAATCTTATGGTAACTTTGTTTACTGAGGTTGTAGGGTTCGAACACTTGAAGGAATTATATAAGGCTAATGCTGATTTTAGGGAAACTTGGGAAAAGTGTATAACTAAACAGCCTTGTGACAATTTTCATATCCATGATGGCTATTTAATGAAAGGAAATCAACTTGTGTGCTTGAGTCTTCTTTGAGGGAGAAGTTGATTCGTGACCTATATGGGGGTGGATTGGTTGGTCATCTAGGAAGAGATACAACAATTGTTGCAGTTAGTGATAGATTTTACTAACCTCATTTGAAGAGAGATGTTAGTAGGATGGTGTAACATTGTTATGTGTGCTAAACGGTTAAGGGACAATCTCAAAACACTAGATTGTATATGCCCTTGCTTATCCCTGAAAATAGATGGGAAGACTTATCAACAGACATTATATTGGGATTGCCTCGTACTCACTGGGGTGTGGATTCTATGTTTCTGGTAGTTGATAAGTTTTCCAAGATGACATATTTCATTCCGTGTCAAAAAGTAGCAAATATACAAGCTATTGCAAAGCTGTTTTTCAAAGAGGTTGTTCGTCTCCATAGAGTATCCAAGTCCATTACATCATATAGAGATAGTAGTTCTTAAGCCAGTTCTGGAAGACTTTGTGGTAGATGTTTGACTCATCCTTAAACTATAGCAACACAGCTCACCCTCAAACGGATGGGCAAATTGAAGCTACAAATAGGACACTTGGAAATTTGATCAGAAGCATTTGTGGGGAGAAGTCAAAGCAGTGGGATGTTTTCGCTTGCTTAGGTAGAATTTGCTTATAATAGTGTGGTTCACATGATAATAGGGAAATCTTCATTCTTTGTGGTTTACACCAAGATTCCCCAACATGCTTTAGATTTGATCAAGCTTCGCAAGACTTCTGAGTTTAGTGTTGCAGCAAAGAATCTAGTAGAAAATTAGCAAAATGTGAAAGTAGAGGTGTGAGAGAAGATAGATCAATCTAATGCCAAGTAGAAAGTAGCAGCACATAAACATTGTAGGAAGAAGTGATTTTCAGTTGGTGATTCGGTAATGGTGTTCCTACGAAGAGAGAGGTTTCTAGTGGGAAGGTATAATAAATTGCAACCCAAGAAGTATGGTCCATATCGGATAGTACAGAGGATTAATGATAACGCATATGTAGTTAATAGTATGGGCATTTTAAAGATGTTCAATATGGCAGATATATTTCCTTTTTATCGAGATGATGTTCCTTTATATCTAGAAGAGAACTCGAGGACGAGTTCTTCTCAGATGGGAGATAATGATGCAAAACTATGCAAGACAATGTAGCCGCACAAGATAATATGTGCAACATGGGTCCAAGCACACCCATGTTGATGGGCGTGTTGGTTGGCATGGGCTCAAACACACCCATGTCGGTGAGTGTGCCAATGGTGTGTGAAGAGGAAAAACTCCACAAAATGATACATGGCCTTCTATACGCTAGTGCTGAAGACCATGTTAAACCACATTGACAAATTAGTGAATGATGTTAAGGGTTTTTATATTACTCTTTTTGTTTTTAGGTTTTATCTTATCATATACTATAATTTGAGACTTTTTAGGAGAGAGATTGTCACTTTCTATGGTTTCTAAGATCAATCATCGATTGATTTTATGTTTTCATGCTACTCTCTGCGTCAATTTGTCACCGATGCATGCTTGTAAAACTGGAAGTGACACTTTTGATTGGATCGGTTAATTCAATGTGATTGTTTTAAAACAACCACATCTATGTTTGTTTGATGTACTCTTTGGCTAAAGTAGATCGCCACTCAATTAAATATCTTTAGATTCATTGACATCCTACTCCTAAAGAATTTAAATTATCAACTTCCTAGAAATCAGTGTATCGTATAATCTCACGATTAAGTCATTCAGTATTTCATCCATTCATACATACATACATATATATAACAATATGCAAGTTGTTTTTCTTGTAAATACGGCGTGGATAAAATTGAAGACTTAATATATGTAAAAAAGATATTATTTATTAGAAGGATAAAAACAGGCATAAAATATGGATGAAGCCCAAAGAGACCCATACACATTCTTCTACTGTCTTCTCCTTCAAGTTGTAGACAAGACATATTATTGTTGCTTCAAGCACATTACTTTTCACGAATACATTCAAGTATTATTACAAAACAGACAACACCAAAACAAACATCTTCCTCCTCATACAGGAGAATAATTTATTTATGTCCATTTTAGAAACATGCACACCAGAGATATATATTAATCTCATAATCGTCCCTTAATTCTAGGCCTTCTTGGAACTGTGCTTGTCCAGATCTTTCATGAGACCCGTTAGAAACAGAAGATAGTTGTATGGGTCGCCATCGGTTTCGTTGAGCTTCTCGTAAACAATAATGGCTTTGACAATGGCAGCTCCATCACCCTTGGGGACCACTTGTAAGATAATCTTATAGGTCTTGTACTGTTGGAGGATATGCCCGTCCACAGCAACCAATTTCACCGACTTATCTGTCTCGTCTATTTCAAGTCGTTCCTTGTACAACTCTTTCTTCCCGTCTGTAAATAATATGTGCATCTAACTCTTTTAAATGTTTGGCTCTAGCATAAACTAATATTAATGAGGCGAAAAATTTATCACTAAAAAACTACTGCTCGATGTTTTACAAATGCCACCATATATTTAAACATGGTTGATACTTATCTACTATCATATCTACATAAATATATAGTATATTTTATTTAGTCAATCTTTTCTCACTCAAAAAAAGATTCATTAGAAATGTTATATCATGTGCTAGACAAAAGTAAATAGAAATTTAACATTTCGTACTATCATGTCAAAAAAACTATTGTATATTACATTTTATCTGTGTCTAATATTATGCGATTTATGTGATATATTAAAAGGTTAGCGAAGCAAATATGTAATGCTTTTTCATGTTCTCGTTGAAAAGGTCGATAAGTTCTCTTTTGTGTATTACAGATGCAAGAACAAATCATTTATTTCCGTTGACAGATTGCTGTCCATTAGAAGGGAAAAAGTCAATATATAGGGAGAAGAACCTGCCTATGGTGTATGACCATTCTCTAACAGAGCCTGGAGTTCGAAAATCTCCTTCACGAACTTCAACTCCTTGAATATTATCTGGAGAGGCACGTGTAAGGTGATGGAGTTCCTCTTTAAGACGTTTGTAAAATGAATCTGCTGGAGTTTGAAGTTCTACATCTCTCTCAATTTTGCCCTCTTGACCCATATTTGATTGACGAAATTTATAGTAAGATTGGAATATTATAAATATGCCAAAGCAAGGGTATAAAAAGAGTGTACTCGTAAAAGATGACCTTCGTGCAGTCCCTATTTATAGAGAAATGTCCATTTCATACTTGATTCTCTATCTGTCCATCAACACTTTTCGTCTTATCTGTAGCACACATGCTGTACAAGCATTAAAGGTGTGCTTATTTTGCCGAAAATGTTTGTTAGACTTTTTTTCTTTTCAGCATTGTTATTATCAAAGTCTTAAAACTGTGAAATAATATTATAATAATCTCGGGATGTTGTTATTAGGGTGCAAAAGAGTCAAGCCTACTCCGAACCTATTTGAGTTTGGCTCAACAAAAATTCAACTTTAGCTCGACAAATATTTAAGTTCGATTCTATACTAGTCAAGTTAAGCTCAAGTTTAAGCTACTCAACTAGTTTATTGAGTAGAGTTCAAGGTTTATAATGTTCGGCTTGATTAGCTTGTGAGCCCAATTGAGCTCAAGCTAAATTTACATATTAGTCAAGTTTGAATTTCAATATTTTTTATTTGAATTTTTTTTTATATAAATCAAGCCTAAACGGGTTTATTCAAGTGAAGCTCAAGCTCTTCAAATGCCATTTTGAGTCAAGCTTGAGTTGAAAATTACAAATTTGATTGAGTTCGAAGTAAGTTTGAACTTAGTATTATATTGTCTCAACTTAATTCATTTACAATTCTAGTTATGATCACTAATGGCTTTTAGTGAAGCTAAATGTAGAAAGGGAAGGTTGCAAGCAATATCTAGTGGTGTTGGTGGTGGTTACCTCTTGGAAAATGTCAGTGGATAATGATTTCTTATAATTTCTATTTTGGAAAAGAAGATATCGTTTTTTTATTTTTTGTTAGCACTTCATGTGGTTGCTAACCACCACAATTAGTGTCTAATAACTAATATTGCCTTTCATCATCATTTATTACTGTAAATCATTAAATAACTAAATCCTATTGAAACTACTATGAAAATATTTCACAACAACAAAATTTTGATTTTAATAAATATCGGAAAAGTCTTGCCAATATTATGTTATGTGACGTAGTGAGTAGTGTGATAAATAAGATCAATGATTGATCTTAGCAATAAAACAAAAGTAACAAAATCTCCCTAAAAAAAGCCTGAATTCTATTATGTGATAAGATAGTAACCCTAAAAACAAAAAGAGAACTATAAAAACCCTAAACATCCCCACTAACATGGCGATATAGTTCAGCAAGGTCTATAGCATGAGCGTATAGAAACTTGTATACCATTCTATGTAATTTTTTCCTTGGACATGTCCATCAGCACACCCCATCAACATACCTACTAGCATGGGTGTATTTGTGCTCGTGCTCACCTAACATGCCTCCTAACACGGGTGTGTTTGTGCATATGCAGCCAACATGCCCACCAGGCGTCCATTGGCATGACGTATTTTAATCCATGTTGTCCTAAATGGTTCTTGTTTTGCATCATTATGCTTGAGAATAAGAAAGTGTTGGTGGCCGAGTTTTGGCTAATGGAATGGAAGGTATGTCATGCATGACAACAGATCTTCATCTCTTCTTAATCTTACTATCCAATCATTGAAAAACATGTAAAATTAATGGAAGACAAAAATTGATTTTATCATCACAAAGATAGATACATCGCTAAGAAACTAATAGAGGGGCCAAACCATTAATAACTAAATAAATAAGTGGGGGGGTTCCAAAGTATTGTCTAATGGAGGTAGCTAGCAAGGTCTGATCCAAAAGAAACTAGAGGGACAAAGCAATAAATGAATGTGTATTTTCAAAAATAAAAATTTGATGCAATTTAATGTAAGATGATCATATTGGATAGCAGATAAATTGGATTGGATATAATATAGCAGTAGTGGACTTCTATTATGCTATCATGTGTTTGATAACGTTCGGATAAGATGCCTAAATATGGTTATCCTATATAAGGTGCTATTGGGAGGACTTCTAATAATATCATAGTTTATGCTGATAGTCCTTTAAAGTTAGTGAAATTATAGAGGTGTTCTTAACTTTCAAAATAGTCCATTTATGACTTTTGAAAAATGTTAATACCGTAAGATTTTTCCTTAAACTGCAACATCGATCAATCTTTTGTAAAGATTTATAATTATTTTTGAAGATTGATTCATTGCTTAACCCAATTTAAAATTAATTAATGAATCAGCATTGAAAAATAACTATAGATGTATATTTAACAATATCAAGTCAAATTATTAATATTAATGTACAATTGTAATTGTTTTTTAAGATTGATTCATCAACTAATAACCTAAACCATATCAATTTCTAGCATATCAAATTTAGTTTAGGAAAAAGAAAACAACCCAAATTAGGTGATCAATTGGCATTAGAAAAAAAGACAAAAAAAAATAAAAATTACAAGTGTACATTTATGTGTAGCATTAACTTGTTGCTATAGTAGTAGGGAAACTTTATGTTGTCCTTATTTTTCCAAAAACGATTCATTGAGCAATATATGCTACATATATATGCACGTAGTGTATAAGGATCAATCATGTTTAACCATGTATTTATTCGAAGAACCAATCAATTGTAACATTCTAATCAATGAAACCTTTAATATTTAAATTTCTATTAAAATTGCGAATATCAACCTTCAACTTGAAATCTCCACTATCTCCATAATCAAACCCATAATTTTTTCCCCTGTATTTGCGACCACTACCACCGCCTCTTCTATGTGGCTGTTCCTTTTCAAACAATACATTATCTTTCTCCTCAAAATCATCCTCATACATTTTTAACCTATGATTTGCAGCTATAAGTCTGACAATAGGATTGCCATGTGCATGCTTTACCTGTAGTTACATCCCACCACTGTTCCTGTCTCTATTGGCATCGAATCCTATCGCATCGAAATGTTCAATCAAGTCATCAAAGCATTGTTCTAAACGTCAGAATCTCTGATCCATGTTATCCAACACCACCCTTTAAGCCTGCACTTCGATTCGTAGGGCTTCCACACCTAAAGCAACGTCTGGAACATGAAAGCCTCCTAAACTACTATCTCCTAACATTGTCGCAAAAAAAATCCTGCTCTAATAATAAACTGACATAGTGAGTAGCATGATAAGTAAGATTAATCAATGATTAATTTTAGCAATGAAACAAAAGTAATAAAATCTTCCTTGAAGAAGTCTAAATTCTATTATGTGACAAGATAATAACCCTAAAAACAAAAAAGAGAACTATAAAAAACCTAGACATCCTTCACTAACTTGGTGACATGGTTTAGCACGGTCTACAGCATGGGTATATAGACACCCACATACCATTCTGTGCAATTTTCATCTTGGACATGCTCACTAGCACGCTTTACCAACACACCCACTAGCACGAGTGCGTTTGTGCCCATGCAGCCAACATGCTCACCAACATGTCCACTAGCATGGCGTGTTTTAACTCATGTTGTCCTACACAGTTCTTGTTTTGCATCATTATGCTTGAGAATAAGGAAGTGCTGGTGGTTAGGTTTTAGCTAATGGAATGGTAGGTATGTCATGCACGATAACAGATTTTCATCTCTTCTTAATCTTACTATCTAATAATTGAAAAACATGTAAAATTAATGGAAGATTGAAATTGATCTAATCATCACAAAGATAGATACATCACCAAGAAACTGATAGAGGGGCCAAACCATTAATAACTAAATAAATAAGTGAGGGCTTCTGGAGTTTTGTCCAATGGAGGCAACTAGCAAGGTGTGATCCAAAAGAAACCAGAGGGACAAAACAATAAATGAATGTGTATTTTCAAAAATAAAAATTTGATGCAATTTGATATAAGATGATCAAATTGGATAGCAGATGAATTGGATCGGATATAATATAGCAGTAGTGGACTTCTATTATGCTATCATGCTTTTGATAGTGTTCTGATAAGGTGCCTAAATATGTTTCTCCTATACAAGGTGTTGTTGGGAGGACTTCTAATAATATCATAGTTTATGCTGATAGTCCCTTAAAGTTATTGAAATTATAAAGGTGTTGTTAACTTTCAAAATAGTCCATTTATGCCTTTTGAAAAATGTTAATACCGCAAGATTTTTCCTCAAACTGCAACATCGATCAATCTTTTGCATAGATTTATAATTATTTTTGAAGATTGATTCATCGCTTAACCTAATTTAAAATTAATTAATAAATTAGAATTGAAAAATAACTGCAGATGTATATTTTACAATATTAAGTCAAATTTTTAATACCAATTGATTTATCACCTAATAACCTAAACCATATTAATTGCTGATATATCAAATTTAGTTTAGAAAAAAAAAACAAAATCAGGTGATCAATTGGCATTAGAAAAAAGAAAAAAGAAATAGAAGTATACATTTATATGAAGCATTAACTTGTTGCTATAGTAGTAGAGAAACTTTGCATTGTCCTTATTTTATATTACCATTTTATATGCATAATTGAAACACGATCTAACCAAAAAAAAAAAAAAAGAGGGGGGGGGTGGGGTTGACGAACTCCATTGCATCATTGAAACCAAAGAAGAACAAGAAGAGATGTGAATAGACTAATTCATGGATTCTCTCACCATATTCTAAAAATAGAGCTGGAGATAATCATGCACAAAAGGATTACAGAACCAATAATGGTGGTGGATTACTAGTTGATGGTGGTGGTGGTGTCATTAGTTAC
This sequence comes from Laguncularia racemosa, assembly GCA_037954665.1. NCBI lineage: Eukaryota > Viridiplantae > Streptophyta > Magnoliopsida > Myrtales > Combretaceae > Laguncularia > Laguncularia racemosa. Next base: position 136,333 of record JBBMOL010000071.1, on the reverse strand, counting down.
TAGGTAGTGGTGGAGACTCATCTCACTGGGAGATGGTTTATTGGCCACCACCCTTGATATTGAATCACCACCATGGTTAGTCAAACAATGGACCTATGGTAGCCTATCTTCTTGTTTCACATTGTTATCTATTTTTTTTTAATTGTTGTTTGCCATTTAAATATTGTGTTTTGAGAGTTTAATTAATGGGCAAATTGTGAATACATCCCCCGAAATATTAATCATGTACAAATAAACTTTAAAAACTTTTAAAATATATGTTTACCTTCCTATAACTTTTAAAGATCTGCAAATAACCGCTAGACTGTTATTAAAAACCCTTCAATTGTCAATATTTATAATCCTTTTGACCATAGATTTGGATTAAAAGGGATAAATTTGAGGGTTATTTATATATTTTCAAAACTTTCATAAGAATAAAGTCATACTTTTGAAATTTAGAGTTTGTCTACACTTGATTAACACTTGACAAGATGTATTTGTGATTAACTTTAGTTAATTTTGTTGATATGGTATTCCACATTAGTGTTTATGTGGTATAAAAGATATTAAAGTAGACTAAATTTGTAAGTGCCAAGAAATTTTCATAAAGAGCACTAGATACATAGGGGTAAATGAGTAATTTTATTATATCTTGTACATTTTAATGCCCCACTTAAACCGGTGATTTTGAGTAAGTATTGAAGCTCACAATAGATTCCAAATACAATTATCTAGAATCTACTTCTATTGGGTGGGGTTTGGTTATAATATTTTTATACCTTATACCAATGTGGAATTTATACTTTAAGATATATATATAAGGTATAGATTTTATGTATATCCTATATCCATCTTGTAAAAATTTGTAAATAGTAATAATAAATGAAAAATAATATTATATTTATATGCTCAAGTTTTAAATTGTACCAAAAAGAAAAAGAAATAAACATATAGACAGCTAGAAATAAAGACAAATTCTAAGGTAGAATGTTAGACAATCTTAAGTCATTGATTGTGCTATTGTAGTGTACATATGAAAGTATAAGTGTGAAGTAGAAATGTAAAAAGTACCCTTCATTGGGAGGTGAAAGTGTGCACTTGTGAATATCTACTAAATCTTGTATGGAATTTGCTTTATTGGGATGTTATGGAAACATTGACATGTTCAAATTATTGAAAATTTACCTTAGAATTTTAATACTATAAAAATGCAAAAAAAAAAATTACAAGTTTGATAAAATGCACTACGCTATAAGTTTTACATAATACAAACTCTCTGGTGATTTTAGAGAGTTATAAGATTGTTTTAATTCTAAAATTTGTAACCTTTACCTATAAAGTATGATATAACAAGAATTTCATATTTAATTCACTCTATATCTACTTACCTTCTTGATACACAATAACTCTACACTTACGACCGTAACATATTGCTTTCTCGCAAAACTCTCCATCTAGAGTAGAAAATCCTCAATTTTCTATAATTGCGCTTGCGAATCTCGTAATTGTTCCTAAAAGTCCACAAAGTTTGTAATTTTGCTATTATTAATAAATATGCACAATATCTCCAAAAAAATCCTAGTACATTGCCAAGGCCCACACAATACAGTTGCTCGTATATATGCAAATTGCATGTGATTTCCCTAGAGGAATCCATAGTTATGATTGCATAAATCCATCCAATATTTTGTTTTCGTTCATTTTTTTTTTTTGCAATTCTACTTTAAGAATAAAATTATTCCTATATTCCATAGTTTTTTTGTTAATAGATATGGTTTTAAAAACATATGTTACATGCAGTAGAAAAATATATCTAATACAGTATAATATAGTAAAAAATAATTTTTACTTATGTCATGTATTTTATAGCACATGACTACTAGAATAGGTATAAATAAAAAGATAGATAACAAAAGTAACTGTACTTTCATTTCTGGCATTCTATTCTAAAGCTTGAATAAAGTTTTTCCATTTCGTAAATTCTACTTCAATGTGTTCTTGTTCTGTTGTTGAATATCTGTTGTTTTGTTTCTTGAATCAATCAACAACAGAACTTTACAAATTGTATTCAATAGTAAATACAAAAGAATTGCTAGTCGAATTCCTGAACATGGTATCAGAGCACATCGAATTCTTGGAAAAGATCTTCTGAAAAATCTAAGTCATTACTGATTGAAACTAAATCAAGATGAATACGAATTTCTTAAATCAACAAATGTAATTTTCTTACAATGATCCACTTTACCTTTTAGGATCATATAATTCAGGATCTATTATTGCAAGTATCATTTTTAATGGCACAAACTTTTTCAGATGGAGTTGGTTAATAAAACTTGCTTTAGGTGCCAAATCAAAACTTTGATTTATCGACGAAACGTGCATAAAACCTACAAAAGACTCAATTGATTTGCAAAGATGGATCCGTTGTGACTATATGATAAGGTGTTGGATCCTAAATTCAATTGTAAAAGAATTATTTGAAGGATTCATGTGCGCATATTCAACTAAAGAACTTTAGGAGGATATCATCAAAGGTTTGGACAAATGGATGGACCTCTTCTTTTCCAACTTCAACATGTGATTATAAATGTGTGACCAGGAAATAACTCAATCACAGTGTATTACAATAGATTAAAGAAACTTTGGGATGAATTAAGCAGTGTAAATTTGATTCCATAATGCATGTGTGGAGCCTTAAACAATTGTTCCTACAATGTGATATCAAAGATTGTTGATATAGAGAACATAAACCGATTGCTACAATTTCGTGTGGGATTGGATGAAGCATACAAAAATATAAAAAGTCGTATCTTATCATTGGAACCTTTACCACCTGTGAGTAAAGCATATTATCTAATTTTTCAAATAGAAAAATAGAAGAAAATATCTAGGTGTGTTTGATCGAAAGTGATGAAGTATTTGCATGTTTTGCTAAATCACAATAAAAATACGGGCAAGGAGATAGAAAAGATAAGAAGATTAAACTTGGGATCAAAACTAGCCTATTCATATTGTAAAAAAATCCGGACATATAGTAGACTCTTGTTTTGAAATCATCGGGTGTCCAGAATGTTATAAAGGAACTAAAGAAAAAAAAAAAAGGAGGATCAAGATTTGTAGGAAATATAAACCAAGATTCAAACAATCCTCTAGAATTTCTTGCAAAACCAAACAAGAGAAAACATGAAACAAGAGAGAATTAACTAATTTCAAAAATATGTCTTGTAGTATTCTGAATGATGAAAGGGAAGAATGTTCTAGGGATAGAAAAAAATGTAGATTACTCCTTTGTAAACTTTGCAGGTCAGGCTACAAACTTTAATTTTTTTGTAGCTAACTTTGATTCATTTGTGGTTTCTTTTCATCAAACTAATAATGTGATGCATGAATGGATAGTAAATATAGGAGTTTTTGATCACATGACTCATTTTTCAGCATTTTATCTACAAAAAAATCTCTTCAAAATCCTATTAATATAAAATTACCTGTTGGTTCTATGAAAGAAGTAATCACAATAGGAAAAATTCAACTGAATGATCAGATTGTTCTTAACAATTAACTCCTTGTACCTAATTTCCATTGAAACTTATTATCAATTAGTAAATTGATATTTGGAACTGATAATATATTTTCTTTTTATTCCAAAAATTATATATTTCAAGACCAGAAACTAGAAAGATTATTACTTAAATTGATGCTAGACGAGGACTCTATGTCTTGAAAACATATACAAAGTTAGATTCTGTTAGTATGTCCTTGTCATATAGTGTTTCAAACAATCTATCCTTAGAAATTTTACATTGTAGACTAAGGCATGTTTCTATATCAAAACTCAAACACATTCCAAATTCCTCTTCCATTAATGACATTAATTTCTATTATGATACTTGTAGAATAGTAAAATCACATCGATTATATTTCCTTCGTAGTAGTTTTGTATGTCATAATGCTTTTGATCTTATTCACATTGATATTTAGGGACCTTATCAAATACCCTCACTTACTGGAGCAAAGTGTTTTCTAACAATAGTTGATGATATGAGTAGAGTTACTCGGACATTCCTAATACAAAATAAACACCAAGTCTTTCCTACTTTAACCAATTTCATAGCTTATATTAAAAGTCATTTTCATCATACTTCTAAGTTCATTCACAGTGATAATGGAACTGAATTTCTCTCTTTTGATTGTCAGAGTTTTTTAAAAAATAATGGAGTAATTCATTAAAGAACAACAACATACACTCCTCAATAAAATGATATAGCGGAAAGAAAATATAGACATTTAGTTGAGACTGTAAGAGCTATTAGATTACAAGCTAATTTACCAAAATCTTTTTGAGGAGAGTGTATATTTGCTGCAACTTCATTAATAAATAAAATGCCTACACATAAACTAAATTGGAAATCTCCATATCAACTTCTTTTCAACAAACTACTTTTGTACTCTAAACTAAGAACAATAGGATGTCTGTGTTATGCAACTATTGTTGATAGATTTAGAGATAAATTTGATCATAAAGGGAAAAGATGTGTATTTTTAGGATATCCACACAATAAAAAAGGTTGCAAATTTTATGATCTTACAAATAAAGTTTTATTTGTAAGTAGGAATGTTATTTTTATTGAACATGTTTTTCCCTTTAAGGAAAATGTTACAAATGAACATCCAAATATTTCTGAATCAATATTTCCTTGTGAAAACTGCTTTGACAAGTCCGATCATGATGTAATTTCTGCTCCATCTAGATATTCTGATACAATAGATAATAATAGTGATTTATTATTTAGAACTCTTAGAAAATCTTCTAGAGAAAACAAATTCCAAACCGGCTTACTGATTTTGTACACAATACAAAATTGGTTCCTTCATTTATACTAGGAAATTCATATAATCTACATGCACTTCTTAACTCGGATAATCTAAATCAGTTTCCTAAAGACTATGTGGCATCGTTAGCAAATGTTTTATCCATTCATGAACCACGAAATTATCAAAAAGCTAAGAAGAATTCTAAGTGGGTAGAAGCTATGGAAAAAGAAATCTTAGCTCTTGAAGCTCATCAAACTTAGGAGTTAGTTAATTTACCATTAGGAAAGAAGACTATTGGATCTAAATGGATATATAAAATCAAATGCAAGGCTGATGATTCAATAGAAAGATATAAAGCAAGATTTGTAAAAGGATACAATCAAATAGAAGGAATTGATTATATACACACATTTTCTCCTATTGCAAAATTAACAACAATTCGGATGGTATTGGCATTAGCAACTATCTAGTCCTAGCATGTTCATCAACTTGACATGAACAATGCATTTTTACATAGGTTCCTAGAAGAAGAAATATATATGGAACTTCCAAAAGGATATAAGGATTCGTCATCAGGCAAAGTTTGCAAATTAATCTGGTCGCTATATGGGTTAAAGCAAGCTTTACGCTAGTGGAACAGGGAGTTTACTAATTTTATATCATCTTTTGGTTTTTCATAATCTAAAAATGATTATTCTTTGTTTACTAGGAATCAAGGCAATGGGTTCCTGGCTGTCATGGTGTACGTAGATGATGTATTGGTTGTAGGGAATTTGTTATCAGCTATCCAGCAAGTGAAGAACGAACCACACAATGCTTTCACCATAAAAGATCTTGGAGAAGTAAGGTTTTTTTAGGAATTGAAGTCTATAGAACAACTTAAGGATTTGTGCTAAATCAAAAATAATTTCTATTGGATATACTTCAGAATGTTGGTTTAACAGCAGCAAAGCCAACTAGAGTACCATTTCTGCAACACTTAAGGCTTAATTGAGAATGGGATGCACTGCCTTTAGATCCACCAACTTATAGGAGGATTGTAGTAAGATTATTGTATCTTACAATCACAAGACTAGATGTCAATTTTGCAATCTAACAATTAAGTCAATTCATTAGCAATCCCTAGATGAATCATTTTTAGGATACCATATATGTTTTGAAATATCTTAAAGGAACATTTCATAAAGGAATTTTTTATGCAATTCATCTACATTTTCTCCTGTTGGGTATTTTAATGTGAATTGGGGAGCAAATATTATTGATGGAAAATCTCTCAGAAGATATTACATTTTTCTTAAAACTTCGTTGATCTCATGGAAGGCAAAGAAACAAGTGACAGTGTCTACCTCTTCGACTGAAGCTGAGTATAGGAGTATGGCATTGACAATGAAAGAATTGCTTTGGATTTCTTATTTGCTTTAGGATTTCAACATTCCAATAGCACTTCCAATTACACTATACTTGGATAGCAAATTAGCATAGTTAATTGTAGAAAATCCTTGTTTACATAGACAGACAAAACATATTGAAGTGGATATTCATTTTACGTGAAATCACATTAGCACTGGATTTCTTAAAATTTCCCATGTTCCTACAAATCTTCAAATAGCAGATCTTATGGCAAAAGCACTTGGAGACACCTAGCTACAGTTCTTGACTTCCAAGTTGAGACTTGTCACATGTCCAACTTGAAGGGGGCTGGGTGGGGGCTCATATGTTACATACAACATAAATATATATCTAATATAGTAGAATACAATAAAAAATAATTTTTACTTATGTTGCGGATTTTACAACACATGACTACTAGAGTAGGTACAAATAGAAAGATAGATAACATAAATAAATGCACTTTCATTTCTAGCATTCTATTCTAAAGCTTGAATAAAAATTTTCCATTTTGTAAATTTTGCTTCAACATGTTCCTATTCTATTATTGAATATCTACTGTTTTGTTTCTTAAATTAGTCAACAATAGAACTTTACAAATTGTATTCAACAGTAAATGCAAAATAAGTACAAGTTGAATTCATGTTTTCTCTCTCTCTCTTTTTTTTTTTTTTTTTTTTTGTAAATATTCATTCGAAGATGTTAGATAATACTTAGTGAGACAACTAGAAAATAATGATATGAATAAGGAACAGATGGTCTCAGTGTTTTGAATGCACAAGTACCATATAAGAGAATTTGAGGAATCCCAAGCATCAATCTTATAGCTTATGTGGTTGAGATTTGTAATTATCTAAATTGCTTATTTGATCTTTAAGTTTAGAAACTATGTAGTAGAATATCATTTTTCAAATCTCTTCTAGCGTGTTAAATAAGAAAGATTAGTTAAATATTTATAAGTTTTGGGTTTTGATGACATCCTTTTCATCTTTTGGATGGTTGATGGATGAGAGAATGCTTGCTTATTTCACAATTGTCGTGAATGTGCTTGCTAATAGACTAATATCGATATCTATTCTCATGAATATATGAGTCTATTTGAAAAAGAGTAGATTTAGATAAATTAATCGAATTGTATTGGGGCATAACAGACTTTAAAAATGTAGAAACATCCAAAGCATCTCATATAATGAGCGACAATTGTGCGTAAAAATACATGCAAAATGCTACTATTTATTTCTGCCCTTTCTGGTCAGGCCGTAGTCGTGGCTACATCACCGAGGCATCAGACATAGCTACTTCTGTGGACGAGCTCGCGACGCTTATAATGGAAGGGATAATCACAATAGCAGGGATTTATGTCCGCATCTGAGAATAAACAACAGATATTGTATTTTTCAAGCATTATATATTGAGAGTAAATGCCATAGTATATTGCATATAAATAATGTATATTATTGCTCAAGTACAAATAATAGATAAATATTACATGTAGTGCCCACACAAAATGTGATTTTGTCTTTCGGTATGACGCAACATAACAAATGAGATTAGAATTAAGATTTTATCATAAATTGTTGATTCTATGAATATCCAGTGTGCAATCCTCAAATATCAATTGATTTTATGAATTCTTGGATATTTGACATCTAAATTCAATAATTATATAAATTCGTGAATTTGGGAGAAAATAAAACAAAGACGGCTCAAAATTTTGATAGTATTCAATATTGTCCCTGTTCAATGCCCTAGGGCATACAAACAATAGCAGGCACAAAGCTGCCAAAAATATAATATGAAAATTTTCTAAAAATAGGAACACCTAAAAACTGCTAAAAATAAAAATCCATAAAACTTAAGAACATATAGCAAATTAAAAAACAAATACAATGTCACAAATGAAACTCAAAACAAAGGGGTCTATAAAAAGTTATAGATAATCTAAAAATAACAAAAAATAGCAAATTCAACTGTTTAAGGGACTAAACGAAGGAATTTGTCTTAAAAATAGCATAGCTTGGCACCAAAGGCATTGACTTCTTCGAGTTAGCTTATTTCCTTCGAAATAAGGTTCAAAAATAAAAAAATCGCGATCGACCCAATTTTGTCCCATTTTGCCATATACCTATTTGTTAATACCTTCACCTTATCATCCTTCCTAAGGTAGATAGAATTCACCCTTGAATTGTCTTTGTCTAAACTATCTCCAGTATAGGGAATAAGATTGTTCACATTAAATACATCTATAGTTTGGATGTCGCTAGGCAGCTTCAATTTGTATGCATTCAAGTTGATCTTCTCTATGATCTTCACTAGCCCAATCTTTCTAGCCGATAGTTTGTTGTACTCACCAGTAGAAAACTTATCCTTAGTAAGGAGAACTCAAATATAATCTCCCACGTCAAACTCCACATGTTGCCTTTTCTATCAGCAACTTCTTTATATTTACCTACAACCTTTTGTAAATTGTTCTGAACAGTCTTATGAATATCCTGTAGGCTATGGACAAAATCTTTTGCCTTCCCATGAATCCTAGTTCAGTCTGGTAATGGTAGCAAATCAAGTGGACTTCTAGGAACATCTGAGTAAACCACTTGGAATGGACTAAACCCTATATTGCGGTTAATTGCATGATTATGTGCAAACTCTACCTGGCTTAGCTTTTGATCCCAACTCTTCACATGTTCCCCTACCAGACTCCTCAATAAGTTTCCTAAGGATCTATTTACTACCTCAGTTTGCCCATTTGTTTGTGGGTGATAGGCACCACTAAAATTTAGTTGATTGTTGACAATCTTCCACAAACTTTGCCAAAAATGGCTGAGCAATCTTGTATCCCTATCAGACACAATGGTTCTAGGCAATCCATGCAACCTATAAACTTCCCTAAAGTATAACTATGCAATATAGACAGCATTTGTGGTCTTCTTATAAGGAATAAAATATACCATCTTAGAGAATCTATCAATTACTACAAAGATAGAGTCATTACCTCATTGAGTTCATGGTAAACCCAAAACAAAATCCATGCTAATCTCAATCCAAGGTTGCGAAGGAATGGGAAGCGGCATATACAATCTTGCATTCGTAGTTGTTCCCTTGGACACTTGGCAAACTCTACACCTCTGTACATACTTTTCCACTTCTTTATGAATAGCTAGCCAAAAATATGATGCATGCACCAGTTGCAAAGTCTTGTCTCGTCCCATATGACCCTCACCATGCAGTTCTTGAATAATTTGATCCCTCAAACTACAATATGGAATACATAATTGATCACCCCTGAATAAAAAACTATCTTGTAGTAAGTATTTTATTTTGCTACCAACTCTAATTTTTGCTAAAATAACAGAAAAGTAGGGGTTGCCTTCAAGTAACTCAGCAAATGAATTAAAACTAGGTACCTCTACTTGCATTCTGCTTAGAAGACTCCTGCATCTATTCAATGCATTAGTAACCCGGTTTGTGACACCACTCTTGTGTTTCACGACAAAGGTGAAACACTCTAGATAGGCCACTCATGAAGCATGACGAGATGATACTTTATCCTAACTGTGAAAGTGTTTCAAAGCTTTATAGTCAGTATATAAGATGAATTCTCTATGAAACAAATAATGATGCCAGTGCTTCACAACTTGCACAACATAGAATTCCACATCATATGTACTATATAACTGTTTGGCCTCTTTTAGCTTCTCACTAAAATAAGCTATTGTTCTATTGTTTTAGCTCAAGACAGCTCTAATCCCCACTTTAGAGGTATCTACATGTAGCTCAAAAGGTTGATGGCAATTTGGAAACACTAGAATCGGGGCTATAGTAAGACGCACTTTAATTTGTTCAAAAGCCCTCTCTGCTTTATTAGTCCACAAAAATTTCCCACCCTTTGTATGGTCAGTAATGGGAGCCATAATATTGTTGAAATGGGGTATGAATCGCTTATAAAATGATGCTAAGCCATGGAAGCTTCAAACTTCAGTTAGTGTAGTAGGTTTAGGCCATTGCTTAACTACTTCCACTTTAGATTTATCAACCTTTAAACCATTAGCAGAAATTATATAGCCAAGGAAAAGTACCTCAGTGGTCATGAAAACATACTTCTTCAAGGAAGCATAGAAATTTTCCCTGCGCAGCACATTAAGAACATCCCGTAGGTAGTTGAGATGCTACTCTAGATCAACACTGTAAATTAGTATGTTGTCAAAGTATACGACAACATACTTGCCAATGAATGGTCTCAAGACTTGATTCATTACTCTCATAAATGTGCTAGGTGCATCAGACAATCTAAACAGCATAACCGGCCACTCATACAGATCCTCTCGTATCTTAAAGGTTGTCTTCCACTCATCACCAACTTGAATACGAATATGGTGATATCCACTTTCCAAATCTAACTTCGAGAATACCTTAGCACCACTTAACTGGTCAAGTAAATTGTCTAAGTGAGGAATAGGAAAATGATACCTGATAGTAATTTTATTAATGGTCCAGCTATCTATGCACATACGCCAGGTGCCATACTTCTTGGGAGTCAAAATAGTTAGAACTGTACACGAACTCAAATTCTCTTGAATAAAACCCTTTGCAAGCAATTCTTTAACCTGCCTCCTCAAATCCTCATGTTCTGTAGGGCTCATTTGATAATGTGGTATGTTAAGCAGGGTTGCACTAAGCTCAAGATCAATCTAGTGTTGGATGTCACGTAGCGGTGATAACCCATTTGGTAACTCATCGGGAAATACGTCCCAAAACTCCTCCATAACCAATACTGCTAATTTAGGTACTTTAACTTCCTTCTTAGTCTCCTTACCCGCTAGAGCAAAGACAACTTTAGAATCTTGCAACTCTTCCTTAAACTTAGCTAAAGATAGCATGATTGAGTTATTACCTTATTTGACAAATTTAGACTCAGCAGTGTCCATATTTGGAACCAACACAATCTTCACACCCTTACATAAAACTATAAGTGTTAGCTCTCCCATCATGAGTCACACCCCTATCAAATTGTCACAGCCTCCCCAACAACAAATGGCAAGCATCCATCATCATAACATCACACCAAACAAAATCCTTATATTTAGTACCAATGGAAAATGTAACGAGTGCTCGTTTAAAGATAGTTACCTCACCACCTTTCTTTAGCTAAGCTAACCTGTAAGGTTTCGGGTGTTGTTCAAGCTTAGTGCCCAACTTTTGCATGGCTTCTATGGACACAATATTCTCACAACTCCTCGAGTTGATCATAAATCGACATACCTTGCCTAAAATAGTACAAGTGGATTGGAAAATATTTTTCTTAAGCCACTCTTCCTCTACTACCTTGGGAGTTCTATAGGATCTCCTAACTACTAAATTTTCTTTACCATTTCCCATTACAAGCTCCTCCTCAGTATATTCGAAATTGAAGATAAGTCCTCCATCACCCACAGCTTCAAACACATGTTCATCCTCCTCCTCCTCTTCATTCTCGACAAAGAGTGCCTTCTTCTCCATCTTCCTACATTCAAACTGTCGGTGACTAGCCTCACCACAATTGAAGCACTTCACTCTACTAGTGCTAGTGCCACTAGCACTAGTTTTATTAAAACACCCAGTAGTATTATTACTTGAGGTTCCACTTCCTATGCAATTTGCACCACTACTGCTACTACCCGTTACACCACTATTAAACACATGATTCCCAAACTGCCTTTACTTTTTCTCAACAATCAACACCCTCTAGTTTGCTACTAATATACTAATAAGGTCAAATAAATTGACTTTATCTTGAATTTTCACTCTCAAACCCCCAATGTATCTAGCAACTAACTGATAATCTATTTCTTGAAATTCATTCCTAATTATCAACTAGTAAAATTCAAAAGTATAATCATCCACTGACCTGGTACCTTGTTTAAGATTTTGTAGCCTTTGGTACATAACATGTCGAAAATTATAGGGCAAAAATTTTGTTCACAAGTGTTTCTTCATCTTTTCCCACAATGCGATTTTTTATTTTCCCAGCCTATTTTAGGTCAATTTTAATTGCTGCCACCATGTTGTAGCCTTACCACTCAATCTCGTTACTACCAATTGCACCCGCTTGTCCTCAAGGACTCCTTTGAAATCCATTATCTCCTCAACTGTGGTAAACTAATCTAAGAATTCCTTTGGTTGGATGCTTCCATGAAACTCTAGTATTTCTGTTCTCATACCTAGTTCCCAATGCCTCTAGTCTTCCTCTATACATGGCTTACCATGCTTGTGTGGTATCACATCATAGTGTTCATCCTCTTCAACAAAAGAGGATTCATCCTTTGCCTCTTCAGCATCTAGCATTGGATTAGGGTTTTTCACACGTCTAGGGTTGATGTTCTGATTACCCATTAACGCACCCATCCTATCCACCAATCAATCTGCAACCCCATCCAACTAATGTTCCAACACAGCATCCAATCTCTCATCAATCATCTGCCCGATTCTTCGATCTAGATCATCATGATCGTCCATCTTGTCCATTACGACACAACGTTGATTGGCTTGTTTACGGGGTGCCATTGTTACTAAGAGTGAGCGTGGCTTTGATACCAACTGACAGTATAACACGTGAGATTAAAATTAGGATTTTATCACAAACTGTTGATTTTGTGAATACCCGGTGTGCAATCCTCAAATATCAATTGATTCTATGAATTCCTAGATATTTGCCATCCAAATTCAATGACTATATGAATTCGAGAATTTGGGAGAAAATAGAGCAAAGATGGCTTAAAATTTTGATAATATTCAATAATGTCCATGTTTAATGCCCTAGGGTATACAAATAATAGTAGGCACCGAGCTGCCAAAAATAGAACATAAAAATTTTCCAAAAATAGAAACGCTTAAAAACTACTAAAAATAGAAATGCCTAAAACTTAAAGATACGTAGAAAATTGAAAGAAAAATACAATGCCACAAACGAAAATCAAAACAAAGGTGTCTATAAAAAGTTATAAGTAACCTAATAACTACCAAAAATAGCAAATTCGACTGTTTAAAGAACTAAACGAAAGAATTTGCCCTAAAAATAGCATAGCTCAACATCAAAGATGCTGACTTCTTCAAGTTAGCTCGTTCCCTTCGAAATAAGATCTAGAAGTAAAAAAATCGCAATTGACCCAATTTTGTCCCATTTCACCATGTACCCATTTGCTAATACCTTCACCTCATCATAGTGTGAATAGAAAATGCACTATAACAAAATTAATTATGTAAATCTAAGGATATTAATTGCTTACTGTATCTCAAATCATATTTTGCAAACTAAGAGAGGAAGCTTACTATCCTAAATTCGCACCACATAAAATGTACACCATCTATTCAAGATTATGTCTTATCTATTATAATAATCTCTTTAACCAATTGCATGGGCCGGTTTATAGACACGTGTACCGGCATGTGAGCACGTGAGGTTAGAACCTAGAAATGACCCAGCAAGTCCCTTTATTTTAGAAAATTGCTTTTGGTTGTTTTCATTTAAGCTTTAAAATTTAAATCCTTGAACTTTTGATCATCAGTTTTCGAACTAGACCAATGTTTAAGTTAAAATCATTTCAATTTTGACCCTTTTTCATTTTTTTTTTCTAACTCCATTTTATAGCAATCCCTCACAAAAATAATAACTTCCTTTATTTTTTGTCAACTAATTTATATTAGATGGACCACACTTACAAGCCAAAATTTAAAAAGGAAATTTCAACCTAAAAAACTTGGTGATTCCATTGGGAACTTGCTTTAAGTAGGCAAGTTGAAAATAGTTTTCGTAAAATAAAGGGTTTATTTATTTATCTAGTAAACATTTCCTTGCGTATTATTTGTAGCTAAACCTTTTTTCAAGAAAATAACTTGAGATTGAGTTTTTTTTTTTTTTTTTAATTTGTACAAAAGGCCAAACTTGGGCCTATTAGAAAACTAGGAGGAAAGCTATTGTGTAACCCTTAAGTTGATATGATCTTACCATTGTTCAGTGGCAATTAGGCTATTTCAACCTACATTTCAATATGATTTATGACTTTTTCTTAACTAGGAGACTATACAGCTGGGTAATTGTTAGAAACCATCTAATAATCCTATGTTCTACATTTTTCCCCCTAAGTTAATAAAAGGAGATTTTTCAATATAAGAAAAATGAAAAAGAAATTTTCAAATTTTTTGACAACAAAAAAGGAAAATAGGTAAATTTCCTAAACAGAAAAGAGTTCAAGTTTGTTATAGATTGTTACCTTATAAATTATCATGTTTTATAGGTTATCAATCCTTCAGATAGAACCTATCATTCTTCTAAGTAGAATGATAATGAACCTATTATTCTTGTAAGTAAAATTAAATAATTAGTTAGGATAATAATATGAATTAATAATAGATCGTTTTATCACTTAGAAAAATCCTTTTTCAAAATAAATCCAAAATTGGTTTATCTTAAATTAAAATTTTAGAAAATCATAAAGCTCAGGCTTAGATTTTTTTCAAAAACTTTGAAAATGATAATGAACGTAAACTAGGCATGTTTTCATAATAAAAAAATTAAACTAATCCACTAAAGTTTTATAAAAAAAGTGAACTATAGCTTGTTTAATCCTAAATAGCAGGTACATAGGCACCCTTATAAGGCAACTCTAAAAAGAAATAAAAATTATTTTCCAAATTATTATAAGTTGTTTTACCTGTATCCAAAATAATAATAAAAATATTAAAAATAAAAATAACAAAAGTAAAAGAAAAGATATTAGAATATGGTTCAAATTTTAGAAGGATAAGGTGATAACTTTAGAGTTTTAATAAGTTAGCCCTCGAGTCGAGAATCTCTGGTTTTACTTTCTTTTTTTTCATTTACAAAAAATAAAAAAGAGGAGATTTCATCGACTAGTAGTCCAAATTATAATTAATCCATTCAATTAGTTTTAATTCAATAATTTTTCCCAACCTCAGTTGGGTGGCGACTCTAAATAAAATAAAATTCCTAATTCAAGTTGATGATTTATATTAAAATAGTATATGATCTAATACAAATTGGATTAGGAATATAAATGAGAAAAATAAAAAATTAGACTCTACATCGTCAACTATGTTCATGGTAAAATACCTTCCAACCTATCAACAACGAGACATCTATACGCATCAAATAGCCATAAATCATAGCTACTAATTTCAGTAGCTAAGCAATTTACTCTTACGTATATCAAATTCTAGGACGTAGTTAGTAAGTTTATTCATATATATACTGGTTATGTTATATTCATGTAATTTCCGGTTTACGAATTGCTACGGACGACTTGAGTGTTGATGAAATTTATTCAATAAATTGCACATGTGTTGTCCTAGTCTTTAGTGTTGTCCTATTCTTTAGTGAGTTTGTTTACCACGTCATAAGAGTTTGTTGTTAACATGGGATAGTGCCTATTTTTCTGTTGTTTTTCAGTTATGTATTAGCCTATTTATAGGCTGTTTGTTCATCAATAAATAATGCAGAAAACATACAACATTCTGCTTCCAATATATCCTCTATTCATAGCATTTATTTTTGTTTGGTTTTCTAATTACAACAGTGGTATCAGAGCAAGGTTAGAACAGAAGCAACAGTTGTCTTTTTTTTTTTTTTTTGCTTCTATGGCAACAGAAAATTTTGTCCAACCTGCAATTCCTCGCTTTGATGGTCATTATGACCATTGGAGCATGCTCATGGAAAACTTCCTAAGATCAAAAGAATATTGGCAGGTTGTCGCTGATGGAGTACCAGAAACAACACCAGCAATGTCAGATGCACGGAAGACAGAAATTGAAGAATCTTAAGGCAAAAAACTATCTGTTTCAGGCTATTGATTGTTCAATTTTGGAGACGATTCTTTGCAAAGATACCTCCAAGCATATTTGGGACTCCATGAAGAAGAAGTACGAAGGATCGACAAAGGCAAAAAGGCAACAGCTTTAAGCACTCCGCTCAGAATTCGAAACACTTCGAATGAAGTCTGGCGAATCAGTCATTGATTACTTCTCGCGGACAATGGCAATTGTCAACAAGATGCGGATTCATGGCGATAAGACAGAGGATGTTGCTATTATTGAGAAGATTCTTCGATCTATGACACCAAAATTTAATTTTGTTGTTTGTGCTATTGAAGAATCTAAAGATATTGACTCACTTTCAATTGATGAATTACAGAGTTCTTTGTTGGTTCATGAGAATAAAATGAATCAACAGGAAAAGGAGGAGCAAGCCTTAAAGGCCTCAATAGAAAACCTTTCATTTGTAAGTGGTGCAGATAAAAGACAAGGAAGAGGTAGAGGTAGGAGCAATAATGACTGGAAAAACCAACAAGAACACCAAAATTATCCATATCCAGGAAGAGGACGAGGAGGGGGTTGGAACCAAAAATTAAAATCAGCTGACAAGTCTAATGTTGAGTGTTTCAGATGCCATCGGTATGGTCATTACCAGTCAGAATGTCGAACCAATCTGTCTAAAGGAAATGGTGAAAAATCTCATTTTGTAGAAAAGGAAGAAGATGAAGAAGTGTCCTTACTAATGGTTTGTCATACACAGGAGACATCCAACAAAAACTTGTGGTACCTCGACTCAGGTTGCAGCAATCATATGTGTGGGGATAAATCAGCATTCTCAGACTTGGACGAGTCATATCGTGATAATGTGAAATTTGGCAATGACTACAAAATTCCTGTTATGGGCAAAGGAAAGGTAACAATTCAAACCAAAGGAGATGTTGATCAAGTTATCTCTAATGTTTTGTTTGTTCCAGAATTAAAAACAAACTTGCTTAGTATCGGGCAGCTTCAAGAAAAGGGATATGAGATTTCTATCAAAGACGGAGTATGTCAAATTCAAAATGCAAAGTTGGGCTTAATTGCTCAAGTTCACATGACGGAAAACCGTATGTTCCCACTTTATCTTCACAACACAGTTCATTCTTGCTTTTCAGCAAGATTGGACGATGAGGCATGGCTATGGCACTTTCGTTATGGGCATTTGAACTTTGGTGGATTAAAAACACTACAGCAGAAGAACATGGTGACAGGTCTACCTCAAATTGCAGCTCCTTCTCAAGTTTGTGAAGAATGTATTGTTAGCAAACAATACCGTAATCAATTCCCACAAGGAAAATCTTGGAGAGCAAAGAAGGCATTGGAACTTGTTCATTCCGACATTTGTGGGCCAATAACACCACATTCTAATGGAGGTAAAAGATATATGATTACCTTTATTGATGATTATAGTCGTAAGATATGGTGTTATTTTTTGCAAGAAAAATCTGAAGCCTTTGCAGCTTTTAAAAGCTATAAAGCACTTGTTGAGAAAGAAGTTGGCAGCCCAATAAAAGTTCTCCGCACGGATCGTGGGGGAGAATATAACTCACATGAATTTGCAAATTTTTGTGAGAACCATGGAATCAAGAGACAACTTACAGCAGCTTATACACCCCAGCAGAACGGTGTATGTGAGAGGAAGAACCGTACCATTATGAATATGGTGCGAAGCCTTTTAACAACAAGTGGCATTCAAAAAAATTTCTGGCCGGAAGCGGTTAATTGGAGCATTCATATATTGAACAGAAGTCCCACACTTGCCGTTCAAAATATGACACCAGAGGAAGCATGGAGCGGAAGGAAACCTGCTGTAGATCATTTTCGAATTTTTGGGTGTATCGCCTATGCCCATATTCCAGATGAGAAGAGGAGGAAGTTAGATAACAAGGGAGAAAAATGCATTTTTCTTGGTGTCAATGATATGTCAAAAGCCTATAAATTGTACAATCCTGGCACCATGAAAATTGTCATTAGCCGTGATGTGATATTTGATGAAAAAAACACCTGGTCATGGAATCAAAATGGTGTTAAAGAATACATTCCAGTAGACTTTGATGATGATGAGACAAGGCAGCAGCTTATTGAAAATGCACAAGAAGAGGAAGTCACTCAAAATGCTCCAGTAGTTGATCAAAGCCCACTTGCAGCAGAATCACAAAGGCCTCAACGTGTTCGAAGAAGACCATCATGGATGATTGATTATGAAGTAACTGGAGTTGACCAAGGTGATGACCCACTTACACATTTTGCTCTATTTTTAGATTGCTATCCTACCACTTTTGAAGAAGCTGTCAAAGAACCAAAATGGAGAAAGGCTATGGATGAAGAGATTGCTGCCATCGAAAAAAACAATACTTGGGAGCTTTGTGATCTTCCAGAGGGTCAGAAAACAATTGGTGTAAAGTGGGTTTATAAGACAAAACTGAAAGAGAGTGGTGAGGTTGACAAGCATAAGGCACGGTTGGTGGCCAAGGGTTACAAGCAAGAGTTTGGTGTTGACTATAAAGAAGTCTTTGCTCCGGTCGCAAGGCATGACACAATCGGATTGGTGATTGCAATGGCAGCTCAAAACTCATGGCCTATATTCCAATTAGATGTAAAATCAGCATTCCTCCATGGAGATTTGAAAGAAGAGGTATTTATCGATCAACCTCCTGGTTATGTGAAACTTGAAAATGAGCATAAAGTATATAAGTTAAAGAAAGCTTTATATGGATTAAAACAAGCTCCACGGGCTTGGTATAATCGTATAGAAACTTATTTTTTGAAGGAAGGATTTCAAAAATGTTCTTATGAACATACACTTTTCATAAAGGTTAAAGATGGAGGGAAAATGCTCATAGTTTGCTTATATGTAGATGATTTAATCTACACTGGAAATTATTCTGATATGTTTGAAAGATTTAAAAAATCCATGATGGCTGAATTTGAGATGTTTGATTTGGGTATGATGCATTACTTTCTTGGCATTGAAGTAGTGCAATCCTCTGCTAGAATTTTTATTTCGCAAAAGAAGTATGTAAGAGAAATCTTGGACAGATTTCATATGAAGGATTGTAATCCAGTAAATACTCCATCTGAGTTTGGTGTGAAGTTAAACAAAGATAGTGGAGGAAGGAAGGTCGACAACACTTTTTATAAACAAATAGTGGGGAGCTTAATGTATCTGACAGCAACAAGACCTGATATAATGTATGCTGTAAGCATAATTAGCAGGTACATGGAGTGTCCTACAGAAACTCATCTCTTGGCTGCGAAAAGAATTCTCCGGTACTTACAAGGTACTAAGGAGTATGGGCTGTTCTATAAGAATGGAGAAAAGCCAGATCTATTTGGCTTTACAGATAGTGACTATGCAAGAGATTCAGATGATCGAAAAAGTACATCTGGATTTGTTTTCATGATGGGGACTGCAGCAGTTTCTTGGTCATCAAAGAAGCAATCTATTGTCACATTGTCATCTACTGAAGCTGAATTTGTTGCTGCAACGGCTTGTGCTTGTCAAGCTATTTGGCTAAAGAAAATCCTTAAAGAGTTACATTTTAAAGAGGATGGAACAACTCAGATTTTTTGCGACAACAGTTCAGCAATAAAGCTCTCGAAAAATCCAGTTTTACATGGTCGAAGCAAACATATTGATGTGAAGTATCATTTCTTGAGGGATCTCACAAATGATGGAGTCCTTGATCTCATTTACTGTAGAAGTGAGGAATAGCTTGCTGACATTCTAACGAAGACTTCCAAGTTTCCTGCATTTCAGAAGCTTAGGAAGTTACTTGGTGTTTGCACATCACATGGAGCTTCAAAGATTAACTCATATTAAACTGATTGTTATGTTTGGAACATCAGTTTAAGGGAGGGATTGTTGATGAAATTTATTCAATAAATTGCACGTGTGTTGTCCTAGTCTTTAGCGAGTTTGTTTACCACGTCATAAGAGTTTGTTGTTAACATGGGATAGTGCCTATTTTTCTGTTGTTTTTCAGTTATGTATTAGCCTATTTATAGGCTGTTTGTTCATCAGTAAATAATACAGAAAACATACAACATTCTGCTTCCAATATATCCTCTATTCACAGCATTTATTTTTGTTTGGTTACGTAGGCACCCTTATAAGGCAACTCTAAAAAGAAATAAAAATTATTTTCCAAATTATTATAAGTTGTTTTACTTGTATCCAAAATAATAATAAAAATAGTAAAAATAAAAATAACAAAAATAAAAGAAAAGATATTAGAATATGGTTCAAATTTTAGAAGGATAAGGTGATAACTTTAGAGTTTTAATAAGTTAGCCCTCGAGTCGAGAATCTCTGGTTTTACTTTCTTTTTTTTCATTTACAAAAAATAAAAAAGAGGAGATTTCATTGACTAGTAGTCCAAATTATAATTAATCCATTCAATTAGTTTTAATTTAATAATTTTTTCCAACCTCAATTGGGTGGCGACTCTAAATAAAATAAAATTCCTAATTCAAGTCGATGATTTATATTAAAATAGTATATGATCTAATACAAATTGGATTAGGAATATAAATGAGAAAAATAAAAAATTAGACTCTACATCGTCAACTATGTTCATGGTAAAATACCTTCCAACCTATCAACAACGAGACATCTATACGCATCAAATAGCCGTAAATCATAGCTACTAATTTCAGTAGCTAAGCAATTTACTCTTACGTATATCAAATTCTAGGACGTAGTTAGTAAGTTTATTCATATATATACTGGTTATGTTATATTCATGTAATTTCCGGTTTACGAATTGCTACGGACGACTTGAGGTGGTCAAAATATATTGAATTTTCCCAAACTAAGTCAAAGGATGCAATGCGACAGAAGGAAGATGGAAAATAATAAAATAATAATTCTATTTCCAAAACGCTGTGTGACCGTTTCCAATCTCACAACTACATGCATATATATATATATTATTGGTTCATTTTACAAATCAATAATAAACTTCAAATATATCATCACAAGACAGATATATTATTCACATAAGTAATAGTTACAATCATTATAGTAACTTATAAAATTTCCACTCACCTTAGTCTAATTATTTATAATTTGAAATAGTCATAAGAAAGTTGTGAATAATCAAAATTTTCACCTTAAATCAAAATATAATAAGTTTATTAAATTATCAAAACTTTAATAAAATCGAGTTTACGAATAGTTTTTTGAATAAATTTTCTTAAATATTTCTATGTTTGCTTTGATCTCACATAAACTTTGAGCTTAATATTTACTTTTTAAGACTATTTTTGTTGTGAAGTATTCTTTACGATGATTACAATAGTGCTTATGATTTTAAATTTGAATGTAGTATGAAAAAAGTTATAAGTTCTTAAAGGTTGAGAGAGATTTTCGATATCTTAAATATTTTATGATTTCGGAGGAGATATTTTGAGGATAAGAATTTCTGGCGATGGAGAAATGGGATGATAATTTTTGAATCCTTCAATAGAAATTATGATTGAATTTATCTAATTATGGGTTTAATTGAAATATGTACTAACGATTTTATTAATTGTTTAAAATATAATATTTTTATATGAAAATTTTCGTATAATTTAAATAAAATATCCTAAATATAAATATATATTCAAAAAATCTATTTAACAATCATGAGTTTAAGATTTCAATTTCATTTATCTATTTCTTATTGTTTACTTAGCAATTCCATAATATTTCAATTTCTCATATTTCAAATTTATTAGAGTTCAACATAAAACTTTTAATTTAATTATGTCACTAATCTAATGTTTATTATTAGTTTCACATGGGTTCTCGACATAAGCTTCCAAGCTAGGAGGTTCTTATTGAATAATGTTGGGTCTTTAATTGTTTTGCTATTGATGGTTCATTAGGAGGCTATAACCAGTCAAAGAAGCAGATCATGGACTATGTGTCGATTGTCTATTGTGGGTCAAATATTTCGAAAGAAATGGTTTATAGTTAAGCACCTAGATTACCATACATGCTAAGGATAAATAGATCATTAATATGGTAGAACTATAACTGATATGGATAGAGATATCTAAAAAAACAAGCTGTTAAAGATATAATTATAGATGGAAATATAACTATAAAGAAATAGTGGATTGAGCTATTGATAATTAATACAAGCTATACACCTAGTTTGAGAAGATTAACTTTATGGATAATGGATTTGGATATCGATGGATATCATTAAGAGATATAGTATCAACCCCCGAGACGCTGAGATTGATTCTTGATTTTGTCTGTCGCCCTTACCTAAACGAGATAAATAACACTATTCATGTGACGTTTATTTGTATGGGAATTAGTAATTTGTATATAGGTACGCATGCAGATAGACATGCGTGTACGTGGTGATGCCTTCATATCTTACCCCTTTTAATTATGATTATGTTCATCTTTATAGAATCCTTAGTTAATCTTATAAAATAATTCATGTATTATCGGATTCTTTAAATTTTAAATTATTTGGAGACTTTTATTTGTGGATTTTAGTTTAGTCTATAGCTTTGTATGTTTTTATCACATATAAGAGCATGTAATAAAGCCATCTTCTCTTAACGGTCTTTTTTTTTTTTTTTTCTTTTTTCATTCTTTTCGTAATCTTATTTAAGTAGATATTACTACATTATTAGAGTTTGTTTAGATTTATATATATACACATGATCAATTCGATTTCAATAGATAATAATGAAAAATTTTCAAATATAAATAAATAGATGACAAAATGAAGATTAACCCACACAAACAACAAACACGCACTTTTATACAAGCATAACATTGTTGCATCAAGCACACTATCATCACCGATACAGTGGACATTACCACAACAGTAGACACGGCAACCGAACAACAGGACAACGTAACTTTTACTCTCGTAGAAAAGGGCTTATTTAGGTTCATTTCGAAACAAGCAGACCAGACACGGACATTATCATTATCTCATTCCCTTATTTCTGGGCCAAGAGGTGCTCATCCAAATCCTTCATGAGACCCTTTATGAATTCTAGATAATTGTGCAGATCAGGATCAGTATCCCTAAACTTCTCGTAGAAAACCATGATTTTGAGGGTTGCGGGTCCATTCTTGGGGATTACTCGATAAGTGACCTTGAAGCTCTTGTACCTTTCCATGAGATGTCCACCCACACCGACAGATGACATTTCCTTAGCTGCCTCGTCTATTTCAAGACGTTCCTTGATACTTTCTTTTTTCCCATCTGTAAATATTTGGGGGAAGTAGTAACTTTTCAAATTGTTCTTCTGTATATTAATATCAGCTGTTGCACACTCGTAGTAATCGTACAAAAATTATATGAAACGGTATCATAGAATTTACAGTATGCTAAATTTACTAAATCAAAATTTATGATTTAACGAAGGAAAAAAAAAAATACATAAGCCCTCTAAAGAATGCATGTAGCATGCATAATCCAAGGGATCGTATAACATGAAAGTTTATATCGTTGGTTTCTTTGTTAACGGATTATATTTGAAGAAATTTAATTAATTGATTTGTCGAGTCTAGTTAACTGATGAAGATTATATCCCACGCACATGCAATGATCAACTTTATTCAGAATCGACATTACCAAACGGGAGAAAGTCACGGGCTGGTGAATTGCCACTGAAGCACTTCCATATTACTTCATTTAGACGAATAAAAAATGATTTACGTATGTATTGAGTACATGATGCATATGGGCATATTTATTGCAGGTGTTTTGGCTCATTTTTCCATGGCTAAGGAATGGGTGTTGAGCTCCATAAATAATATTGCAAGGTTATTAGGTAGTATAAGTTTTATTGACAAGAAACTTTTATTTAGATATAATACAGTCTAATACTTTTATAAATGAATTTGTATAAATAAAATTTAATACAAGTAATAGTTGGATCAAATCACTTTGGATACATTTATAAATATAATTGGGATTGACATATGAGCATTTTTCTTTCTTTCTTTTCTTTTCTTTTCTTTTCTCCAAAAGCACCAAAACCTATTTACATACTTATTTAATAAGCAAGTACCTTAAATGTGTTCCAACTTGACTTACAAACTGGCTTATGATTAGAATTTATGATTTATTGTTTGATTCTATATTTTATTATTTACTTACTTTAATTTATTTTCCGATATTGATCTTTGCACTTCTCTCTATTTCTCTCTCCACTACTATCACTCCGTCTTTATGTATTATTTATATGATATACCTTATTCAAACCCTAACTCATTAGTGAAACTACCAAGCACTAATAATAAAAATCAAATTAAATGTAGTTTTTCTATTTAAGTCGGTCACAATAAGTTATGCATCAACTTAATAAGACAACCATGCTACAAATTTCCCTTTAAGTTAGTTTTATAATTATTAAAATCTAACTTAATGGTAGGATAGGATCCCTGGATTCTTAAGCTATTACATTTTAATAGGAATCCTCCATACATCTATTTTTTTTTTCAAAAAATATAAAACTATGTCTACAAGCATCTTTTTTATAGTTTCAAATGTAGTTTCCATTATTAGCATTTAGCAAATTGAAGGCAATACTCAAACATGTTTTCATATAGAGATTTAATAGCTATTATATTATTATTATTTTTTAGAATTTTTCTAATTGATAAACTAGTTCAAACCAAACAAAAGATATATTTATTGTATGGTTTAGGTTACAAGTTGGTTTTCAAATATAATAAATAAATGGGTTATGTTATGAAGTTAAAGGTTTTTAGACATAAACCCATTTAGAGTCAATTAATATAAATTATTAGATGGGTCTATTTAATTGGATTAGTGCACAAAAACCAAGCAATGAAATTAGGTAATTTCCTTTAGTAGATCAATCCAATATAGGAACTTATATATATATATAAATATATATATATAAAGAAGAAGAAGAACAAAACCAAATGAACTCTTTATTTTTTTGTTCAGTACATTGAGTTATGGCCTAATATGCCTTAATAATTCTCTCTTTTTTATTCAAGTGGCTATAGAATCATGAATTGAAGAAAGTTTTAAAGTTTGGTTAATGGTCACACTATATGATATACGGCAAGTGATCAATATATAAGCCATAAAGGGTAATAAACTAATGATTAGGTATTTACGGACTCAGTCTTACAAAATTTTCCTTGATTTAAGTTGATTGTTACCCTAGATTGAATTATATTTATTCACCATAAGGAAAAAATAAAAAGAACAATAGGAAGAACTTGCCTATGGTATAAGTCCATAGCCTAATAGAGCCATGAGTTTTCATATCTCCTTCATGAACTTTAACTTCATGCATATTTTCAGAGGCACTTGGAAGGTGATGAGCTTCCAGACACAAACGTTTGTAGAACAAATCTGCTGGAGATTTAAGTTCTAGATCTGTCTCGATCTTGCACTCTAGACCCATAGCTAATGAAAGAAAGTACAACAAGATGGCAATGTAATATAATTATGCAATCAACCTTAGTCCAAGAGAGGACTCTTGTGAATATCTTCCTTTGATCATCCCTTTTTATAGAGGATTCCATCAATACTCTATCTGCCCTTCGACACAAAAGCCAATCATTTCAAAATAAAATACTATAAATCTTCCTTATATTATCTTATCTTATGGCCCACGACCATTAAAAATGAGATCCTATTACGCATGGGATCTCAGTCCAGTCATTGTTTAGTCAAACATGCAAAAATTATTGTCAAATATAGAAAATTGTCCTTATTTAAGATTTTTTTTTTCCCGGTTGATAAAAGGATCAAATATATTACCATAGCATAGGATGAGGCAATTCATATGCTATTACACGCCAAAAACATTCTGATTCATAATGAAAGGAGCAATGTATATAGGTTTCTTAAATTATAGGAATGCACGTACGTAAATAAGATTATAAGTTGTCCATCTTTTAAATTTCATAGAATCCCATTCTTTTCTTTTTAATCTATTTAAGCACATTAACCTTGAGAAAAAGTAAGAAAAAAGAGAGTCTGAGTCTTGTATCCTACGTCAATGTGCTGCAGGAAAACAATCATTTATTTTTTTGGTGAGAGCACATCAACATGAAGCTGATAGGTATAGTTTTTCTATTTAGAGTGCTCACGCTGCATAAAATAGTCCGCATGAAATAATGCTTAATATTCCAAAAATATCTTCATTATTTTATATTACCATTTTATACGCATAATTGATACACAATCTGACATTTTATTCCAGAAGTTAGTGAATATTAAGCCAGAAAAACAACAAACACACACAATATTATTCGACCATGCTATTGTTACATAAACCACATTAATACATTATCTTCACTGATAAAGTAAACTTATCGTAATATTATTATTGACGACAACAAGACAACGTAACATTCACTGAATGAGACAAACTTAATTTATTGCTGTATCTCAATGCTTTATTTTTGAGCCATGAGATGCATATCTAAATCGATCATGAAACCCTTTACGAGTTCCATATAATTGTATAGATCAGGATCAGCATCCTTAAACTTCTCGTAGGAAACCATGACTTTGACGACTGCAGGCCCATCCTTAGGGATCACTCGATAGGTAACCTTGAAGCTCTTGTATCTTTTAAGAGATCTCCACCCACACCAACAGATGACACTTCCTTAGCTGCCTCGTCTATTTCAAGACGTTCCTTGAAAACTTCTTTTTTCCCATCCGTATATCATTAATATAGAGAAGTAATTTAGTGAATTTTAATTCCAGTTTTTTATGATTCCAGACTAGCTCAAGGACTGTAAAATGGAAATTTATTTCGTTCGGTTCTTTGTTAACAGCTTCATCTATTTCTTTGAATTTTTAGTATTTTCTTGATACAGTTCTTAGAAAATTTTCGGAGAAAAATGTCGACGGATGTCCTCGAACTAAATTGACAAGTTTCTATCTTTTTATATATATACTTGCTTTCGTAAACTATAATTAATATTAAAAAAGTATTCTAAAAAAACACATAAATCAATGTTTTAGGTGAAGTACCGAATAAAGCACTTCCATATTATATTAATTACACGAAGAAAAACCGATTTACAGATTCATAATCATTGAGTACATAATACACATGATTCACGTGTCTATGTTCTTTTGTCTTACACTTTTTTTGAGGATATAAATACAAGAACTAATTTTATAGAATATATCACTTAAGCCAAGAAAGAATACGCCGACAGTTCTAGGGCAGGCAATTCAATATTCAATTCTTAATTTAAATATGATAAAATATAATTATAGATAAATTTATATAAATAAAACTTAACACGATGATAAATAGATTATACTAGTTCAGATCTATTTAAGGTTTGGATTTAACATTTAAACCTATTTAAAAACTCATTTCGTAAATAAATATTATAATAAATGAATCATTTTTAACCCACAAATATGCTTAATATTTATAGTTTAATTTTATAACTATAGTTTACTTACTCTAATCATTTTTCAAGTGTTTGTCTGTACACCTCTCCCCCTTTATCCGCAGACCACTGCAATCACTCTGCCATGACTTTCACTTATTGCCATCATTCTCTCTCTAATAATCATCCGAGTCCATTTTGGCTCTCTTTGAAGCAAGAGTGACATCATTCATTGCTTCACTTTTCATACAAATCCATTTATCAAGCATATTTTATTTAAACTCCAACTTAATTAGTGAAAATATAAAGTCAATAAATACTGAATTATATGTATAAATCAATTTTAGTTTAATTAGTTAACAAGTTATACATTAACCTCAAAAGACGACCATGGTACCAAGTTTGAATTAGCCATGCAGCACTTAAAATTTTACTCAATTATTGAATTCTTGAGCTATTAAATTCAATAGAACATGTCAATGCATGTAGCCTAGAAATATTATTAAAACTATCTTTAGAAGCATTTTCATAGTTTGAAATGTATTTTTCAATATGAGCATTTAGTAAATTGAACACATAATAGAGTATGTTTTCAAATATAAACATAACAACTATAATATATTTATTTTAGATTTTTAAATCAATAAATATGTTCAATCCAAACAAAAAATACATTTATTAAAAAAATTATAGTTTTGGTGGCCAAAAAAGATTATAAATCGAATGTTTTGAATGTTAGAATAAGGAGCAATGCAACTTTGTTGAGTTTTTCGTCCAACTTAGAGTAGAAACTTATGTTGATAGGACCTTTATAAGCCTAGCGACAAACTACATAGATGTGTAACAGGTAATCAATAAATTGGCCATAAGTTGTAATACGTTAGTGAATTTGTATTGATTGCCACTCTAGAACTTGCCTATGGTATAGTCCATTGCTTAATAGAGCCATGAGTCTGAAAATCCCCTTCATGAACTTCAACTCCATGCATACTCTCGGAGGCAATCGGAAGGTGATGGAGTTCCTGGCTAAGACGTTTATAGAACAAATCCGCTGGAGATATAAGTTCCTTGTCTACCTCAGTCTTGCTCTCTAGACCCATAACTAATGAAATGGCAATGCAATATTATAAAGTATACCAATTTTAGTCGTAAAAGAGGACGCCTGCGAAGATCTTCTTTTAGCCTTCCTCATTTATAGAGGACTCAATCATTTTGTATTAAATTTAAATACCCTATCTGCCCTCGTCGTATTCCATTGCCCACGACCATTAAATCAATCCTCTTCCAGTGAAAAATGGAACATTATTGCTGGATTGAAAAACCACCGTATGTCTTTTGTCAGGTCTTATGTGTTAGAAATTGGACTGAATCATGATCACCGCCAAAGTGCAACATAAAGAAAATGCAAATTACTCCTTTAATTTTGATCTCGGTGAGGATATATCCTTGAACCTCCACATGCTACAAATAGCTTTCTAAATTTTAATAAATTGTCAAATAGTTCTTTAAATTTTAACCTCCATATATAAAAATCCCCTCAAACTTATTAATGTATACTTTAAGACCTCCATAAAGTTAGACGTTAATGCTATTTTCTTTTTATTAACTTATATAGTAAGTATCTTTTATGCAATCAATTTATTATTGTTAAAAAGTTATTGTAGTATTTGAGAGTCTGAGAATATATTTTCATTGAAAGATGCTGAATTTTTTTATTTGAAAATGTTTTAGAAAGTATCTCTGAAGTAGATGGTGATTGATAGAGTAATGCTTGATCATAATTTCCAATATGAGTGTTACGTCCAACGTGAAACTTGTGGTTGATAGTAAAACACCTATTTTGCTCTTGAGACCTAATTTGATCTTCATAGATTTCTCTAAATATTCAAGATTAAAATTTAGGAAGTAATTTGCAATTTAAAGAAAAAAAATCATCAACAAATTCCATTGCACCATCAAAATGAGGTAGGGAAAAGAAAAAGAAGAGATGTCTTGATGGACTCTCACCATATCCTAAAAATGGAGCTAGGTGATATTTAGCTAAGGGATTGTAGTTTTTAGCGATGGGATAATATCACATTTACTACCTCAATTTTATACATTTTTATAATTTTACATCTCAACTTTCAAGTTATCAAATTATACATCCAATTGGAATTCACTTGCTATCATTACTATCTCATCCTTTACCATCATTAACCTTTATTTCAGTCATCATGAGAAACTAATAATATCGTCACATGTGTAATTTTTAATTTCATAATTCATACTTAACCATTCAATTGCTATATTATGCATACATATCATCACTTAGTAATACATTTGAAATTAAAAGAAAAATAGCAAAACTAGAAAATGAAAAATCAAAACAAACATAAGTATAAAGAATAATAAGAAGAAAAAAAACTAAAATAGAATGACAACTAAAATAAACTCACAAAAGAGGGGAAAAAAAACGCATGAAATCTCAAAGATAATCCCAAATGAAATAAACCCACAAATAAAACTCTCACCTCTACCTATATTGTGATACCCCATTGTTATGAGCAACTAATTCATTATTATAGTTGATATCTTTCAATTTAGGCTAAACTTTACGACGTGATTGTAAAAGTTAGTTCAAATGGCACATAAAGTTTATTTCAATAAATAAAGAATATAGATGGAATAATTCTATTATGAATACTAGTTAATGGTTTTATTCATTATTTAACAAAAACATGAATAGCATTTCCTCAATATATAATGATACTTTGGTGATAACCGTAACATATTGCTTTCTTGCAAAACTCTCCATAGAGTGGAAAACCCACCATGTTCTATAAATGCGCTTGCGAGTCTCATAATTGTGCTTAAAAGTCCACAAAGTTTGTAATTCTGCTATTATTAATAAAGATGCACGATATCTCCAAAAAACATCCTAGCACAGTGTCAAGGCCCACACAATGCAGTTGCTCATATATATGCAATTTCACGTGATTTCTCCAGAGGAATCCATAATTATGATTGCATAAATCTATCCAATATTTTGTAGTCGTTCATATTTTTGTTTTGTAATTCTACTTCAGGAATAAAATTATTCCTTTATTCCATAGTTTTCCTTACAAAAGTTCGTGTTTTCTCTTAATTTTTGTAAATATTCATTGGAAGATGTTAGTTCCTTCGAAATGACCTAATTTTGGTATAAAGCTAATAGATCTCTAATGTTCGTAATTTCGCTGTTGAAATGCAAAACTACCCAATATTTTTTAATTTTTCTTCATCCTATAAGTTTTTTGTAAAATCACAATTCTATCCAAACTGTAGTTTTACTTAAAATCTCACGAATAACTTTTTTTAAATCTTTTAATAAAATCACAAGGTGATTCCTCTTCAATATTCGTTATTATGTTTTTTTTTTTTTGCGTAATTTTCCTTTTTTAACAATCATAGTCAATATCCTGTAAAGATACTCAACAATTACGAGGAAAAAAAAGAAAATCAAAGCGTCACTTGTAAAATTGATTCAAGGTACCATAAAATTTCCCTAAAATTTTTGTTGCATGATGAAAAATCTCACGTGTATGGAAGACCGTTTGATCTTTCCTTACCGTATATTTTTCTACAGGCTTCTCAATATTTGTTATAATGAAAATGGTAAATTACACTAAACATATCAGTATTTTCATCGTTAAACATTTGGCACATTTATATATATATATATATATATATATTAATATTTTGCATACACATGTTTCACTACCATATAACCATTAGATAGCCATTAAAATTAACCTAAAAAAAATAATCAAAACCGTAATCGATTAGCCCTCTTTTTCACTCCAAAGAAAACCTTAAAAAAAAAAAAAAAAAGCCATCTCCCTTAGAAATCCCAAATACATATTCTTCTCCGATCAGCAAAATTGATTTTGTTCATTCTAAATCATTTATTTTAAAGTCCGCTAACATTATTATTTACTCGACTTACATGTTTTCTTAAAGTCCACTCAAATTTTTTTGTTTGGTATTGGGAAAGAAGTACAGAGATACTTCAACTCATCAGCATATTCCACTCTAGTTTGCTTCGCGGTTTTCATCAAATGGGAAATAATGAAACACCAATGCGTGGATTATATTTTTCTCTTTTGTGTGTGATCCTGTTCCTGGGTTAGCATATGGAGCGAAGGCTGGATGATGATAATAATTGAAAGATTGAGCCTTTTACAATTATTACGTGCTTTAAAAAAAAAAATCAACAGCTAACAAACGATTACATGATAAAGTAAAGCACATATACATGCAAGAATTTTCTATGGTCTCACTCCTATTTTTTATGAGATCAATTTAGCCTTCAACCTCATCATTAATCAATATATTAATGATGAAAATTTAATATATATAATTAAATTGTGAAATTAAAAATTGAATCAATCTTATCAAAATAGTGAGCAGAATCGTAGAAACTTCTGTATATGCAAAATGTCAAAAAAATCAAACGATTTACTTGCCACAATAAAAAAAATTGATAGAGAATTGAAAGAAATGAACTCAATCATGAGAAATTCCACTTAATGATCAATGATAATTCCCATAGGATTAAATGAAAATATTTATACTTGGACAAAATCTAGATATTGATAAAGATTAATCTAGAGAAATGGAAACCAAATAACCATCAAAATCTCTATTTCCTAAAATATTGAAATTTACATCTTCAATGGAATCTTCTTTATTTCTCAACCAAACAACCATCAAAATATCTATTTCCTAAAATATTGAAATTTACATCTTCAATGGAATCTTCATTATTTCTCAAACATATTTTAGCAAAACCTCTGGCACTCGATCGGATGCTCTAAGCAAGCCTGCTTTTGAAGTAGGATTATGAGTAGAATTAGAATTAAAAGCCAATGCTCAATTAAAATCACACACTTTAGAGGTTAAAGCTAATTTTGATACTAACAAACTTTTTCCTAAATTTGCATGATGTATCATGAAATTATCTTCAAACATTTGTTTCGCTAATAGTAAAAAAATTTTAAGAGACCTCTAAAATTAAGTTATTTAAACTCTTAATTCATGAGCTTATCATAGAAACACTGTGATTTTGATTTTGATTTTGATTCCCATCATAACACTATAGGAGCCTAGGAAAGATCGATATGCCATCGGGGGCAACAAACTTTGGACATGCTTGATTCACAACAAGCAATCAACACCAGATTTTAGGTTATATATCAACAGTAATAACATATCACATATAAATAAGTGATCATAAGTAAAAGAGAGAAAGAGATTCAATACATGAAAAATTTTAATATTTGAGCAACTAAACTCTAGGTATAGTAAATTTTGCAG
This sequence comes from Laguncularia racemosa, assembly GCA_037954665.1. Classification (NCBI taxonomy): domain Eukaryota; kingdom Viridiplantae; phylum Streptophyta; class Magnoliopsida; order Myrtales; family Combretaceae; genus Laguncularia; species Laguncularia racemosa. Next base: position 103,599 of record JBBMOL010000071.1, on the reverse strand, counting down.
TCTCCTTATTTATCCTTATATTTATATTTACTTTTTCCCTCATCTAGTTATGGCATTTTAATGAGGGTTTTTGGATTTTATTTTATAAGATTTCACTTTGAAATATTTAGGAAATGCTCTTGAGGTGTCCCACTCCCACATGGTCCTTTATAAGGATTTGTCATTGAATAAATAATTTCATAATTCTTATATACGCTCCTCTTCCTTTTACTATATTAAACTATTCTTCTTCCTTTTATCTATGGTTTTTACCTTGCACATTGAAATTTTATTCTAGAAGCTGATGAATATTAAGCCAAACAAACAACAAACACACACTATTATTCGAGCATGCTATTGTTACATAAACCACATTAATACATTATCTTCACTGATAAAGTAAACTTATCATAATATTATTATTGACGACAACAAGACAACGTAACATTCACCAAAGGAGACAAACTTAATTTATTGCTGTATCTCACTGCTTTATTTCTGGGCCATGAGGTGCATATCTAAATCTTTCATGAAACCCTTTATGAGTTCCATATAATTGTATAGATCAGGATCAGCAGCCTTAAACTTCTCGTAGGAAACCATGATTTTGACGACTGCAGGCCCATCCTTAGGGATCACTCGATAGGTTACCTTGAAGCTCTTGTATCTTTCCAGGAGATCTCCACCCACACCAACAGATGACACTTCCTTAGCTGCCTCGTCTATTTCAAGACGTTCCTTGAAAACTTCTTTTTTCCCATCTGTATATCATTAATATAGAGAAGTAATTTAGTGAATTTTAATTCCAGTTTTGTAATGATTCCAGACTAGTTCAAGGACTGTAAAATGGAAAATTTTTTCGTTCGGTTTTTTGTTAAGAGCTATTCAGCTATTTCTTTGAATTTTTTGTATTTTCTTGATACAGTTTCAAAAAAATTTACTAGAGAAAAATATCGACGGATGTCCCCGAATTAAATATATATATATATATATATATAACAGGTAATCAGTAAATTGGCTATAAGTTTTAATATGTCAGTGAATTTGTATTGGTTGCTGCTCTAGAAGGCATTATATTTATTCAACATAAGGCATGGTAGTGTGTGTGTGTGTGGTAGTAATAGCAAGAGGAACTTGCCTATGGTATAAGTCCATTGCTTAATAGAGCCATGAGTCTGAAAATCCCCTTCATGAACTTCAACTCCATGCATACTCTCGGAGGCATTCGGAAGGTGATGGAGTTCCTGGCTAAGACGTTTAAAGAACAAATCCGCTGGAGATTTAAGTTCCTTGTCTACCTCAATCTTGCTCTCTAGACCCATAACTAATGAAATGGCAATGCAATATTAGAAAAAAAGAGGACGCTTGTGGAGATCTTCTTTTAGCCTTCCTTATTTATAGAGGACTCAATCATTTTGTATCAAATTTAAATACCCTATCTGCCCTCGTCGCATTCCATGGCCCACGACCATTAATCAACCCACGTCCATTAAAAAATGGAACATAATTGCTGGATGGAAAAATCACCGTTTGTCTTTTACCAGGTCTTATGTGTTATACATATATATATAATTTACTGTCTTTAATTCAAATCATCATACAGTAAGACGTTTGAGAAAAAAAAAATCTTATAAGTTTATTGAATCTGTATTCATCGATTCAGTGCAATAGACAAGTTTGCAATTACAAAAGTGCCCAACTCTATCATTGGAACAGTCTCGATTCTCAACTATTACGAGTCTTGAAATCGATGGAAAGATACAATAAATATTATTATTATTATTCAGGCCAATCCATAAAATACATCGACATGCTACTTTTCAATCAATCAGAAATTGATGGCCGAGTAATGTACTGCAAGATATTATGAGTAGGTGGCTAATTGATTATTGAGGAATCGACCCTTTGACAACTCTCTGGCCAAATCTATCCCACGTCTTCCAGCTATATCCAACACCAAAATAATTGAAAATCGACAATGTCTGACTGCATGTTATTGCACTGTACATATGCATAGCAGGATTTAAATGAAAACAATTCTATAATTTTATAATATTTTGAGAAGACAACTTCAGGTAAACCTAGGCAAATCATATCAACTATCCTGTGAATTTTTGAAATTATACGACAATCTTTTAACTTTTCACTTATACACTCATATCCCCCATTAGCATGTATTGCAGGCTCCTTAAAAGTTTCACGAGGTGCATGGATAAACGACAACCTTGTCGGACGTTGAAATCTCTTTATACAATGGTCGGGTAGATTTTATATGGGTTTTAAAGTTTGTAAGATAATTTTCAGTTTTTAATTCTTAAAACCTACTTTTAAAAATAGATTATAAGATACAATATTATTATTTATGTTTATCTTGAAATCTATACTTTATAGTATATAAAATATAAAATTAAAAATATTATATATTTAATTTATGAAAATTCTTCATTGATGTTCAGTATTTTTAATTTAATAAATTATCAATGCTTAAGCCCATTTGCTTGTTACGAAAAGTGAAAGCACTAAAAACATATTTTATCATTCATTCTTTAGAAAGCATTATTATGATAGATTTTTAATTTTATTACATTCATTTAAATCAAACCCATTTTAATAATTTAATATATATTTCAATTTTTACCATAATATGCTTTTCATCACTTGATTGGTACGGTGTTCATTGGTTGTTGCTGATGGAAACCTAGCAAGTTTCTTAATCCCATCATGTAAGTGCATGTGGATCAAAGTAATACAAGTTTCACCTTAAAAAAACAAAAAACAAAAAAACTTGGGTGGTGAGTCTTAGTTCAATCTAAAGGAGTTTAAGGCAACTACTAAGGATTGATTTAACATAGTTTTTTTCAAGTAAATAAATAAATTAAAGCATAATTATCAAACAATTTTTTCACAAGTTGTGACTAGTCTAACTGTGCCATTCTAGAATCTAACACAAAGGATGGTAAAAGACATTCTTAATTGCATCAAGATCTTAAGAGTCACAACTGACAATTGATTACACAAGCTTTAAGGAATTTTTATTGTTAACAAATCCTATGCCAATCAAGAAAACCATGAACCAAACTAATTACACATCTTTACTGGCCAAATTCAAGAATGGTATCAACAACAAATTCTATGAAAAAATAAATAAATAAATTGATAAGAACAAACCCAATTAACAAATTCAAGAACAAACCTATAACATATACTAATAATTAAATTAGGCCTTTTGTCTATACACTTGGGGATGAGCTAGGTTAGATAAAGGAGAGAGTTGATTCAAATTAGCCCAAACCAGCCTAGCTCGTTTAAGCCTGTGAGCTAACCCGTGAAGGCCAGTTAATTGATAGGTAGGAACCACTGAGCTGGCGCTTTGAAGGCTGGGTTACATGACACAATCCAGCGAACTGATGGATATCGAAGCATAGATCGTTGGTTTGGCTCGCCAATTCTTGGCAACTTAAATCGGCGGGCTAGGTCTACCATATACTGGCAATATTTTTTTTTAAAAAAAAAATTGAGAGCTGACAACATCTATCAACAAAGAAAAAAAAAAGATAAAGTCAAAGAAGCATGAACGAAAAATAGAAAAACAAAGAATGTGGAAATAATAGTAATCAATGAAGGTAGTTTCAAAGGCTGCAACTCTGCAACCTTTAGGAAGAAACAAAAAAAGAAAAAGAGAAGATAGTTGGAGAGAAACGTAGAAGGACAATGGAAAAAGATAGTTGGCAAGATAAAAACAGTAAATTTTGCACTCAAATATTTTAAACGCATAGAGCATATTTTCAAAAAAAAATATTCGTATAGATTTATAGGATTGCAAGCAGTGAGGAATAAGTTTGAGTTGTTGGTGGAGGAAAAAGCAAAATTTGAATGCAAAGGACTGACCTAGATCATAGGCTTGCAAGTGTAGGTACAACATGCAGGTGTTCAAATTTTCAAATTTAAACGTTACAAAAAAAGTTGAAAAAATTAAACAAGTTGTTAGATGTTATATAAATTCATACTACAATTTCACGAGTAGAATTATCCATGCAAAAAGTTTGCACTCACTCTTGTCTTGTGCTCTTATCTTCAATTTTCTATGCTCTCGTCTTCTATTCTTTGTGCTCTTATATTCTACACTGTCAATACCTTATGAATAATTTCTGTTATATTTCTGGTGAATTGTTAAATATATAATATCCCCTCATTTACCCATATCAAGTATTTTATAATTATCATAATATTAAAAAATAACTATTTTTTTTATGGTTCAGGTTTTTCAATAGGGATCATTCTGACAAAGATGATAAGGGAAAATTTATACAAGAGACACTAGAACAATATTTTGAAGTGGATGATTACGATATCCATGACTTCACCAACGAATGGGTGGAGGACATGATGATGCCACTCTCAAGCTTTCATTAAAGGCCTTTTGATAGATAAAGCCAACTGTTACCACGAGAGGATAGTAAGGAGGAGGCGAAACAAGAAGGGGAAGACAACATGCAAGAAGTGCCGAAGGAAGAAATATCAGGCCACACTCCACAAGTAAGCCACTTGCACCACTTAAATCAGAAATTTTTACTAAACATTTTCATAAAATTATAGGGGAAGCCGGCAGTAATTCTGCTTATTGCAATTACTGCCAATCAAGTTACGTTTGGAAAAAGGGAGAGGGGTATGACACCCCCAACTGGCACATGCGAACGAAGCATCCCACGAAGTTCAATAGGGATAAGTCGTAGCAATAAATTTTACAGTCAACAGGATCACAAGGAGGAGGCTTATTTCATTATTTTGCTGATAAGCAACAAGTTCTACTTGCAAAATACTTAACAAAGTGTAACCAGTCATGGAGTCTTGCACCTTTCCTGCATCGGTTGGAGTATGAGCAAGAAGTACTAAATCTAAACTCACAAACTTACGACCCAAAAACCATATAAGAAACCATCGTTAAGTTGTATCATAACGAGAAGCGTGAATTAGCCGCTCTTTTCAACTCTGTTGAGATGCATGTTTCCATTTGCGCAGATATATGAACCGATCCGTGGTAGGAAGATTCATACATGAGAGTTACATGCCACTGAATAGACGATGTGTAGCAGGTATAATAAAGACTAATAGCTCTAAGGGTTTTCAACACTTTTACAAAGTACAGTTGCTTATAAATGTGCATTATGTTTTTTTGCTACCATGAATGTCCCAAACGTTCCATTACACCCCAACGATTAGGATGTATGCAGTAGAATGTTGAATGTTTTAAGAGTTTTTCATAACTGTAATATTTTTGCAAGTATACCAGGTTAGTGTTCATTTTTTCCTTATGAATGCAGTGAATATACTATTGGTGTTGTTCGATACCTTATTTAACCCTTTTATGTAGGTAGCTGTAAATGATATAACTACAAATGATTGCAGTATTATAGACAAATTCTAGCAATGTCTCTTATTACGTCAATTTTAGATCCGCGATGTAAAAAAGACATGTTATTAGAGTATCTTAATTTGTAATATTCCTTTGTTGATACATTCTCTAACATGAAAGACACTTATGCCGTTACCACTGCTCAAGAACTATGTCGTGCAATTCAAGTAATAGAAGAATTATATTCTAACTTTTGCACCGCATTTAGTAGCCAAGTGTCCTAAACTCCCTTACCGTCCCTCGGCTCACATGGTACCACGCATGATCATACCCTCATTGCGCAATGGATGATGTTGCAAAAGTTGAAGTGGCACCATTTCGGGTCAATCGAGTACATTGAACTTGACAATTACTTCAATACACACTTCGAATTTTGGTAACAGTAGTATCATAGATTTCAACATCCTAAACTGGTGGAGGAGGCATAGGAAGACTTATCCAATCCTCTCTCAAATGGCTCGCTAAGTTTTGGCTGCTCTCGCATCAACGATAGCTGTTGAACAGGCATTCAACACAGTAGGCCTTATCATGTCCTAACGACGATCAAGATTATCACCCATCAATGTTGAGACGCTAGCTTATGTGGTGGATTGGTCCAAGGTAAGGAGTCACACATAAGAGTCATACGGGACATCCATTGAAGAAGATGAATACTTTAGCAATTCTGTCCCGTCGGGTGGAAACTCTGCTAGTTTGGATCTTGATATTAGGTAAGCCAAATAATTTTGTAAGTGTAGTAGTACTATCTTATTTATTTTTTGCATTAGATTAGACATATTTTGTAAGGGGAGTAGTACTCCCGTATTTATTTCTATTATTTACTTATAGAATCTTATTATTGTGTACAAGTTGTAAGGCCAAATGTCCCTCTCTTTTTTGTAATAATTTTATTCAATCAAGGTGTACAAGGTATTACTACTAATTAATTCCAAAACATCATATATTGCCCTGAGAAATGATAGATTAAATTTCGACATTTATAAATTTAAGGGAAAAAAGCCAAACCAATGCAAAAAAAAAAAAAAAAAACACATGGATAAGTAACAAATAATCTTAAAGAATATGAAAAATATGTAATAAAAAATAGGGATGAAAAATAAAAAATAATCCACAAGAAAGAAAAAAAAAAACTAGTAAGGCTGGTTCATAAGCCGAACCGGCCTGTAAACCGTCAAGTAAAGGGAACCAATCTGACCCTTCCCCCACCCCCTACACCTTGAGTCGATTCTGACTCACCCTCCCACCGCCCCTTGACTTGACAGGTTCGAGCCAAATCAGATTCAACCCCATGTCTAAGCTAGGTTAAACTGGTGATTTGGCCCGGATTAGCTTATGCTGGACTAGCAGGTTTCATGCAAATTGGGCCATTCTTAAGGGGGAAAAAAAGTTAATTTATGAAATTTTAGCTTGTGAACCACCAGCTCAACCTTTTCCTAAGTCTACTCTTGGGTATTAAGAAAAAATACAAAACAATAATAAAATATATAAAAACTTTCAGTAACTCCAGTTTAAAATTATTGCAACAACCACAATTAGAGATATAACTATGATAATACTAATCTAATCAAACAAACTTATGTTAAATTGTAAAATAAAATTACTAATATTAATTAATCTAGCAAAAACAATGCATATAAGGTTTTAAAATATCTCGAAGAGGACAAAATAAAAGTTAGTGGCTAAGACTTACATCAACATGTATTTTATATACTAAATAGCAAGTTTAGAGTTTTATAGCAAGCAGGCATTTCTCTCTCATAGTGAGAGCTCTTCATCAAGTGTTTTTACTCAGTAGAGTGTCTTTCCTTTTTTTGTTAAAGGGCTACTATATCAAAAAGGTGTCTCGTTCTCTCCTCATATAAGAGAACTTTTCTTTTCTTTTTTTTTAGTTTAAAGCTTTATAGGCTTCATTTAATCTCATAGAGGAAGATTCGAGTGACTTATTGAATCTTGCTCGAGTTGTCTCATGCTTGGTGTGTTTAAACATGGCTAAGGAAGTTTAATTACTATCTTAATTCACTTAATTAAACCAATAAAGGCCAAATTTGTTTGGGCTAAGCCCATTATTTATTTGCTTTTGACTCCTTAAATTAAGTGACAAGGTTTAAGAAATTTAGTCTATAAATGGAATAACTCAAAGATATTCGAATCGATATGTTTAGAATAAAGATCGTTGAATCGGATCATCTGCACTTGACCTCACTCAAGTAGATTCATATACTCAATAATATATGTTACTAGCCTAAGGCACATAGTAAGCTCATCAGGATAAACCTAAAATAAGCAAACTTAATTTTGCCTGTCGAAAATTAGTATGATTTGATAAATGCTATCAATGATCAATGATAATTCCCATATGATTAAATGAGAATATTTATACTTGGACAAAATCTAGATATTGATAAAGATTAATCTAGAGAAATACATACAAATAAGGTAACCAAGTGACCATCAAAATAACTATTTCCTAAAATATTGAAATTTGTATCTTCAATTGAATCTCCATTATTTCTCACACATATTTAAACAAAACCTCTAGCACTCAATTGGAAGCTTTAAGTAAACCTGCTTTTGAAGTAGGATTCTAAGTAGAATTAGAATTAGAAGCCAATGCACAATTAGAATCACACTCTTAGAGGTTGAAGCTAATTTTGAAACTAACAAACTTTTAACTTTTTCCTAAATTTGCATGATGTATCGTGAAATTATCTTCAAACATTTGTTCCTCTAAGTCATTTAAACTCTTTGTGATTTTGATTTTGATTCCCATCACAACACTATAGGATCCTAGAAAGGATCAATATGCCATCAAGGGCAACAAACTTTGGACATGCTTGATTCACTACAAGCAATCAACTTCCGATTTTAGGTTATATATGAACATTAATAACATATCACATATAAATAATTGATTATAAGTAAAGAGAGAAAGAGATTCAATATACAAATTTAATATGAAAAATTTAAAATTTGAGCTATAGTAAATTTTGCAGTCTCCTTATTTATCCTTGTATTTATATTTACTTTTTCCTTCATCTAGTTATGGCATGTTAATGAGGGTTTTTGGATTTTATTTTATAAGATTTCACTTTGAAATATTTAGGAAACGCTCTTGAGTTCTCCCACTCCCACATGGTCCTTTATAAGATTTGTCATTGAATAAATAATTTCATAATTCTTATATACGCTCCTCTTCCTTTTACTATATTAAACTATTCTTCCTCCTTTTATCTATGGTTTTTGCCTTGCACATTGAAATTTTATTCTAGAAGCTCACGAATATTAACCCAAACAAACAACAAACACACGCTATTATTCGAGCATGCTATTCTTACATAAACCACATCAATACATTATCTTCACTGATAAAGTAAACTTATCATAATATTATTATTGACGACAACAAGACAACGTAACATTCACCGAAGGAGACAAACTTAATTTATTGCTGTATCTCACTGCTTTATTTCTGAGCCATGAGGTGCATATCTAAATCTCTCATGAAACCCTTAATGAGTTCCATACAATTGTATATATCAGGATCAACAGCCTTAAACTTCTCGTAGGAAACCATGATTTTGACGACTGCAGGCCCATCCTTAGGGATCACTCGATAGGTGACCTTGAAGCTCTTGTATCTTTCCAGGAGATCTAATGTTCAAAGATTTTTGTAGTATTTAAGAGTTTGAGAATATATTCTCATGGAAAGATACTAAACTTTTGTATTTGAAAATTGTTTCAGAAAGTATCTCTGAAGTAGATGATGGTTGATAGAGTACTGCTTGATCATAATTTTCAATATGAGTACTACGTCCAACATGAAACTTGTGGTTGATAGTAAAACATCTATTTTGCTCTTGAGACCTAATTTGATACCATAGACTTCTCTAGATATTCAAGATTAAAATTTAAGAAGTAATTTATAATTAAAAAAAAATCATCAACAAATTCCATTGCACCATCAACATGAGACATCATGTACTGATGGACTCTCACCATTTCCTAAAAATGGAGCTAGGTAATATTTAGCTAAGGAGTTGTAGTTTTTACCAATAGGATAATATTGCATTCATTACCTCAATTTTATCATTTTTATCATTTTACATCTCAACTTTCAAGTTATCAAATTATACATCCAATTAGAACTCACTTGGTACCATTAATATCTCATCCTTATCGTCACTAACCTTTATTTCGATCATCATGAGAAACCAATAATATTGTCACATGTAATTTTTAATTTCATAATTCATACTTAACCATTCAATTGCTATATTATGCATCCATATCATCACTTAGTAATACATTTGAAATTAAAAGAAAGATAGCAAAACTAGAAAATGAAAAATCAAAACAAACATAAGTATAAAGAATAAACAAAACTAAAATAGAAAGACAATTAAAATAAAAACACAAAATAGGAAAAAAAAAACTCAGGAAATCCTAAAGATAATCCCAAATGAAATAAATCCACAAATAAAACTCTCACCTCTACCTACCTATATTGTGATACTTGTTCTAAGCAACTAATTCATGAATGGGATTGATATCTTTTAGTTTGGGCTAAACATTACGATGTAATTGAGAAAGTTAGTTGAAATGGTACATAAAGTTTATTTCAAGAAATAAATAATATAAATAAATAATTCTATTATGAACACTGATTAATTGTTTTATTTGTTATTTATCAAAAACTCGAATAGCGAGAGCCTCGATATATAATGATACTTTAGAGATAACTGAATTATAAATAAAAGAAATGATTATAAATGAAACTATCCTTTAGACTATAATAATGACATGAGGAAGCTAATATAGCTATACTATATATTTTACAATAGTGAGCTTGGAAAATTGGTGATTATTTCCATATTTAATAATACTAACCAAGTCAAGTTTACTCAAAATTATGTCGTGATCTGTTGCTACTGCTAGCGTGGGACAAGTGGAATGGAAGAACATGGAACCACTCGATAAAGCATGAGGGGAAGAGAAATATAGCAGAGAATACAATCACCACCTAGGTTGTATCTAAAGGAGAAGAAGAAAAATTTCCCTCACACTCATCGAGCCACCCTTTCAATTTCCCAGAAAAATTCAACACATGCAACATTAGTAAGATCGAGTGATCAAGTGGATTTCAGTGGAAATTTTAGGAATTTATTGGAAACTAAGAAAAATTACTAAGGTGGCTCTAATCTGGCTGGTTTGTGGGGCTAGGCTGGAGCTGTTGCTAAGCCGACTGGAGGTTAAAGGTGTGGGAAGGTGGTGGTTCCAACTGACAAAGGCTTGCGGACAAAGGGCGGTCGGAGCTCTGGCGACAGGTAGGCTCTAAATTCAACTCAAATTTGTTAATTTTTCTTTAAAAAAAATACAAAACCTTAATAGTTAATTCAAAAAAACTTTGTTCGAGATTCATTTTTGAAATACTTCAATGTACTAATTCGTCTTCATTTAAAAAGTTGAAGCACTAAAATTATATATATATATATATATATATTCTTATTATCTCCTTTTTTTTTTAATCCCATAAAATTGTCGGTATATGATATGATTATCGTGTGCAATATTGCATGTGACCAATAGTGTCGTTGTCGCCGGGTGGGACGGGAGAAATACTATTTATAACAGTAGTGTCGCCCTCACTAGTATATAAGTTGTTCTATTTATAGTATATGGTAGTAATTACTCGTTGTCTCCAGATTACTATGCTTTAATACGGTATATTAACTGACTCTAATGGAATATATATATATATATATATATGTAATTTACGGCCTTAATTTCAAATCATCATACAGTATGACGTTTGAGAAAAAAAAAATCTTTCAAGTTTATTGAATCTGTATTCATCGCTTCGGCACAATAGACGAGTTTGCAATTACAAAAGTGCCCAACTCTTTGGAACAATCTCAAGTCTCAACTATTACGAGTCTTGAAATCGATGGAAAGATGCAATTACTATTATTATTATTATTATTACTATTCAGGCCAATGCATAATCGAGATACTATTTTTCAATCCACTACAAGAATTTTTATATTTGGTGGCATTTGTATATTTTATAAACATCACCAATTCCAATATATTTTAGTCATGTTTGTTAAACATTGCATAAAATATGTTATTAAAGACGTTAATGATTAAAGTTAAAGATATAAACTCTAATTCAATAATAAAATTTTTATTGTAAGACTTGATTTTCTTTTTATTTTTGGCCATAATTTTTTTTTACTAAATAAAAACATTTTGGGGTTTTTTTTTAAATAATTAGGTTTCTTTTAGATTTTAGGAAATGATAAATAAAAAAAAAACTTGATTATTAAAAAAAAAAGCAATTTTCATTGGTGAAAAAAAAAAAAAAAAACTACTCAACCCGACCTTTTATACCCTAAAAAGTTTTAACAAACACCCATATCGCCCTCCCTCACATCTAAATATTTCTACAGGTCTTTCTCTATGAAGCTCACTTGAGGAATGTCTCTCACGTACGATGTCTTTCGCTATTAGGCCAACAATGTTTGTCACTTGAGGAATGAAAAATTTTACTTGGAAACTGTAAACACCTCATTTTTGTCCTAATGATCAATAATAATCAACTACAATTAATTTCCAATTTTTTCCTTTTTTTTTATAATTTAGCAAAAATAGGAAAAAAATTCAAAAAATAAAATAAATAGGAAAAATACATCAATTTTGGAAAATAATTGCAGAAATGGCAATAAAAAGGGTTAAATAATTTTTACAAATTTTTGAAATTTCAAAAAATACAAAAAAAAATAAAAAAAATCGCATTGCATATATGCAAATTGCGAAAATAAGAAAATCGCGAAAGTGGGCTAGCCTAGCTGGTCCGAACCTTGGTTTGGTGCTCGCGAGAGTGGGCTCGGTTAGGGGTTTGAAACGTGGGGGAAGTAGAATCCGCATTTTGCAAAATTTTTCTCTACCTAGGACACGTGTCAACAGCCAATTAGCTGGAGCGAACGCACGCGCCGGGCGCGTGATCATCTTCAACCTTCGTCTGAGGAGAAAAATTCGAATTTCGGTCGTTTTGATTCGATTTTTTGCACAAATCCAACTAATCTTCAACAGAAATAAGATAAACATCATCCAATTGGAATCAAATCGCAACAAATCAATGGATTTGCATAAATCGGAGATGGGTTTTTAACCGCAAATCCGATTTGCTTCAATCGGTGGAAATCTAAGCTTATCCAACTCGATTTCTTACACCTATAAATAGAGGATGAAGGGAGGAAGCAGGATCATAGATCAAAAGTGAGAAAAAAAGAGAATTGAAGCCTCGCCAGAGTTCTTCAACCTGCGACCACTGAACAAGCGTCGAGCAGCCACCAGGAGGCGTTTTTGGAGAAATCTACCGCTACAGTTAAGTTCCTCACCCCCGAAAACCTAGGAATCGATACTTCAATCGCTTTGAAAAGTCACGGAACGCCGTCAACGAGCATCCCCAGCTACCGTGTCCGATCTACCCGACTTGAACGGCTTCAACCCGATCCGACCCGACCCGCGCATTGACCCGGATCTAGGTAAGTCGAATTTTTCGATTTTTATTTATTTATTTATTTATCTATTTTATTTATTTCGAATTTATTTATTTACTTATTTTTTATTTATAATTAAAAAATAGAAAAATGTTAGAAATTAGATTATTTTTTTTAGGGTTTGATTTAGTATGAATAATAAAAATAATAATTATAATAATAAATAATAAAAATGTGAAAATTTATAAAGAAAATAATAAAAATATTAGAAAAGAATAATAATAAAAATTTAGATTTTAGGATAGGATAGATGAAAAATCTAGGAGAAAATTTTCAATAAAAATTATAAAAATTAATAAAACATTATGAAAATTAATAAAAATTATAAAAAAAATTAATAAAAAATCAATAAAATTTATAATAATAGAAATAAGTTGAAAAATAGAAAAATGGAATTTTTATCACTTAGAAAAATCATTTTCTTAAATAAATCCAAAATTGGTTTTTCCTTAAAACATCATTTTCAAAAATCAAATTATTAAGCTTAGGCTTAGATTTTTTTAGAAAAATACTAAGATGGTAAAAACATAAATCAAAAGAGATTTCACAATTAAAATCCACAAACACACTAAAGTTTTTCAGGAAAAGCGAACTACAGTAAGTTTGATCCTGAATAGCAGGACGTAGGCACCCATTTAGGGCAACCCTAAAAAGGAATAAAAATCATTTTCTTAGAATAGGTTATTCAAAAACACAATAAAAAGACAACAAAAAGACATTTCGGAAAATGTTTAGATTTTAGGAGATTATGGTGGTAATCTTATGGTTTTAATAGGTTAGCCTCCGAACTTAGAAACTCTGGTTTTCCCCTTTCCTCTTTTCACAAAAAAACGAAAAGAGGAAATCACGACGACTAGTGATCTAAATTGGGATTAATCTGCTCAATTAATCCTAATTCAATTTTTCCCAGCCATAGTTGGGTGGCAACTTCAAAATAAAACGAAATTCCTAACTCAAATCGATAATCTACATTAGATGAGCATAGGGTCTAGTATAGATCGGATTAGGAATGGGGAATCAAAAATTAGACTCGACAGAAACCTAACATCATTACCTGCGAGGAACGGTCATCTTCAAACCCTAGTCTTCTGTTTGTATCAAGGTGAGATATTTGTTCCTAAGAATTCACTAAAATTAGGGTTTGAAGAAATTTTTTTAGGTAAATCATCTTTTTTTTTGGGGGGGGGGGGTAAATAGGTTTCAAGGAAATTGAATTATCATAATAGTTGTAATGCTGCTCTATTTTGTTTTGATAATGGCATTCTGTGCTGTTATGGCTGCTCACGCACAATCACTAGATGCCCAGTTCTTCCCCTGTTACTAGGCTCCTCCTTTTTATGATTCTCGAAAACTTGGCTAGAAAGATCTTACATAAGTCATTCTATTTGTTGCAAGAGTTGCTATTGTCTAGCTTCCAAATGAGCTCGATCTTCTCTATACATTGGTAACAAAGAAAAAAAAAAGAAGTAATTTTGAAAGACAAAAATTTTACGAAAGGCATCATTGATAATCTATATTGAACAAATGAAAGATAATGGAATTTCAAGCTAAAAATAAATAAATTGGAGATTTTAAGTATAGATTAGGGCCTAATGAACTATAACTAAGTGGTGTATAAAGTTTTATTGAAAAATGTTATAAAATGTATATTTAAATGACCAATAAAATGAGGTTATTAGATAGTGTTTTGGTAAATTTTTTTGTTACTAGGATGTTATTAATTGACATATAGGATGAGGAAATTCTTACTTGCTGTGGGAGGGCATTGAACTTAAGTTGAGTTTGTTGTGTTCAGTGCATGCAAGAAAAGCTACAGGGGATGTTTTGCAGCTGGTGTCAAGCATCCAAATAGTTAGGTCTTATATAATGTAACCTGAATTTTCTTCGGTCTCTTTTCATCCATCACTGAATGTCCCTCTCACCTTAGCTTCCTTGCATTTAATTGAAATAGTTTTTGGGTTGTTGCGTAGTTCTTTGCTCATTTAAAACTACTAAGGACAGCTTCAGGATGAATTGTTAGTGTCATTACAAAGTTCATGGCTTCAGGATTTTGATGCAATTTGCAAAATTGAAATTGATTGAGTACAGAGGGAGAAATGAGAGGTTGAACTTAACAATGTAAAGAATGCTTTTTTCCTTTTTCCACATCGTCGGCAATTTCATTTCCTATCATATACATTGGATTCCCTTTTTCATTTTCAATCTATGTTAGGAAATTGAATTGTTGGTGTAACAAAAGTACAACTATACTTTTAACCCAAAAAAATGTATCGGTCATCTACCATGAGTAAAGTTAGGTTCATTTGCAAGGGTATAGTGGTGATAAGGCCTTATGACATATTGTCTACATTTGGCTTTCTTTTACAAGGATTTGGGATTTCTCTAACTTTTTAAAAATCTAACCCTCATTAGTCATACAAGGAATAAAAAGGGCTAACCAATCATTAAGCAATTATGTTGACATTGTGTAGTTGGGAAAGGATTTTTATTTCATTTTCATTGTCCTATCTTTCTATTATAGTTGTGATTCAAAATCTTCGTAAATGTATGGAATTCTAATTCACAAGATCATGCTTTTAGTGTTTTGTTGTGGTAACTGGGATGGGGAAGTGGACTATGACCTTGAAGTTCTGGATGATTCAAAGTTCTATCAGTAGTTATTAAAGGAGTTTTTTCAATCTATCGACCCTACTTGATCCGGTACGGTTGCCCTATCGTCATCGTTTTTATTTGCTTACTTCATTTATTTTATTCTTTTTTATGCTTGTTTTTTGTGGTATATTAAACATCCAGTCACAATAAGTACTAAAGAAAATATTCTAGTGAAAATAATGCTTGGCATGGGGATCTTCATTTGCTTCCATTTTTACTACTGATTGAAAATTTGGAGTGCCATCAAGAAGTTGGATTTTTAAAAGCATAGGATATCATCGGTGGTGTGTTTAACAAGAAGCTAGAGCAACTTCTCAAGACAACTAGCAGTCAAATTCGTGGAGTAATTTTCAACATCAATTGAGGCTATAGGTTTGTTATCTCTTTTGTATAATCATTATATTTTATATTTTAAACAAAAGCCTAAAGCTATTTTTCAAAACATTTATTCATCTAGGCTCTATCTTAATTGATCACTACCTTGAAAAGTTATACAATTTACAAAGATAACTAATATGATTGCTATCTAATTTCTACTGGAAACTCTCTAGACAATGCATTGATGCTGACAATGTTAGGAGCATTGTTTCATCTATATGTTAGGAGTGTTGTTGTTTATGTCATTCGTGTGCTAGGAGTGTTGTTTAGTAAGCATTGTGTGGCAAGTGTTGTTGTTGTGCCTAATGGACATTAAGTACACTTATAATTAAAGGATTCTATGACAATATCGTATCCCTTTTATTCGTTTCTCTCTTCTTGGTCTCCCCTATTGTTGTCTCGCAAAAATTGTATGAAAGTATATTCCATGAAATCCAACTGCATAGCATAGGTTATGAATTCAACCAAATGAGGAGTATTTGTTGCAAGAAGTTGAATGTGGCCTCTTTTGGCTCAAACTATCATAGCCAAACCTTTTAGACAGCAAGGAGTACAACTTTTGCAATAATGTGCTTGATGGGATGATTTAATATACATGCTAAATATCAATTTTTTAAGATAATCTTATTGCTAGAAGGAAGTGATTAGAACAATTAAACATGAGAAATTAGGTATATAACCCTCTTGTTTTGTTCTTGCAACTCCTTGTTTTTATTATTGTAAACAACCCTCCTATTTTGTCTACATTGATGAAATTACATGGCAAAGAATGAGAATTGTTTATTTAATCAACTTTTTTGTGTTCTTTACTGTAGAAAGATTTGATTTTTTTTTTTTTTAAGTATACGATAACATGGACTCAAGAGGTGTTTGATTGTTATTATTGGAATTTTTAGATTTAGTATCATCTAGTGTCATAAACCTATTTGCATTTTTAGATAATCTTTCTTTAGATTTTGTGACATTGGCTATCTGT
Organism: Laguncularia racemosa; assembly: GCA_037954665.1. Taxonomy (NCBI): domain Eukaryota; kingdom Viridiplantae; phylum Streptophyta; class Magnoliopsida; order Myrtales; family Combretaceae; genus Laguncularia; species Laguncularia racemosa. The sequence goes on along the minus strand of JBBMOL010000071.1, from coordinate 86,639 downwards.
CATCTCGATTTATGATGGAGTGCAAAGGCTAAAAAGGATCAACACAACTAGCTTCACTTAGGGAAAATAACTTAATGTTAAGTGTTATGTAATGTGGTGACCTCTACTAATTTTTGACCTCTGCTGATGGTGTGTTGTTCTGCTGTCATTATCTACTGAATGATTATGTTGTCATTATCGTTATCTTTTTTATATCCATATTTATTTATGATTTCTAACCTCTACTGATGGTGTGTTGTTTTACTGTTGTGTGATACCCCAACTTAGTGTGTATCCTTCTTTATAGGAGTTTAAATTCCTTCTTTACAAGTCACTTTGATTAATAGTTGATTTTTTCTTTATGTCTTCATGATCAATAATGCTGCTGTTGGTGTTAATTAATAGCTGAGGTTGATTTACACAATTGGTGATAGTTACATACCTTTTTTTATACATTATAGCAATGATACCTCAATATATTTGCCTGTGTCTATTAAGATTAAGTTAGTCATCTTTTATCATAGGCATTTACCTTTATTATGTTAAATGATTTGTATCATGGGTATATTTAAGGGATTGATATAGCTACCGGTAATTCCTCCATAATGTCCATGGTAAAACCTAAGTGGGATTGTTGCACTTGATAACATGTGAAAAGCATATGCAGCACCCTTTTTGTTAATATGTTTTTCTTTGCTATCAGGAGAAACTTTAGCATGCATCAACTTCTTGTATCTTTTAATACTAGTGGTTCAAAGAAGTACTGGATGAATGTGGATATAGAATTCTATGGGTCAATAGTCGAGTGTAAATTAGACTATAGGATAGAGCTGGAAGTATGCTACAGGATTTGAACACCTTATAAGTTTAATGTATTTTTGGAAAAAAAAAATGAATGCTTAATAGCTTAGTAGCTTTCTTTGTGCAGTTGAAATCACTTAGCATATTAGTCTGAACTATATTCTATTAAAATTTCCCTGGCAGCACATCAGACATGATATTGCACATGTGGTGTTATCATATGTTTGATTACATTGTTTGTTGTCTAAACAGAGTATCATGAAATAAATTCAGTAACAATAGCATTAGCAAAGGTCAAAAATCATAATTAACACCAACAATAGTATTACTGAATGGTTTTGATGAATTGTGATATTTAAAACGCATACTATGATATTTAAAATGCATATTGTTATCTCATTACTAGAGGAGTTTAAACTTTTTTCTAGTTATCAATTTTATTTACTTTCGTATAAAGAATGTTTTATAACTACCAAAGGCTAATGATGATTTTCAATTATTATTGTTCTTTTTTTTTTCTTATTACCGAATGTGGTATTTGACTTGGTGTTCTATTCGTGGATCTACATATATGTTGTGTTGTCAACATTTATAGTATTTTCACTAATTCTTTAGCTTTCAAGGAAAATAAATTAAGTGGTATTCTGGTTTAGCTCCAACAGCAGAGGTGCCCATTTGTGTTCTGGTAGTTAACTTCCAACAACAGAATTACATTTCCAGTGAGTCCCTAATCCGCTTCATCCACTCGAGTCCTTTTAGAAGTAAACTTACAAGTTTACATTTTAAATGCTTATATGTTTATTATTTCATATCTAATTTACTTTAAACTAAATTTCATTATATGTTTATCATTTAAGAACTTATGTTTTCATTATATGTGTGTTAAACATTATTGATTGCACTTTCTTCCCTAACAATCTTATTGTAAAACACTTTTTCATTTTGTTTTGCTATAGGATTCTTTTATAGTTATGGATAAGAGTTGGATGAATTGTCATATTGAAAGTGAAGAGTACCTACAAGGTGTAGAGTTTTTTATTGCATACTTGTGCATGAAGTATAGAATGGACAAGCAGTTAAGTTGTCCATGTAGGAAATGCTTAAACGTCAACTCGTACACTATGAATGTAATTAGAGCACACTTGCTTGTAGATGGGATAGATGTGACTTATTGTTGTTGGATATACCATGGTGAGGGGTTGACCATTGAATTGCCTACGAGAACTCAAGGTAGGATACGTCATCAAGAATATGATTTGAGAACAAACAAAAGCAAGGGGTTTAATGAGGTAAATGATGATGACATTGATGGACTTGATAAGATGCTAGAAGATTTATAGGCATTTATTGACAATCAAGTTGAAGGTCCAACTCCAACGAATGGATTTGATATACCACCTAATTTTGTTGATGGGCTAAGAGTTGACTTGCAACAGGAGCTTTATTCAAGGTGTAAATTATCAAAATTCCCGTTTATAGTAAAGTTGTTATACTTAAAAGTATATAATAAGTGAAGCAATAAGTCTTTTCATATGCTTCTTCAACTTCTTCGTGACGTGATCCCTAATGGAGAGTCTCTTCCTAAGTCATACTATCATGCAAACAAGTACTTAAAGGGATTGGGCATGGGTTGCCATTATATTCATGCAAGCAAATATGATTATTGCTTGTTTTGGGGTAGTAACAAGCACCTCACACAATGCCCCATATGTAGTACCTCAAGGTATAAGGTGTGTGGTGGATTTAGGAAGGCTATTCCTCGCAAGGTTTTGCGAGACTTTCCCATGAAACCAAGGTTGCAATGCCTTCTCATGAATGCTAAAATTGCTCAAAAAATGCATTAGCATAAATAGGAACATAACAAACAAGATAACTATATGAGTCATCTTGCAAATGGGTTATCTTGGGTCAATTTTGACAATGAATTCCCTAAGTTTGCAAGGGACACTCACAATGTTAGGTTAAGGCTAGCTAGTGATGGCTTCAATCCCTTTGGATCTATGAGCCAATTATATAGCATGTGGCCTATAGTTTTACTTACATATAACTTGCCCTCTTGAATGTGTATGAAGAAAAGGTTTTTAATAATGTCATTGTTAATCCCAAGACCTAAAGCACCGAGGAAGGAGATTAATGTCTACTTATAGCCTCTAATCGATGAACTGAAAGATCTTTAGGTTAATGGATTATGGACATATGATGCATATTCCAAGTCTTCTTTCAAAATGCATGCCACTTTATTGTGGACCATCAATGACTTTCCTAAGTATGGGAACTTGTCTGGGTGGAGTGCAAAAGGTTACAGTGTTTGTCTAGTATGCAAAGACCAAACACCCTCAATAAGGCTTAACAGTAAGATTGGGTATGTTGGTCATAGAATGTGGTTATCGAATGACCATTAGTGGAGACGTAGCTTAAAATTCGATGGAATGCGTGATAATCGTGAAGCCCCTGAAGAATGTTTTAGTAATGATATACTTCACCAATTACAATCTATAACAGATGTGTCTATGGGAAAGCATCCAAATAAAGTCAAAAGAATCCATTACATTGATGGGTTCAATTGGACAAAAAGGTCAATATTCTTTCAGCTGCCATATTGGTCAAAGTTGATGCTTAGTCATAATTTAGATGTTATGCATATTGAGAAGAATATTTATGAGAATGTTGTTAATACAATTCTTGGGATTGAGGATAAAACAAAAGACACCTATAAGGCTTGGCTTGATCTAGAGGACCTTAACATTAGAAAGGAATTACATTTGTTGAAGCAGCCTGATGGCAAGTATTCCACGCCATATGCTAGTTATTCATTAAGCACTAGCTAGAGGAGATCATTCTGTCAATTTCTAAGGGGAGTTAGATTACCTGATGGTTATGCATTGCATATAAGTGGGTGTGTCAATAATTTAAACTCATAGCTTTTTGGTCTAAAGAGCCATGATTGTCATGTTTTGCTTGAAAAGTTGTTACCTGTAGGTATTCGTGGCATATTGCCTAAAGAAGTCACCATGGCCATAACTGAGCTTGGAACCTTTTTTGAAAGGCTTTGTAGACAAATTCTAAATGTTGGAGAGGTATAAAAGATGCTGAGTGATATTTTCACCATACTATGTAAGCTAGAGTTGATTGTTTCCCCTGCATTTTTTGATATAATGGTGCATCTAACTGTCCACTTGCCTAGAGAAGCATTCATGGCTGGACCAGTTGCTTATCGATGGATATATCCTATTGAGAGGTAAGATATTGGTTTTCATATTCACCAATTACGTGTTAATATTATTCTAGCTCCTTACACTCATGTACATTTATGAGTGTAGATACTTGGGCTCGTTAAAGCAATTTGTTAGAAACAGAGCTTATCCAGAAAGGTCCATTACATAAGCATATGTTGTTAACGAGTGCTTGACTTAGTGCTCACTTCACTTACAAGACATTGAAACAACATTTAATCGTCCAAATAGGAATTTCAATTCCTCAGAAGAAGGTGGTGTTGATGTTTTCACAAATAGAGTTGGCCTCATTTCCCCTCCTACATATATTATATTATCGAAGAAGGAGGTTAAAGTAATAACATGGTATATCATCAACAACCGTCATGAAATTTAACTTTATTTAAAGTAAGTGTGAAAAGATGCATCTCGAATGTTACAATATTGCAATAAATTAATAACTAAGAAAATTTGAATACTATGATATAAGAAACATAAGGTTATTTTAAGGGCACAATATGGTGACAACATAGTTGAGCACCATAAAAGGGAATTTCGTCAATGGTTTATAAATAAGGTGAACACAATAAAGTAACATTGTAAGTATTTGAGAACTTGACTTTTTTTCAGATAAACATTCACTTTTTAATTTGTGGATGGTGCAGATGAGAGCATCATATGACATTTGTGACCTGGTCATCAGTGCATTATATGCATTGTCAATAAGACATGATTCATGCTACAAGAGATAAAACAAGCTAATATATAATGGTGTTCGGTTTCATACATCAGACTTCAATAGTAGGAAGAAGACTCAGAATAATGGAGTTCTTATAGAGGGAAATCATGGGGATGTGCAAGCATCAATAGAATTTTATAGAGTTGTAACAAATATATATGAGTTCAGTTACATATGGAATAAGAGAGTGTTCTTATTTAAATGTAAGTAGTAGGATATGGATAGCCGACATCATAATGTAAGAGTTGAGAATGGTATTAAAAGTATTAAGGTCACTCGTTCTTGGTATCTAAATGACCATATGTGTTAGCATCATAAGCTAAACAGATATATTACTTGGAAGACATGAAATTAGGTGCTAATTGGCATGTGGTGCAACATTTTGAGTATCGCCATATTTATAATATAGACTCTTTAATTGGTGATGTAAATTTTTTTACTAATGTGGAGGCTCAATTGGCATATGAGAGCCTGGATGAACTTGTCATAGGGGATAAGGAAAGAGGAAATGAGCAACATCCAATTGTCAATTGTGATGTTAATGTACTATTAAGAACTGATATGTGTCCTGATACGGTTTTAGGAGAATTGGTAGAAAGGACAGTTCAAGCATCTAATGGAGTGCAGCATGATGCTAGTATTGAATTTGATGATGATGAGGACATGGATGAGGCACTCGATGATACACTTGTTGACTATGATACGAGTGACAATGATTGTATGAATGTTATTTGTTTTCTTGCGCATGAAATTTCTAATGTTATTTCGATTTTATTTATATAGTCATTAATCATATATGCTTTTACTATTTTTTACAAAACTCTAATGGCGAGGCGATGGAGGAAGACCCAAAGAAGAGGAGGAAAGGTTAGTCGAGACACTCGAGATGCGATTAAAGGTGAGTCAGATTTGCGCAATAGTGATGGGGATATGTGTGATAATGCTGCGATAAATGCCTCGATAAATCAATAAAGGGAGTACACAATTTCGTCTAAGGATCATGCCACACCAAATGCACCCGCACAGAATAATACTTTGACTAATGATGCAGTTGACATGTCCACACAGGTTGGTAGCATTCCCTTTAATCTTACTAAATCCTCAGGTAATCTACGTAACTGTATATATGAAAATAGAATCAAAGTTCTTTGCTTCTTCATAATCATGGATTTTTTTTTTCAAATATTTGCATTAGCTGCAAGCCTAGTGTCATATATAGGCAAGAGAAATGCATATCGGAGATAAGCATTAGAAAGAGAAAATAGAAGACGGATGAGTAAAATGGTCATTCAATTTATGACATATCGTGGTTGTCTGTTAACACCAAATGGTCATCTAAGATGGCATAAAAAATAGGGAAGGCTTGCTGGGACTTGCTACCACTTTGTATTGAGGATTGGAGAAAATTTGATTTATCACAAAAACAACATGCTTGGGAGAGAGTAGGGTAAAAGCAACAACAAATTTGGATTGTCTCTATCTAAATTGTTTTCTTAATAAAAAGTGAATATGTCCCACTATCATTGTCCTTGTTATTATAATTTGTTGCAAGATGTTTCTAACATGTATATTACACCCTTGTCTGATTTTTATGTGTAGAATCGTTTAAATATTGATGACATCACAAAAAAAATCCTGAGAAGTCTCATGCTACTGATCGATGGATGGGAAATATCTATAGAAATCATCGGAGTAAAACTAAAGTTCATAGATAAAGATTAGTGATGCAATTCGACCAAGGGTTCAAGTGATGATGATTGGAAAAACGAACACTGAGAAATGGAAGAGAGAGATTGCACGAGAGAAGGAGATTCTACAATCTGAAGATCCATCTACAAAGGTAAGCTAACTTAAGTCATTTTTTTTTTAAGGTTTTGAGTAAATAATGTCATTAACTTGATGATGTCTTAATAAGTAAAAGACTAGGGCAATGAGTGGGAAGGCTGCACATAGGAAAGTCAAATATTTACACAGGTCCGAATGCAGATCATTTGAGAGCAAGAGGAATGAATATGTGAGTATTTCAGTATAATTTAAGTATATAAGACTAAAATTGATTAAGTCCTTAACTTTATGTATAATGTGTGATTAGATTGAGAGGAATTGCCAACCACCCAATGCAATCGAGTTCTTTAAGTCACCTGATATAGTGATCTAAGGCTTAATGGTAGTGCAGTTGGATTTCTTAACAAGCTGCCTAAGATTACGTAAGTTCATGAGTTAATTTACAAATAAGCATTGTTATTGCATTTTATGTTTCTATCTATGTTTATATTATGTTTACATTATATATTGTTGTCATTGATAATTTAGGAGGATATGGTCAAGATGTATCAAGAATCTCAATCTTCAAACAATCTTAAGACTTCAGAGGAGATAGTTGATGAATTTATGGGTGCAAATGCATGAATTGATTATCATCCTATTAGAGGATATGAACCACCAGCCATTAGGAAACCTTCATATAGATGAATTTATATGGAACAGATGGAAGTAGCGCTGCAAGAGACACGGGGAAAGCTTGAAGAAGAAAGACAACAACGTGAACAACTGGAGGGAAAGTTCAATGACCAACATCAACAACTGTTGTCTATACTTCAAGAAGAAAGAGATCTATGTATTGCTTAAGCTAAAGAGGTTGGTTTAAACCTACACTTTGTAAATAAAAGTATATGTGTTATGTTATAAAGGCTCCTATTGCTTCTTTGTATAGAGTAGGAATGTTGTGGTGGACTCCTTGAGTATGTGGTGTTGTAGTTTTCCATTATGTGCAATATAAGAGTATATTGTGTAGTACAAGGATAGTGTGTGTGTGTATACTATGTTCTACAGGGAGTGTTGTGTAGGGAGTATTGTTGTAGTTGTGCAATATGTGTTGTTATATAGGTGTTAAGGGACAATATTATAAAATATTGTAGAATCTGCACAATTGTAATTCCTTTGGGGCAATATACTAGAATATTGATGTTTTACTTACATGTCGATGATGAAAACTTTGTTACTTTGTAAATGTTTTATAGCTATCTAAGCTTTCTCAAGCAATTGCATGGTTTGCAGGGAATTTTCCAATTACTTCAAGTAAATAATCATAAATATGTGATAGTATTCTATCACCCACCCCCCCTCTCTCTTTCAATTTACAATATATATATAAGTGTATGCATTGTTATTTACAGGTTATATATTTTGTGATAGGAACAAAAAATGCACAGGACCTTGTTCATTCACCAAGTTCATCTAACGGTGATGATACTGAAAGCAGTGAAGATAATAATGATAACGAAGATGATGAAAGTAGTGATGAGGAAGATTGATGCGAGAAATAGGGTGTTAGACAAGTTCATTTAATGTTTAAGGTTAAACCTAACGAAGTTTGAATTTCTTCATCTTATTTAGAGATGTTTAGTTAAGGAAATTGTTCCTAAATTTTCTTGATGTGAAAGCATCATGTATATGGGGTTCATTTGATGAAGGATATGTGAGAAATATATTTTGATGGTATTTTAATATATATAATTCTGCATAAACTAAATGGATATATGTTGGCAAATATGAGATTGTGAAAATAGGTCGAAATCTATGCCCATTACAATTACCACGTTTAAACGTTGCTAATTTGGCTTAACAATGACGTTTTAACGTCGCTAATATACTTTTCACAATGTTTAAACGTCGCACATAATTACCTTTAGCTAAATGTAAATGTTGCTAATGTTACTCTTTTACAACATTTAAACATCGCAAATGTATGTTTTACGACACTTTTTTTTTTTGCTAGTAATTTTTGTATTGTGGGTTTACTATGTTTAAACGTCATGTATAATAACTTTTAGTTACATCTAAACATTGCTAATGTTAATCTTTTAATATGTTTAAACGCTGCCAATATTACTCATTTACCACACTTTTGTGTCCATTAATTTTTTAATTGTTGTTTTGCTACATTTAAACGTCACGTATAATAACTATTATTTACATCTAAAAGTTGCCAATGTTAGTCTTTTAGTACGTTTAAACATCGTCAATATTACTCATTTACCATGCTTTTTTGTCTATTAATTTTTTAATTATGGTTTTATTACATTTAAACGTCGCGTATAATAACTGTTAGTTACATCTAAACGTTGATAATGTTAGTTTTTTATTACGTTTAAACATTGCCAATATTACTCATTTACTGTGCTTTTTTGTGTCCATTAATTTTTTAATTGTGGTTAAACGTTGCATATTATCTATTTTTAGCAACGTTTAAGCATCGCCTCATATAACATAGTTAGTTACATTTCTAATTTTAGTGACTTTTATTTTATTGACGTTGCAAATATTTTTTGTAATGGACCTTTGGCGTCGTGTATTAAAAACGGTTATTAAATGTGGCTAAATCTTTTTTGCAACATTTATTTCATGTTTAGAAATGTTTATTAAACGTCATCTAATATCAAATTTGTTATAGTGATCAATAAAAAATTAATGGTCGAGTAATGTACTGCATTTGGGTTGCAAGATATTATGAGCAGGTGGCTAATTAATTATTGATGAATCGACCCTTTAACAACTCTCTAGCCAAATCCATCCATGTCTTCCAGCTATATCCAACACCAAAATAATTGAAAATCGATAGTATCTGACTACGTGTTATTATATTGTACATATGCATAGCAGATATTTCATTATTCTTGATAGATCCTAATAAAAAATAGTATCAGAACCATGTTTATGTTCATTTTTTGGAAGAAGGAAATAGGAATTAATGTTTATCATTATAGGCAATATGTTCTTCTCTTAGTTATAAACATTTTACATAATAATCCCTTGAAAAGGATAGGCTAGGTTCTGTGGTCCCACCAGTTAGACCCGTTTTGATGAGTTTAGGACAATGAGACCATTGGTCAGCAATAGCATCCCTTTGTAATATTAGGTAATAGTCAAATATTCTAAGAAAAGATAGGATTGAAAACAATAGATATGTTAAAAAGAACATCATTAAAATCACCCTCTTCTTCCAAGATGACAGATGACATAGGTCTAGACACCTTCAATCAGGATATCTATAATGAACATAAAGTCAAAATAGCAAAAGTAGAACAAGATTTAAGAAATTGTTCAATTCTTAAGGAACATCCAAGACAGATTATCAAATAGGAAGCTTTAGTTTGGAACATGATTACATGATCAAAACGGTTGAGAAAACCCTTAGCCTTTCGAGTAAACACAAAGTTCTAAAATTATTATCAAAAGACTTTGATAAAATATAAAAAATGATAATTATAATTTTCTAAATATATGACTTATTCAATTATCAGTTGTTCCACTGCATGATTAGGTATTAATTAACCTATTCTATAGTAGTTAAGAGATGCTAAAAACGCTTAATTCAATTAAACAACATTGTCATTGTTTCAAACCAACCTCCATAGAGAACCTTGGTATACACAATGTTATCTAAACTTTACTATAAGTTTAGATTATATAAGGATTTTAGATAATCTTATGCTCCATATCCAAAACTCAAATAGTAATTATGTAGAAGGAACTAAGACTGTTGCCTAAATATATTATGTCTATTACAAAGCAATGAAGTCTACAATTTGTCCAAAAGTGAAACGGCTTTTTCCTAAAGGTGAAACCATTTTACTTAAATCAAACCCAAGTTACACAAGGAGTGTCACTCCAAAAGCCTTGAGTTGGAATGAAGTTCAACTTCTAGATGAGTGGTTACTAGAAGAAGTGTTACCACCAAAACCCTCTGTTTCAAATAGAAATCCTACTTTAGTTCAAAGATTTGATAATGGAAGTCTTAAAATTCAATTTCCACATGTAGTCGATAAAAATCCAACTGCTCCACCATATCAGATAGAAACCCTTGGTCAAAGTCACACTCCTAGCATAACTCTAAGTATGCAAAAGTGTATAGATAGGTTAGAAAATTTAAGAAATATTGATAAAATGGTTTATCTAAATCCTATTAAATTAAAAGGTGTAGATTTTTAACCTAAGATACTCGAACCAGTTTATCAACCAAACTCTCCAACCTTGTCTCAAATGAATGAATTAAATACAATTAGTTCTCAAGAACCCTTTCAAATTGATAAAGACTTCTTAAGAAAAGACTTTAGTTCAATGGAAAATAAGAAAAACAAAAAGCTATTTTTCAAAATTTATATAAGAGAAGAAGCAGAAATCATAGGAAACTTATGGTATTCTAATATGGAAAACCACCTTAGAGTTTTTTCTAATGGTTAAATGAAAATTTTGGTCTAGATAAAAGATATTTGGTTCAAACATTAAATAAGGTAACTAGAAAATGGGAAACAAATGATGGTCTAATCTGTTCAACACATCCTCATCTTCAAGAAATAAAAGTTAAGATAGGTGAAGAAACCTTAAAAGCTACTCCCTTTAAAAAATACTTCTATTCAAGATAGTGATCCAAGTAACACTAGATCACATAATAACTATGCTAATCAAATATTACATACTATAGGAATGCAGATTGATCGAATTGAAAATATGTTAATCGAACAAACAACTGATTAAAGTAAAAAGAAAGGGACATTACCCATGGACCAAAATTTGGTTAAACCTATATATCCTCTTAGGATTATTGATGATATCCAAGATTTTAAGTTTAGAAATGACTCCAAAGTTATAGAAGAAATTAGTGAAAAATTAAAAAAAATTAAAAAACAATTGGCATAATTGATCTTGAAATAGAAGAGTTAGCTAATCAATTTACGGAAAAGGTTAATATTAATAAGTTAAAATCATATAGGTCTGATTATAGGAATTGGTATCTAAAACCCTCTCCTCCTGACACAATGTTTGAAGGAAGGGACTACAATACTATCGTGATATAAACTAGAAATGTTGTATATGAATGGAATATAGATGGTATTGCTGAGTATCAAATCCTTTCTATGATCAATCAAATGGTAATTGCTTCAAAATCATATAGATAAAATGGGAACTCTAATCATAGAACTGCTCAAATACTAACAATAGGATTTACCGGCATGCTTAAAGATTAGTGGGAAAATTATCTCACCGGGGATGAAAGAAATTTCATCTTACATATCAAAAGAGAAATACACAATGAATTAGGTCAATTTATCTAAATAGAAGATTTTGTGTCAACCTTATTATTCTTAATATTAAAACACTTCGTAGGAGACCCTACTCAATACAAAGAAAAAATCGGAGACATTCTTTAAAATCTAACTTATCCAACTCTTTAAGAATTTAGATGGCATAAAGATGTTTTCATTGCTAAAGTTTTCCCAAGAGATGACTACAATTCTAGTTTTTGGAAGGAATGTTCATATGTGGACTTTCAAAATTATTTGCTAATAAAGTTAAAGAAAGAATTGGTTGAGAATTTAACATTCCCTTAGAATTTCTAACATATGGTCAAATTACTACGGCAATTAATGCCAAAGGACTAAGCCTATGTAATGACATAAAGTTTAATTCTAAAATTCAAAAAGAAAAAAATCAATTTAAGAAAAGAATTAAGAGATTTTTGTTATTAATATGGTTATGAAAAAAATTCAAGCACTTTCCTCAAAATATAAAAGAAAAACAAAGTATTCAAAACCTACTCAAAAAATAGAAAATTTTACACAAAAAATTAAAAAGAAAAATTATAAACTAGAAATGAAAAAATCAAAAAGAGAAGTTAAATGTTATAAATGTGGCAAAAAAAAGGTCATATTGCTCCAAAATGTTTGAAGTATAAGAAAATTAATAATCTAAATATATATGAGGATGTAAAGAATGAATTGTTAAAGATCATCAATGAAAGTTCTTCTAGTGATAGTGAATCTAGCCTAGAAGAAAATTATGTTCAAGAAATGACTAGTGAATCCAATCTAGACAATGATCAATTAAGTGAATGTTGTTCAAAGAATATTTTTTCATGTAAAAGAATTTTTGTCATTACTGAAGAACAAAAAGCTTTGTTAAAATTAATAAATACTATGCCCGATCAAAAACAAAGAAAAGAATATTTGGAATTACTTGGTCTTCCAAAACAACCTAGCATTTCTCAAATCTACTCAATGAAAAATACATGTGATCAATTTAATAATAAGAAAGAACACATTACTTTAGCAATACTCCAAAAGGAAATAAATGATCTTAAAAAGGAAGTAAAAGATTTAAGATCAAACTATGAAAACTTAGAAAAGAATTTTGATCAAGATGAAATAAAAAGTAGTTCTAATAATGAGATAAATGATCAAGAATTTATCAATATAATCAATAGAATAAATATTCAAAAACGGTATGTTAAAGTTAGATTAGTCATTAATAATGAATTTTCAATAGAAATAATAGAATTGTTTGACAGTAGTGCTAATCCAAACTGTTTACAAGAAGGTCTGATTCTAATGAAATTTTATGAAAAAACTTCCAAAAGGTTGGTTTCTACTAATGGTTCAAGATTAAGTGTTCAATATAAAATATCCAGAGCAAAGATTATTCAAGATGATATTAATCTCAAAACTTCATTTATATTAGTAAAAAACATTAGTAATCCTATGATTTTAGGAACCCCTTTTCTTACCACATTATATCATTTTCAAATAGCTACTCAAGGATTAGAAACTGTAATTAAAGATAGAAGAGTTTCTTTCAAATTTTTTATACTAGTAAAAAAAAAGGAAGTCAATCTGTTAAAAGAAAAATTAACAAGTAAAATTAGACAAATGGATTTTCTCAAAGAAGAATTAGAACATAAAGGAATAACACAAAATCTAAATACAAAAGTTGTTCAAGAAAAAATTAAGAATGTTCAAGAGAAATTTGAAAAAGAAATTTGTTCGAATATTCTGAATTCTTTGTGGTCAAGAAAGTAATATTCGATAAAATTACCCTACATAGAGGGATTTACTGAGGAAAAAATTCCTACAAAAGCTAAACCTATTCAAATGAATCGAGAATTATTAAAATATTGCAAAAGAGAGACCCAAGACCTATTAAACAAGAAATTGATAAGAAAATCTAAATCCCCTTAGTCATGTTTTAGTTTCCACTAACAATTTTATGACCTAAAAATCTTATTTTGGTTTGGAACAATTTTATTTTTTTAGATGAAACAACTAATCTATTCCTTTTAATAATTTTGAAGAAGATTTCTAAATGCTTAAAGTATTGATTGATATTTTTGGAAAATATTAAGACAACATATATATAAACTATCAAAAAGTTAGTATATGGAGTAAATATGCCATTCATGACATTTTGAAACTCAAATTGAGCATTTTTTAAACCAAAAGGCATTATGTTCCATTCATAATCTTGAAAGGAACATTAAAGGCGATTTTAGACTTATTAGCCTCATTAATTTAGATTTGCAAGAATCCAAGTTTCATGTCAAATTTTTAAAAAATCTTGGCTTCTACTAGCTTATTAAGTAAATCTTTTTTATTAGGTATTAGATTCCTAATCTATTTGAGCATGGCATTTAATATTTTGTAAATGATAACTAATCGAAGGGATCCCCATTCTAATTCTGCTTGATTTTGAACACGAAAAAAGCAAAACATGATCAAGGGGATTTAGATTTTTCTTATTAGTTTCTTGTTTAATAGGTCTTGGATCTCTCTTTTGCAATATTTTAATAATTATTGATTTTCATTTGCATAGGTCTAGCTTTTGTAAGAATTTCTTCCTCAGTAAATCCCTCTATATAGGGCAATTTTACTGAATGTTGCTTTCTTGACCAAAAAGCATTTGGAAAATTAGAACAAATTTCTTTTTCAAATTTCTCTTGAGCATTCTTAATTTTTTCTTGAACAACTTTTGTACTTAGATTTTGAGTTATTCCTTTATCTTCTAATTCTTCTTTGAGAAAATCTATTTTTTTAATTTTACTTGTTAATTTTTCTTTTAATAGATTGGCTTCCTTTTTTTTTTTATTAGTACGAAAAATTTGAAAGAAACTCTTCTATCTTTAATTACATTTTCTAATCCTTGAGCAATTATTTGAAAATGATATAACATGGTAAGAAAAGGGGTTAAAATCATAGGATTACTAATGTTTTTTACTAATATAAAGGAAGTTTTGAGATTAATATCATCTTGAATAATCTTTGCACTGGATATTTTATATTGAACACTTAATCTTGAACCATTAGTAGAAACCAACCTTTTGGAAGTTTTTTCATAAAATTTCGTTAGAATTAGACCTTCTTGTAAATAGTTTTGATCACCACCATTGTTAAGCAAGGCTATTATTTTAGTTGAAAATCCATTATTAATGACTAATCTAACTTTAACATATGTTTTTGAATATTTATTCTATTGATTATATTGATAAATTCTTGATCATTTATCTCGTTACTAGAACTACTTTCTATTTCAAGTTGATCAAATTTCTTTTCTAAGTTTTTATATTTTGATCTTAAATCTTTTACTTCCTTTTTGAGATAATTTATTTCCTTGTTATTAAATTGATCACATATATTTTTCATTGAGTAGATTTGAGAAGTGCTAGGTTGTTTTGGAAGATGAAGTAATTCTAAATATTCTTTTCATTGTTTTTTATTAGGCATAGTATTTATTAATTTTAACAAAGCTTTTTGTTCTTTAGTAATGACAAAAAATCTTTTACATGAACAAATATTCTCTAAACAATATTCACTTAATTGATCACTGTCTAGATCAAATTCGCTAGTTATTTCTTAAACATAATTTTCTTCTAAACTAGATTCATTATCACGAGAAGAACTTTCATTGATGATTTTTAACAATTCATTCTTTATATCCTCATATATGTTTCGATTATTAATTTTCTTAGACTTCAAACATTTTGGAGCAATATGGCCTTTTTTGCCACATTTATAACATTTAACTTCTCTTTTCGATTTTTTTTTCATTTCTAGTTTATAATTTTTCTTTTTAATTTTTTGTCTAAAATTTTCTGTTTTGTGAGTAGGTTTTGGATACTTCTTTTTTTTTTCTTTTATATTTTGAGGAAGGTTCTTGAATTTTTTCATAACTGTATTAATAACAAAAATCTCCTAATTCTCTTCTTAAATTGCTTTTTTTTTTAAAAAAAAAAAATAGATTTAAGCTTCATGTCATTACATAGGCTTAGTCCTTCAGCATTAATTGTCGTAATAATTTGACCATATGTTAGAAATTCTAAGGGAATGTTAAATTCTCGACCAATTCTTTTTTTGACTTTATTAGCAAATAATTTTGAAAGTCCATGTATAAATCACTCCTTCCAAAAACTAGAATTGCAGTCATCTCTTAAGAAAACTTTAGCAAGGAAAACATCTTTATGCCATCTAAAATCTTAAAAAGTTGGACAAGTTAGATTTTGAAGAATGTCTCCAATTTTTTCTTTGTATTGAGCAAGGTCTCCTATAGAGTGTTTCAATATTAAGAATAATAAGGTTGACATAGAATCTTCTATTTTAGATAACTTGACATAATTTATTATGTACTTCTCTTTTGACATGTAAGATGAAATTTCTTTCATCCTCGGTGAGATAATTTTCCCACCAACCTTTGAGCATGCTAGTAAATCCTATTATTAACATTTGAGCAGTTCTATTATCTGAGTTCCCATTCTACCTATACGAATTTGAGGCAATTATCATTTGATTGATTACAAAAAGGATTTGGTATTTACCAATACCATCGATATTACATTCATATACACCATTTCCAATGCATATTGCAATAGTATTATAGTCCCTTTTTCAAATATTGTGTCTGAAGGTGAGGGTTTTAGATACCAATTCCTACGATAAGACCTATAAGTTTTTAACTTATTAATATTAATGTTTTCTGTATATTGATTAACTATTTCTTCTATTTCTTGATCAATTGTGCCAATTGTTTTTAATTTTTTTTTAATTTTTCATTAATTTCTTCTATAACTTTGGAGTCATTTCTAAACTTAAAATCTTAGATATCATGAATAATCCTAAGAGAATATATAGGTTTAACCAAAATTTGAACCATGGGTAATTTTCCTTTCTTTTTTACTTTGATTAGTTGTTTGTTCGATTAACATATTTTCAATTCGATTAGTCTACATTCCTATAGTAGGTAATATTTGATTAGTATAGCTATTATGTGATCTAGTGTTACTTAGATCACTATCTTGAACAAAAGTATCTTAAAGGGAGCAGCTTTTAAGTTTTCTTCTCCTATCTTAACTTTTATTTCTTGAAGAGAAGGATGTGTTGAACAATTGGCATCATTTTTCCCATTTTCTAGTTACCTTATTTAATGTTTGAATAAATATATTTTATCTTGACTAAAATTTTCATTTAACTATTGGAAAAAGTTATGTTTTCTTTAAGGTGGTTTTCCATATCAGATTACCATTAGTTTCTTATGGTTTCTACTTCTTATCTTGTAAAAATTTTGAAAAATAGCTTTTTGTTTTTCTTATTTTCTAGTGAATTGAAGTCTTTTCTTAAGAAGTCTTTATCAATTTGAAAAGGTTCTTGAGAACTAATTATATTTAATTCATTCATTTAAGATAAGGTTGGTGAATTTAGTTGATAAATTGGTTTGGGGATCTTAGATTGAAAATCTACACCTTTTAATTTAACAAGATTTGGATCAACCAGTTTATCAATATTTCTTAAATTTTCTAACCTATTTATACACTCTTTCATGCTTAGAGATATGCTAGGAGTGTAACTTTGACCAGGGGTTTCTATCAAATATGGTGGTGTAGTTGGATTTTTATCAACTACATGTGGAAATTGAATTAAATTGAATTTTAATACTTCCATTATCAAATCTTTGAACTAAAGTAGGATTTCTATTTGAAATAGAGGGTCTTGGTGGTAACACTTCTTTTAGTAACATTCATCTAGAAGTTTAACTTTATTACAAATGAAGGCTTTTGGAGTGAAGCTCCTTGTGTTACTTGGGTTTGATTTAAGTAAAACAGTTTCACTTTTAGGAGAAAGCCATTTTGCTTTTGGAGAAATTGTAGACTTCATTGCTTTGTAATATATACGATATATTAAGGCAACAATCTTAGTTCTTTCTATATAATTACTATTTTCAACTTGAATATAGAGCATAAGACTATCTAAAATCCTTGGATCATCTAAACTTATAGTAAAGTTTGAATAACATTGTGTATACCAAGGTCCTCTATGGAGATTTTTCTGAAATAGTGACAACATTGTTTCAGTAAAGTTAGTGTTTCTAGCATCTCTTAACCATACTAGAATGGGTTGATTAATACCTATTCTATGTAGTGGAACAACTGATAAAAGTCCTATATGTAGAAAATTATAATTATCTTTTTTTTTTATGTTTTATCAAAGAGTCTTTTGATAATAATTTTAGAACTTCATGTTTACCTAAGAGGCTAAGGGTTTTCTCAACTATTTTGATCATTTAATTGTGTTTCAAACTAAAGCGTCCAGTTTAATAAATCTATCTTGGATGTTCCTTGGGAATTGACCAATTTTTTAAATCCTGTTCTACTATTGCTATTTTGACTTCATGTTCATTATAGACATCCCGATTGAAGGTGGTTAGACCTATGTCTTTTGTCATCTTGGAAGAAGAGGATGATTCTAAAGATGTTCTTTTTAACAAATCCATTGTTTTTAGTTTTATCTTTTCTTAGTTTAATAGACTATTAACTAATATTATGAAGGGATGCTATTACCGACTAACGGTCTCATTGCCCTAAACTTATCAAAATAAGACTTAGTGCTGGATCCACAAAACCTAGTCTATCCTTCATTAGGGATTACTACATAGAATGTTTATAATAAAACGAAGAATATATTACCTACAATGATAAACATTAACTCCTAGTCAATCCATAAAATACATCTAGATGCTACTTTTCAATCAATCAGAAATTGATGGTCAAGTAATATACTGCATTTGGGTTGCAAGATATCAAGAGTAGGTGGCTAATTAATTATTGAGGAATCGACCCTTTGACAATCCTATGGGCAAATCCATCCCACGTCTTCCAGCTATATCCAACACCAAAATAACGGATAACCGACAGTATCTGACTTCAAGTTATTGCACTGTACATATGCATAGCAGGATTTTAATGAAAACAATTCTATAATTTCATATTATTTTGGGAAGACACCTTCACATAAATCTAGGCAAATCATATCAACTATCCTGTGAATTTTTGAAATTATACGACATTCTTTTAACTTTTCACTAATACATTCATATCCCCCTTTAGCATGTATTGGAGGCCTCTTTAAAGTTTCACGAGGTACATGGATAACCGAAAACCTTATCGGACGTTGAAATCTCTTATACCATATATGGTCGGGTAGATTTTATGTGGGCTTTAAAATTTGTAAGATAATTTTCAGTTTTTAATTTCTAAAACCTACTTTTAAAAATGGGATATAAGATACAATATCATAATTTATATTCATCTCGAAATCTATACTTTATAGTATATAAAATATTATATATTTAATTTATAAAAATTCTTGATTAATGTAAAACTTGATAAATTTCAATATTTTTAACTTAATAAATAATCAATGCTCGTTACGAAAAGTGAAAGCACTAAAAACATATTTTATCATTCATTCTTTAGAAAGCATTATTATGATAGATTTTCAATTTTATTACATTCATTTAAATCAAACTGATTTTAATAATTTAATAGATATTTCAATTTTTACCGTAATATGCTTTTCATCACTTGATTGGTACGGTGTTCATAGGTCATTGCTGATGGAAACCTAGCTGGTTTTTTAATCCCACCATGTAAGTGCATGTGGATCAAAGTAATACAAGTTTTACCTTAAAAAAAAAAAAAACTTGGGTGGTGAGTCTTAGTTCAATCGCAAGGCAACTACTAAGGATTGATTTAACATAGTTTTTTCCAGGTAAAAAAATAAGTTAAAGCATAATTATCAAACAAGTTCTTTGCGGGTTGTGACTAGTCTAACTGTGCCACACTGGAATCTAACACGAAGGATGGCAAAAGACATTACTTAATTGCATCAAGATCTTAAGAGTCACAACTCACAATTGATTACACAAGCTTTAAGGAATTTTTATTCTTAACAAATCCTGTGCCGATCAAGAAAACCATGAGCTAAACTAATTACACATCTTTGTCGGATTTTGTAAAAAGTTTTTAACAAATTAATCTAACTGGCCAAATTCAAGAATTGTATCAACAATAAATTTTCTGAAAAAATAAATAAATAAATAACTTGATAAGAACAAACTCAATTAACAAATTCAAGAACAAACCTATAACATATACTGATAATCATATTAGGCCTTCGGTCTATAGACGCGGGGATGGGCTAGCTCAAACTAGCGACTCAGCTCGAATTGGCTTGTGGTGGACTGGCAAGTCAAGATCGATTATGCATTAAAACTCATCGAATTGGTGGGTTCCATGCAAACTGGGCCATTCTTAAGAAAAAATAAATAAAATAAAAGTTGATTTATGAAATTTTAGCTTGTGAATCGCTGGTTCGACCTTTTCCCAAGTCTACTCCTATGTATTGAGAAAGAATACAAAATTACAATAAAATATACAAAACTTTCGATAACTCCAGTTTAAAATTATTACAATAAAATAAACAACTACAAATAGATATGTAACTATGATAATACTAATTTAATCAAACAAACTTATGTTAAATTGTGCAAGAAAGTTACTAATATTAATTAATCTAGCAAAAAAACAGAGTATATAAGGTTTTAAAATATCTCGAAGAGGACAAAATAAAAGCCAATGGCTAAGACTTACATCAACATGTATTTTATAGACTAAATAGCAAGTTCAGAGTTTTGTAGCAAGCAGGCATTTCTCTCTCTCGTAGTGAGAGCCCTTCATCGAGTGTTTTTACTCTCTTAGTAAAGTATCTTTCCTTCCTTGTTGAAGGGCTACTATATTGAAAAGGTGTCTCATTCTCTCCTCATATAAGAGAACCTTTTTTTTTTTTTTAGTTTAGGGTTTTATAGGCTTCATTTAATCTCATGGAAGAAGATTCTAGTGATTTATTGAATCTTCTTCGACTTGTCTCATGCTTGGTGTGTTTAAATGTGGCTAAGGAAGTCCAATTACTATCTTAATTCACTTAATTAAACCAATAAAGGCCAAATTTGTATTGGACTAAACCCATTGTTTATTTGCTTTTGACTCCTTAAATTAAGTGGAAGGGTTTAAGAAATTTATTCTATACTTGGAATAACTCAAAAAGATATTCAAATTGATAGGTTTAGAATAAGAATCATTAAATCGGATCATCCACACTCAACCTCTCTTATGTAGACTCATATATTCAATAATATACATTACTAGCCTAAGGCATATAGTAAACTCATTAGGATAAACCTAAAATAAGCAAACTCAATTTTGCCTGTTGAACATTAGCATGATTTGATATATGCTATCAAGTCCAAAAGCTTATAAATACCTAACCCATACCTCCTAATTTGATAGGCTTTTGAAGCTTTAGAGCCTAGAGAAATAGTGCAATCCCATAAAACCTTTGCTATTAAAGATCAAAGTGAAGCTCAAATGAAAAATAAGTTAATACTTAATCAAGAACATTAAGGTTGATGATCAATAATTCTCTCACTCGTCACAAGTGTGTTTGATGTACTAAAACCGTTTGCTCCTCCTCTTACCCACTTCCTTCTAAGATCTCTCTTTAAATGTCATTAACACATCACTCCTTTGAGATCATATGTAGTGTGAGATTCATGCGATAATCCACATGACAACGTCAACTAAAACCCTACATCACCTTTGATCTAACCTAGCCTTTTAGGTTTATTAACTAAATTAAATCAATTCCTCCTTATTCCACATGATAAAGTGAACAGGCTTTTAGGAAATATCCCGATGGAAGTTAATGAATGGTAGACCAGCCAAGCAAAAACTATGATCTATGTTTTTATTGTTCCCCATATTCGTTAGTATGTAGGAGGAACACATGAATTGTTTAACAAATCATTTTCATATCATGTAAGAATTTTCATACAAAGGGATATCTCAGAATCTAGTGAAAGGCAATATTAAAAGTAGAAAATATTTAATATTTTAGAGACATTTTGGCAGTTTTAAGGAAAGGTGTTGTTCAATTTGGTTCGGTTTTTCCTTTGAACCAAATCTTGAACCAGATCAATCCACATGTATGTTTGGCCTTTTTTTATTATTATTTTAAACTCATTCCAACTGCACAATTCGACTTAAAAAAAAAACTTTGGAACTATAAAACTTTTCTTTAATTCAATTCATTTATGGATTTAAGTTATAATTTATTATTTAAGACAAATTTACATGTTATTAAATTTGTTTATTGATAACATATATTAACATTATATAAGAAGTTAATGAAACCAATAATTATGCAACTTAGGAATTTCAAATATGTCTTGATAACTAATTTCATACACAAAGCTAACATATAGTATAAATATTAAGTTTATTGATATACATAATTTAATAGGCTATGACAATAAAAAGTTGAATACATATAAACTTTAATGAGCATAAGTCAAAATTTCTTTTAAGTGTTATATTGTAAGAAAAGTATTTTTCTAGTCATAAGTACAATGTTACTTTATATTTTAAATTGGTTGGGTTTATTTTTCTTTTCTTTTTTTTTTTCATTTTAGTTTTGCTATTTACCTCTTTAAATTAATTATAAATTTTTGGTTGATTTGATCTTGAAATTTTCTAAGCTCAATTGGAAAAAAAAAAAAAACATATTGGCTTGATTTGATATTATCAATTTTTGCTTGCCTTAGGTTTAACGATGGTTTTATGAGGTATGTATCTATTTTTTAAAGTTACAACAAGGTGAAAGCATATTTTGAGAGAGTTCAGAGAAGAATCTTTATATACTTGAGCAACAATTTTGGAGATGCATTTGCAATTCTTCCTAACTATTATATACCATAAATTTTTAAAAACTATTATATACCATGAAATTTTAGAAAAACATTATACATCACATGTAATAAAATGTTCATTATGTGCAATTTATTCTAGATAATGATATAGTGATTTCGCATTTCGCATTTGTTAATGATTGTATAATTTTTGCAAATGATGATTTCTCTTAGTTGAAAATATTAAGAGAGTTTCTATATACATATGAAAAGTTCTTCAAGATAGAAAATTAACAATGCTAGATGATGTAATGTAAAGCGATAACAAAAATTATGAGGGAGAAAAATAAGTTGCAATTATCAACTATAACTTCTTGGTTATACAGTCCATCAAGTATTTATAGGCTAGAAACGTTAAAACTATTAAGGAAATTGAATAGAGTGTAATAGGTAACTATCAAACAAAGCAAGCTTTTCTAATCTAAAAAAAAAATCTTTAATACTCCAGTATGCAATGAAATTTTACAATTCTAACCTTAGAAATGGCCTCAAACAATTTTACACCAACTCAAAGTAGACTTAAATCCATTTTTGTTGACATCTCATGAGTTTCGTAACTTCTCATAAGTAAAAAGTTGTGACTCTTCAAAATTGAACTTTTGAAGTCAAGTCTTTTCTTTAGATAAAGCAGCCTTTGACTTCCTTTAGTGGCTTTCATAGTTTCTAAGTCCCTTAGAACTTGAATAACATTATTCCTCAATGACACATGAATTCCAACTTTTTAAAATACTAGGCTAACTTCTAATTTTGATCGTTTCTTTCAAAATTTTCTAAATCTTTTGATTCTTCTACTTCTAATGCTTTTGATAATCAATTGTTCCATAACTTGCAAACTTAACTTGTTCATGTTTACATCACCTAAAATGTCACTGATGCCTCCATCGCTGTAAGGAGTTAATGCACCATATTATATTTTTCAAGCTCAAGCTCCAACTAAGTATGTTTTGAAGGAAATTAAGATAACTTTTGATAGGTTTTTTTGAGGTGATACTAAAGACAATATGACATTTATACATTGGGTAAATGGAAGTTATATGAGACTTTTGTGTGGAGAGGTCTTTTTATTCATAATTTTTAGAGTTATGGTCATGGATACTAAGATTTTGTGGCCTTCACACCTACATGGATTTCAACTAAACAAGGGGATCTACTTATGTTAGAGAGGATGTTGAAAGTTAAGGATTAGGCTAGGCATATTTGTTTCTGGTTGTAGCAATCATAGAAAGTGTATCTCAATTTATCCAATGGTGGTCTAGTAAATTGCAATCTAAACAAGGCTTACATTGTTTTTCTATGCCTTTCTTATTGTCGTTAAAGAGGGCTTAAAGAAGATTAATATGAGATTGATCCTTTCCTAATTAGTGGTTTGTTGGATCCAGAAAAAAAATCCAAACCAAGATGGAAAGAATCTTAGATTCCACAATTGAATGATTACATGCAAGTTAATACTAGGCATGTATATATAGGGAAGCGAATAAAATTGCTAATTATTTAGCTAACTTAGCTAGAATTAATACATCTTAGGTCTTTTATGATAAAAATTCAAGTTAAATAACTTTTATTGAGTTTTTACTTTACTAATTCAGAAAGGAATTTGTTTTGTAGTCTTTTAACTTAATACAATTTTACTTTGTTAGTTAAAAAAAAAGGGTGATAAAATACATGGGATATTTTTCCAAATAAAAAACCTCATATTTGAATAGAAAACAACATTTTAAATTGAGTGAAATAAATATCTTTTAACACAATTCTATTTTATTTTGATATTATATTTCTTCAATAAATATTATTTTGATTTTATTTCTTCAATAAATCATCTATATTAAGAAAAAATAATAATAAATAAATCTCCTGTTTAATGACCTGTACTGTAGATATTTAAAAAAATTAAAAATATAAAAACCAAGTGTATCATATAATCTCTTTGGTTGTGCTAGAACGAAAGACACGACACACGCTGCGTTTACTGTCTCTTAACCCCCGTTCTTTAACCCTACTTCCCTCTTGTTGCCACCCCGCGAAGAATTCATACTGAGGGAGTAAGGTCTCTTCTCCATTGAATCTCCACAATCCACTAATCTTCTCTTCACGATGATCTAAAACAGAATACATAACTTATCGAATCATCGTCTCTCTAAAAATGTTTCCAAATTTCAATTCTTTCCCAAATTCCCCGAACCAAATTCAACCCAACCCCACAAACACACCAAACGCCAATCCTCCTCCTCACCAGGTATGTACTTAGTGTCATGTGTTTTAGTTTATTCTTTTTTGTTTGATATAGTCCTAAGTGAGTTTGATGTAATTTATTTGTTGATATATTGTTATGTTTTGGATCATATTGGAACAGGGTGTTTCATCAAACCCCAATAACATGCAAATACAACCTCAAATGGGTATGTTTCCTCAGACTCCAGGGACCAATTCGAACATTCCCATGTCGGGTGTTTTAACTCCTGGCTTCATGATTGGTCCTAATAATCTACTTAACTTCCCATTGGGTATGCAACAATTGGGTCAGTTGGCCAGTCAGCTGTGTAATTTGGGGCAAAGTACTTATCCCATGAATTCATTTCAACAAAATCCGCAGTTTTTTCAACAGAATTTGTTGCAACAGATTGGTAACCCGAATTTCAATTTTGCTTTGCAAAATTTAAACCAGCTTCGGCCGGGTACTTCTGTGTTTAATCAGTATAACGGGGTTCCAGATCTGCTGTTATTAGCAAATTCTCAGGTTGGATTGTTACAGCAGATGAATCAAACCCAGCAAAATTTAGTGCAACAAGCAGCCGGTGCGGAGGGGTTGAGATCACCGGGTGGTTTGAGTCAGCACCTGGGGGAAAGCTCGGTCAGTCCGGTTATCAAACATCGGTCAAATAATCCTGAGAGGCCTCAGAAATTCACAAATATGAAGGTGAATTCTCTTGCTTTTTGAGAGTTCATACAAAGTATGGTGGTGTTTAGTTTTCTTTTGAGTCAATTGTTTATATTTTTTGGTGCCTCAAGTCTGGACTTCAGAATTCATCTAAAAGGCTTGAACTTTGGCAAGCATTGAAAGCAGAGGTTCACTATCTTGTTGCTTTCCTGTAATGGTTACCATTTAATGTGTGTGTCCTGCCATATTGAACTTGCCTACACATTCATATCCATGGATACATGAGTGCAAGCACCAAGTTTTCTGGGTACAGATTTTAGAGTCCTAGCAAAATGGAAAAAACCAGTAAAAATTCTCCACCTTAGTTATATTCTGTGCAGTTCCATCACTGCTATTTTAGTTTCAAAATCCTGCTTTGTGCGATGCTTTATCATGATAGGATGCATTAGTCCTACTTGAGTTTCAATCACCTCTTCTCTACT
The DNA here is from genome assembly GCA_037954665.1 of Laguncularia racemosa. Lineage (NCBI taxonomy): Eukaryota > Viridiplantae > Streptophyta > Magnoliopsida > Myrtales > Combretaceae > Laguncularia > Laguncularia racemosa. The sequence goes on along the minus strand of JBBMOL010000071.1, from coordinate 60,650 downwards.
GTCAATTCTGTGGAGTTTCAGCAGTGTCTTGCTCATAATCAATTTCTCTGACATCTTATGCATAGACCATACTTATATGCTGATGTTGTTGTTCTTTTCTTTTGAACAACCAAACCTATATGTTTCTGCTATAGATTGATTTTGTTATTACTTTATTTTAGTCAGCTTTTGCAAATTTTACATCATTAACAGTTGCCCTTGAGGAAGTTAATTGCTGCAACATCAGGACCTTGTCCTCAATTCGGAGATTGGTCAGCCCTTAATTATGTTGGTTATGGGATCTTTTAGCAGAGGGTGGTGATGTCAGTTTATTCATTGTTGGTCTAGTTCACTCCCAACTAAAGTAAATACTTGTATGAGCACGTGAATTTTTTTATATGTATTTTGCTGGAAATTGTTATTCTCATCAGGGTCTGTTTGGTGATTTTAAGCCTTCGGTTGCAATCTTGTTTGACGCTTTTTTTCTTATATTTTGAAAGTGGATTGGAGCTAGAAGATGATGACTTCTTGTACATATGATCTTACTTGGCCAATAAATGCTTAATGATCATTGATTATCTTTCTTTGAAAGGGTCAAGCTTGATGATCATTGACTGTTACAGGAGAACCTTAGAAACATGGGAAGAACCACTACTCCCAATCCGCACTTCAAAAATCTTCAGAAAAAGGGTTTTCATAAGGCTCCAAGAGGAGATGCTTCTCAAATGGGGTATGTTCATTTCTTCAGCGTTTGTTATCTTGCTCTGGAGGGGCCTTAAGCTTTTGTCTAATTTTTACTGATTCTGCTGCAGATCAAGAAAGCCCCACTTCCAGCATATGAAAAATGGCAAGAGAAAATTTGAGTTTAGTAATGGACATGAGGGAAGAGGTAAGTTGTTATCTGTGTCCAAATGCAATTGTTGGTGGAGAGATTATAATGTGTTATGGATTATTGCTAATTTACCCTATAAGGCTTTAAGTTCATAATCTTTTGGGCTTTGCAATTTTTCTGCATGAACTTATAACATGAACATGTTAACTCCAAAACTAGACCACTTGGCTAGCGGCAATATCCATAAATCATTGGCTCTGCCAATTTACCCATAAAATAAATGATGAGGTCCTATGTTTCCCTGGAACTTTCTCTTTGTCAGTCTGCTCTCTTTCTCCCCTATTCTTGGCAACCACTTTGTAGTTTCATCACCGGTGCACATCAGCTTCCCATTTCTTGTTTTCCAGTTCAATATTTGTGCTAAAACAACTGCACGAAGTTTATTTTGGCAAAGGAAATAGCCTGAAAATCTTGATTACGAGAAATTAAATGGTTTTCATGGATAAGTTTCCTTGACGCAAGTTTTAAGAAGATTCTAGAGTTGGTTTCAAGGTTTACACCAAGCCAAAAAGCTTGTCATAACATTAAAATTCCTTCAAGGGTTTATGGAGTGAATTGTCATTAACCCCATCATTTTATTTATTTTTTAATGGGATGGGAATAAGTGTGCCCCGCTGTATCCTTCTACGATCATTGCAGGCAGCTTTTGAAGCAAGGTAATTGCTTTCTTGGGGGTTGTTTGCCATTTATAAAAAGGAAAAATCATTTTTCTTTTGTTTCATTGGAAAAGTTTTTGTGCACAAGTTGTTTGTTTGTATAAGGTCAATTGAATGGATCCACTTCTGGAAAGGTGCATTTGGAAACCCACTTATGTCAAAGAAGCTTAATTATTACTTCAACTTTCTATTATTGCACAATTGTCTTGCCAAGCGTGGTTGCAACTTGATAGCCTTGCGCAGTCAGCTTTTGGTAGCTGCTTATATAGATCCTGTCCTTTGATGTCTCACTTTCCCCTGTTTAGTCTGATATCCATTCAATAAGTTGTTATTAGATGTTCTAGTTAAATTACTCTCTCCATGTCATGTCCATAAAAGATCTGCTAGGTGCTATATATACATACATACATTTTTACTTGCTTCGCTAGTTTGACCAAGCTTGGCAAGAGAGGGCTATGGCTGTAAGACACAAAAGTAATCTAGACCAAGATGAATTATGGGGGATTTATTGAAACAATTGAATTCAAAATATGGTAAAGTAGCTGCTGGATGGTAAACCACTTCAAATTAAACTAGAAAGCCATGAGTGGAACTCCTACCACAACATAATTGACAAATACTGCCAATGTCATGATTTGGATCGTTGTTTTCTAACTTTATCTTAATTGTGTCTGATTAGCTTGTTCAACAAATAGTTCATTGATACACAATAATTGAACTGTAGCAAGTGTAGTTTAGTGGTGAAAGTGTGATTTGTTTTTTTTGATCCCTTTTTTAGTTAAGGGAACCACTGTTTGATTTGTCCAAGCAAGAGCTTTGTTCCATAAAAGGCCTTACTTTCTTACCTCTCAATGAAGGATTCGAGGAAGAATATACATTCTTGTGATTTTTTTCAAGGATCAAATTGAAATTGAAAAATTGAATTATGAAATTTTGAAACATAATTTTTTTTCTGTGAATTAGATCAATATTTCCAGTTGAATGGGTATTGGTGAAGGATCCATGGATAAAGATAGAAAATTTTCTTTCTAATTGTAACTAAATCTTCCATTGTAGTATATTTCTTTGTATATGGGAAAGATCAAGAGAAATAGCCATTAAAAGATGCCTTTAGTTTAATAGAAACATTAACATCTTTTTTTGGAGCTGGGTGGAAATAAACTACTTTTCCTATGGATTCTAGTAAATAGAAACAGGGAACAAAGTAGTTAGGAATTCACTCGTGTAATAAAGTCAATCCCCTAAGGTATGGGGTAACAGTGTAGCATTAGATCCCAAAGATAGTGTGTCTTTTCTTTATTATGAAAAAAGAAGAAAAATCATTTTAAAAGGTCATATATATGTGTATGGGTTTTCTTGGATGAGGGGAGAAAAAAAAAATAGTCAGAAAGGAATACTTTTTGTGTCTATCTAAATCAAACATAAACTGCCTGTTTTTTTTTTCTTATTTTCTTTGAAAATCATTGTGTTTTCTTGCTTAATATTTTACTGTTTACTGGATATAAGTGATACAAGTGTTACCTTCATCATGGTTCTTTGTAATTTTAACAGTGAATGGAAGAGAGGCAAAAGGAAATGATCAACCTAAAGAATGTAAAAGGTACTTTTGTCATCTGTGCTATGCACATTGCTCCTTGAATAAAAAAGGGATAAAAAAAAAAGGAATCTTTTTACATGAGATTGTTCTGTTAATTTTGCATCAGAAAGTGGAATTGGTTGATATTTTATTAATTAGTTGCGTCTCTAAAGCCGTGATGGCAGGAACCATGAAGTGAGCAACAGAAGAAATGTTTCTAGTGCTAGATTGTTGTCTTTATAAACCGGATAGGACATTGCATCATAATATTTATGTCTCGTCCAACTATGACACTTCTGATCATGTCATGCCAAGACAACTCGAGTTATACATGTTTCACCCATGCTTCACTTTACAAAGTTTGTTATTCATTTACAATTCACATCGGTCTTAGTGGAGCACTGTTATATAGCACAGTCCAATGATGTTCTAATTAATCTTATATTGTTTTCAATGGCCTGTTCTCTCAACAATTTATATGTTAGAGGTGGAGTCTGCCCCCAATCCCCCAAAGTCTTTAATTGTTTTGTTTTAATATTATGATTGCCAAACAATTTTTTTTTTTATAAGTTTGCTATTCATTTTTATCGGCTTTATGATTAGTAATTATATCCATATGTTTGTTGACTAAATTCACTTTGTGCGAGAAGATCCCTTGCAATAACCTACACTGAGCAAGAAATCCAGGAATGGCGTGAGGAGCGTAGGAAGAACTACCCATCTGGAGTTAACATGCAGAAGGTGAGTTATTTTGCAGTTTGTTTGCTGTCGCTGCTAATATTGAAGTAGACCTCCTAACGATAACTTCTCTATATGCAGAAGCAGGAGTTACAGACCAATGATACAGATGTCAAATTAAGACGAAAGGTATGCCTTGATCTTTCAATTACAAGAGATGGCTGGTTAAACTTGTAGCTATAATTTATAATGGCTGGAATTTAAACATTGAAACATCCAAATTCACAGGTGGGATGGACAACGGCTTCTATTATTTTGTTATAATATAGTCAGTACTCAATTCTTCTTTAATCATTCTCATAGCTCATTCTTTTGTGGTTGATATTTCCTGTGCCCCCATGACTTACTTTCATTTTTGCTGCTACTTCTATTCTTATATGGTTTTTGCTCCACTTCTTTTCTTCCCGTTCTTGCTACTTAACTTCACCTTGCCCAGTGTTCTTGTTGCAAATATTTATTTCTGTTACTTAATTCATGTTAATTTGTTATACAAGCATTTTTTGGCATCATAGGCAGTGTGCCTTCACTAGCAAATATTTGGTTCTTTTGCTTGATCATATCTAGCTTTAAAAGGACATCATATTAAGCCCTTTCTTTTCAAGGACTAGTGTTTGAGGGACTAGGGATGTAAATGAGTCAAGTTGAGACAATACAATATTGAACTCAAGCTTGACTCTGACTTAAATTCAATCAAGTTTATAATTTTGAGTTCGTGTACAATGCAAAGTGGTACTTAACAAGCTTGAGCTCGACCCAATCAAATTTGTTTTAGCTTGATTATCCAAAAATAGTATTATAATTCTCATTAAAGGAATACCAATATCTAAATTTCACTTGAACTCCACTAATATTTAAGCTTGACTTGGACTCAATTAGCCATGTAAGCTAAATGAGTTGAAATTCATAAAACTTGAGCTCAACTCAATGAACTATTTGAGTGGCTTGTGAGTAAGTTTGATCTCATTCACACTCTAGGAGGGACAATGAGTTACAATTAAGGGCAGTTTGCAAGGTGACTTCCATAAACCATCAATCATATGTGGATATATACCCTTGAACTTAGAAAGTGTGGGCTTGCCTTCCAAAATTTCTTAACAAGTGCATCTCTCTCTCCAAACTACTGCCAAGGCTCCTAAAATATAGCCTTTTGTAGCAGTTCAATAAGGTGAATTCATTTTTTCGGAAGTCTTGAGAGGAGTTACAGAAGAGCACATGATCAATATCTATAAGTCATGATGCTGTTATTCCCAAGATCAATTTACTGACTATTATAATGGACCTTGGTGATTACGGTTGTTAGAGTGGGGGTGTGGTGGTGGTAATTATCTGGTTTGGCTGACAATAAGACTGATTATGAAGTAACCAAAGATAAAAGTGCTCTTTCTTTGGTTACTAGGTGCATCTTTTTTTTTTTTTTTCGGGTGGGGTTAATAACCTCTTGTTTAATCACCTACTACTGCTCCAGTGCTGCATAACGTCCTTGCTGATGAATTTCTCCGGTATTCTTAAACCAAGTGCCCTTCACAACTAAATTGAAATTGGTTTGAAGACTGCCATTACATGAAGATGCTGCTGGCTTCATATTTTTAAACAATTGGTGTCATTATATAATGGTTTAAGTACAGCCTGAAGTCAAATTAAACTGTTAGAATTTATCATGCAGCAACTCAACGATATCTTGGCAAGGCAGGCTGAACTGGGTGTAGAAGTTGCAGAAATACCATCACACTACCTCTGTGACTTGGAAAGCAAAGTTCAAGTCAGGGAACAGGATAAGAGGCCCTTCAATCAGAAGGAAAGGTTTCAAAACAAGAAAGATAAAAGAGGGAGGCACAATAGAAGGGAAAGGTTCAACAAGAAGCAAAGATTGGGAGATGCAGCTTCCTCAGACGTTCCCCCTTCGAGCAAGAATGAGCCGACACTTCTGCAGAAGCTCTTGAGCAAAGATATAAAAAGAGAAAAATGCCATTTATTGCAGGCTTTCAGATTTATGGTTATGAATTCTTTCTTTGAACATATGCCTGATAAACCACTAAAGTTTCCTAAAGTAATAATTAAAGAAACTGGCTGTGATGGTGAAGTGATTGAAGAGAAGGCTTCATTTGATACTAAAGATGTTCTTGAAGGCGACAACAAGAATCTGATTGAAAGTATCGACAGTGAGGATGATGACGATGAAGATAGCGATCATGGTGATGGTGAAAACACCGTTTCCAACAATGTTTACACTGGCACAGATCAGCAATATTCCCATGTTGGAAAAGCTAGTTATGTTAATAAAGATGACGGTAGAGCTCAAGCAGAGGAAGGGGAAATCATTGACTAGAAATTTTCTACGTTTTCTCCGCCTTCCATACCAACTGCTAATGTTGTCTGGTGGTTTTCAAGTACTAATGTTGTTCTGTTGAGACGAAATGTGGGAGAGAAATTGACTAGAATGTTATCAGCAACCCAACACTGTTGTAATGGCAAATTTTGTGCAGAAAATGTTAAACCATAGCGTAGCGGTAGGATAATTATATCCTTGGTTCTTTCAAAAGGGGTTCACAGGTCAAAGTCTTCATGGTGACTGTTTAATTGACAGATTGCACTTTTGATGGAACATATAGAAATTTAGTACGCCTTTCTTTTGCTGGATACGATCTCGAGGCTTTCTTCGATATTTAATGTAAGTTATAAATTTTAGTTGCTTTTAGCATTAAGTGATGTTGGAAGGATGGTAGCAGCCGGCATTTGGTGATGCCGACTAACAACTATGGAATCCACCTGTATAATGAGGAAAATATTTCCCAGTTTTCTTTCATATATTTCCCTTAATTTCCATTGGCATCTTTCGAGAAATATTGCAATGAGAGTACTTTGACTATTTCAAAGGTTTTAACTATAACAAAGATTAAAATGTCGACAACGTTTTTCTTGAAACAGATACAAATTTGTCGTCTTGAACTTGCGAGCTTGTTAATTTTAGTGATGAAATTGGCAAGAGATTTTTGTCATTGCTAATATTCTTGGTTAATGTAAGAGAATATGCTGGTTGCCGGATTTTACAGGAGCATCTTAGCATCCGGTGATGCCAGATTTCAATACAATTGCCTATAAATAGAAAAGCTTTCAAAATGGAGACCTAAGATTTGAGAAGCTTGAAGATGAGCCATCTGTTGTGGCATAACATCTCGGATCCCTATAGTCTATTTTCAGAAGGGGTACATGGAACATGGATGAAGGTGAATTCGCATCTATCGCAAGAAAGCAGTGAATTATACATTCGCGATACATGTGCTAAAATAATAAATATTGTAACTATCTTACTAAATCAAATAGACTTAACAAAGAAATAATCGTGAAACCTTTCGTGGAAAGATAAATAGTTTAGTTCGCTTAAAATTCACAATGTAGAGAGGTGAAATTTTAAATTACCACACGATATAACATGTTCCTAGAAGAGAATATGATTGTTTTCTTTCTTTAAAGATTTTAAGCGGGGGTGAGATGGTGAATAGATCATGGATTTGGACAATAGGAGTCAAAACTTTAAGAAAACTAAAGCTTACCGAGTCGAATAAGCACTCGGTAATCGCGAGTTTTCAATTTCTACAAGGAGACCGTACGTACGCAACGTACCATGCATGTGTTGTTTAAATAAATACATTACGAAGAGGTGGGCGTGGGGAAAATGTATATGGAAGTACCTGAACTTTCAAAAATGGATAGTTTAGTGGCTGAAGAAAATAAGTGTGCGATTCAATGGTCCAAAAGTTGAAATTGTTAATTCTAGTGTCTCCGTTGAATGCCATTGTAATAGACATTACACCATTGTCTACTTGGCGCAGGCGTTGAGCAATTTTTGACAGCTGCAGAAGCTTGCTCAGCATGGTGTTTAAAATTACAATCATGCCTAGACATTAATTACTCATTTTCCCTCCTTTAGGACTGAAAAAGCTACCCAAGCTATTCCAGATTAATTGGTCTTTGCAGAAGAATTAATTCTCCTCAATGCCCCCACAAATGAAGGAACAAGGAGCAGTGGGATTGTACAACCAAATAACTTCGTCATGTGATGGTCATTTAACCTCCGCAAAAGTTATGAGTGTGGCATTTATCAATCACAACAACCCGCTGCTACACATATGCATGAAGGCATCTTTTAACGGGTAAGTGTAGAAATTTCCTCTTCCATGGGTTTGTATTAACTTATGGCAAGTAAACTGTATTTGCTGCACTCGTTTTCAGAGGGAAGGAGGATGTTTTAGGTGTGGATGAGTTTATGACTGCGAGAAACATAGTGCTAAGGGAAAAAGTATGTTGGTGACGGTGAATTTCATTCGTGGTCCCATGTGTGCGTAATTTGATAAAGTGGTCTCTTTCATATTTGTAAAAATTAATCATTGTGTTTTACTTGGTTAGTTTTGGTATTTGTAATTTCTGTAGACAAATAAGGTGATAATGCTCCCATGTTTGCACTGTTGTCTGTGTTGTGTCTGCTATACTTGATGTGTAAATATTCAAAGGGAAAGTCGTTACTTTTATATTGAAAATGATAGTAGTCCCATATTTGCTTTGTTGTGTTCGCTATACTCCAACTATATGTATGATTTCTGCATTGATATGTTGTTACTTATGGTTGTAATCTAGTGTAACTGGTCTTACTTAAATAGTTCCATGTTTTGTGGGGTATTATTTTTCTTTAATCGAGTCCCATGTTGACTGCTTTTTCCTTTTTTCTTTTACTCTCTTTGCATAGAACTATGGTCCCTATATTAAGCAACTATAAAATGACTGAGGTTGATTTATGTGCACTAGGTGGGCATATTTGTGAAGGGCCTGCCTGATGTGGCTATGTGTTTAGAAAATGTGATCTTCTATGGTTTGATATTGCTGTTTTTTTGGTTGAACTCTTAAAGTCAAAGTTGTCTACAGAGTTGAGATGTAGGGAGATCGAGGTACTCAAATATTGTATACCTAATACGTCTTTATCAAATGGATTACAACTTATAAACGATGATACATGTGCAACTGAATTCTTGAATTTGTTGTGGAGTAATGGAAGCGTTGAAGTATATGTTCAACATGGTGTGCAGGTGGGTGGGCCATGTAGAGGTGGAGAATCTTCAAAGGGTGGAACAAATGGAGGTGTTAATGTTGAAGTGGCTTTTGATGGTGATACTAAGGAGGATGTTGTATCAAAGGATGAAGATTCAATTAGTTCAAACGAGGAAGAGGTGTAAAGTGAAGATATTTCTAATAAAGAGTTAGGTGAAGCTAGGAAAAGTATTAAGAAGTTTGGTTGAAGAACATACAACTAGACATTGTCTCCATGGATGGGATTGTTTGGTTGATGAGTTAGGTGGTAAAGATGACTCAAACACCAATTATGGGGAGGATAGAGTGGCTAATGATTTTGTATCAAATAGGGAAGTGGATGATGCGGTGGAGTGTACAAGGAAGAAGAATGCGTGTAGAGTGTTTGGTCCTAATGCAAAAGAAGTGTGCTTCACTACTGGCATGGAGTTTGAGAGTGAGAAAGAGTTCAAGGATGTAGTAATAAGAGACATTGTTGCTGAACAGAAAGAATTTGTATATGCAAAAAACGCACGTAAGTAGGTTAAAGTGTACGAGAGATGCATTCCTTTGGCTATTGTATGCATCTTTTGTTAAGCCAATTGAAGCGTTCCACCTAAAGACATACATTAGTTGGCATACTGTGGAGTCTCCTTCATCAATAGGCGTGTGGAGAGTAGTCTATTAACGAGGCTTTTCTTGCCACCCATGTAGGCGTTCGAAAATTGGTTGAGTAAAAAATATAAGAGTTGTTCGTAATTCTTTTATTTTAATTTTGAATTTACAAGTTAATTAGGAGTTTGTCTCCAAAGTATTATCAAGTTAAATAAGATTTATTTTGAATGGTTTCTTGAATAGTAATAAGATTGATTAAGTATTTTTTATCCTATTATCCTACTGTTTGATTTGATTAATTTGCTTGAGGATAAGCAAATACTTAAATATGGAGAAGTTTGATAGATACTTAAAGTGAGAATTAAAGTATTTTTTTTCTTATTTTGGTACATTTTTTAAGAATTTGATTCTTAATTAAGTGATATTTTAATTTTAGGGCCTTGATAAATTATTAAATTAAAAAGGAAGAAAAATAATCAAAATTCGCTCAATTTAGAGCTAAATGGAAGAAGTTATGAATTTTTTAAAACAAAGACGAGTAGTAGACATGACCATATTAGAATCTTGTTGAAATTGAAGTTTAAAGAAATAAATTATGAAGGTTACACTAAAGCGAGGCACAACCGTGTCTATTAATCATGTATCTCTCAAAAATAATTATTTCCTAAACATGACTTAGACATGGCCTCTAGACGTGACCGTGTCTAAATCATGTCAACTCCACATTTCAATTTCTAGAAATTTTTGTTCGACAATTTCGATATGACCCAAAGCACAATTGTGTTAAACAATATGTTGGTATAAAAATAGAGTTTTTGATGCCTACTATATAAAGAAAAAGAGAGGCCCGATTTCATATTAGAGAATACATGTTTCATAGGTTTTAGGGTTCTGTTGGAGGTAGAGAGGAGCATATTCTTTTTCTTCAAGAATTAGGATTTTTCTTTCAAATTCTTTAACAATGTATGCTTTTCCATCATTGAAGAGTTTTAATTTCATTATAATTAGAGCTTAAAGTTCTTAGTATCTAGACTAGTGGATTATAAGATTATTATGTAACTGGGTTTATTGTTATTTCAATGAAATCTTTAGTTTCTTGATTCAATTATATGCTCTTAATTTTGTTTAGATTAATATTTCTAGGGTATCGTTTTAATTATTTGATATTATGTGTTATGATTGAGAAATTTGATGTGTAATTAGATCCAACATGATTGAAAGGGATTATATAGTCGTAGAGATAAGTTGTATGATTCTTTCGGATTTGATTCAAGTGTATTTTAGAGAATTTATTATTCTTAATGAAATCTTGGAAATATGCTGCTATAAAGAGATTTAAATAAGCTATTTTGATACTAGGATTAATAAACTTGAGAAAGCTATTGATCTAATTTAGGAATTCTTTTAGTTAATGAAATTAAATATGAATTTGAATAATTTTTATTGATATCACATAATAAATCCATAAGAGAAGCAAAGTCTAGATACTTGTCTTGCCATCTTGAAATTAGTTGCAATATGTTTTACTCTTGTTTCTTTCAATTGGGTCTTTAGTTTAGTAGATAATAATTAGTTGTAGGTTTTAGATTAATTAATCTTTACAATTTATTGGTTAGATAATAGAGTGTATGTTAGTTTTAGTGTTCGTAATCTATGTAGAACAACATTTGTATTCAATTCACTATATTACAAAATTTTGATAGGTATACTTACTTTACATCAAGTTTTTAGTGCTATTGCTAGAGATTGTGATATTAAGAATATTAATTACTTTATTAATTTAATCATTTTGTTTTAGTTTCTTGTTTTTTGTTTTCTTCTATACTGTCTGGCTTGAAGTACTCCATCGAATGCTCTAATATTTAACCCAAAGATCGAAAAGATAGCTAAGCATTTGAGAAAGATAGTTCGATAAACAATGAAAGAAATAAATGAAGGTTATCCTCCAAGAATTAAGGTAGAAGAGGAAGAGGACAATTTAGAAATTATAGATGACAAAAACTAGAACCAACTATGAACTATGTTTGATTACTCAAAACCTTCTTTAGTAGGAACCAATTCCAATATCGTTAAGCTACCTATTATTGCTAGTAACTTTCAAATTCAACCCCATATTATGCAAATGGTGCAACAACTTACGTAGTTTAATGGCATACAAGGTGAGGACCCCAATGCTCACATATCAAATTTTCTAGAGATCTATGACACTTTTAAGATTAATGGGGCTTTTGATAAATCAATTAAGTTGAGACTCTTTCCTTTCTCAATAAGAGGTCGAGCAAAATAATGGTTGAATTCACTTCCAATGGGATCCATTACTACATAGGATGGTATGGCCTAGAAATTCTATAGAAAATATATCCCACCTACTAAAATAGCCAAGCTTCAAAAAGACATATCATCGTATGCTTAATTAGAGGTCGAGACCTTGTACAATACTTGGGAAAGATACAAGGAGCTATTGAGGTGATGCCTACATCATAGCTTCCCTCTTTAGATGCAAATCCAAACCTTTTACAATAGTCTCAAATTGTCAACCAGGCAAATGATAGATGCTACTACTAGAGAAACATTAAATACTAAAACACCTGAAGAATTCCAATCTTTGATTGAAAGCATGGCAATGAATAGTTCTCAACGAGAAGGTGCTAGAGTGAGAAACAAGGCTTCCAGTATCTATAAATTGTATGTAGTGACAACTTTAGCCAACAAGGTTGATGCAATTAGTAGGAAATTGGATGCACTCTCTATAAATCCTCAATATAATTCAATAGAGGCAAGTGTAAAGGGATTTAGGACACAAGACCAATGGAACAAGTGAATTATTTAGGAAATCCCTCTAGACCTTAAAATAACCCGTATAGTAACACCTACAATCTGGGATGGAGGAATAATCTAAACTTCTCTTGGAGAAATCAAAACCAAAATCAACAAAGAATGAATTTACCTCTAATAGGATTCCAATGACCTCTACTAAAAGAAAAAAAAAGTTTAGAAGAACTTTTGACTAAATATATTTAAATTAACGAGACTAGATTAAAGAATACTAAAACTTTTTTAAGGAATCAAGAAGCCTCCATTCATAACCTAGAAAATCAAGTGGGCTAACTTGCAAAATGATGGCTAAAAGGTAGCAAAGAACATTATCAGGAAATACCAAGACTAATCATAGGGAGCATAAGAGAGCAGTAACCCTTAAAAGTGGAAAGGAATTTTAAGTTGAATAGAAAATTAATGGAGAGTTAGAAACAAAGAAGAAGAAGAAGAGGAAGTTAAAGAAAAAGGGAGTGTAGAGCTACAGAAAGGGAAGGAGTACATACCACCCACACTTTATCCTCAACACCTTAAGAAAGGCCACTTTGATGAGAGATTTAGTAAGCTCCTTGATTTTTGTTAAGCAATTACATATTAACTTACCTCTTGTTGATACTTTATCATAAATTCCAAAATATACAAAGTTCCTAAAGGACTTGTTATCTAATGAGAGGAAATTGGGGTTTTCAACTATTACATTAAGTGGAGAATGTTCAGTGATCCTTCAAAATAAGCTACCCAAGAAACTAAAAGATCTAAGGAGTTTTACTATTCCTTGTTTAATTGGTAACTTGTTAATTGATAAAACTTTAATGGATTTAGGAGTAAGTATTAACCTATTACCATATAAATTATTCAAAAAACTAAGGTTAGGAGAGCCAAAACCCACACATATAAGTTTGTAATTAGTTAATAGATTAGTCACATACCTTAGGAGAATTATAGAGGATGTGCTCATCTAAGTAGGAAAGTTTATTTTTCTTGTTGATTTTGTTATACTTGATATAGATGAGCATGTAAAAGTACCTCTTATCCTAGGTAAACCTTTATTGGCTACAAGTAAAGCTATTATTGATGTTAATAATGGTAGACTCATTTTAAGGGTAGGAAACAGAGAGATAATTTTTAAAGTGCTTGAAGTTATGAAAAAAATATGATATCTGGTCAATAGATGAAGCGCAACTTGCAAGTGAGTTGTTGGACTGCAAGTGTGATATCTGGTCAAGTCATAATCAGATACAAAAGCCTTCCAATTAAGCATCTATATAGTTGAGGATCTGCTAAAAGCTTTCCATCATCATTATTGAGATGAACATTCAATGGGAAAGGTACTTTAGAAGGTTTAGCAATAGTGAGCCCTGTGTCCTATAAAATGTCTAGAAGAAACTTATGCTAGTTGAGAAAAAAGCCTTATGACATTCAACAAACCTCTATTCCAAAAAAGAGTTGCACCTCTCCTAATTCTTTTATGGTAAAGGTACAATCAAGAGCTACTTTGACTAAATTAATTGAATTAAGATTGTTGCCAACCAATCATACATCAACATAAACTAAGGTTGCTAAAAAAATGTTGCCATCTCGCTTAACAAATAGAGAATAATTTTCTTTAGACTGAGTGAAACCTATCAAACAAAGAAATTTAGTGAACTCTTTGTTCCATTGTATAGAGGCTTGTTTTAAGCCATAAAGTGAATACAAAGCTTGCAAACTTGACTAGATTTTTATGGTTCATAACCTTCTGGAGGTGTCATGTAAATTTTTTCCTCAATAAAATCGTGCAAGAATGCATTATTGACATCAAGCTGATGAACTATCCAATTATTCACCGAGGCAACAACTAAAAGCAACCCTACGGTTGTTAACTTGGCAACCAATGAAAAGGTATGGGTATAATCAACTCTTTCCACTTGATTATACCCCTTGGCCACTAATTTGGCCTTAAATCTTTCAATGGATCCATCAGGCTTGTATTTGATCTCATAAACCCATTTTGATCTTATAGGTTTCTTCTTGAATGGTAAATAAACCAAATCCTAATATGATTAGATTTAAAAGCTAATAACTCCTTATTCATTGCCTCTACCCATCATGGATCTTGTTTAGCTTCATGATAGTTTTGAGGTTCTTGGATTGAAAGCACATTAGCTAAAGAAAATATATACTCCTTAGGATAATGTGCAAACGAATGAAAAGAAAAAAGAGGGTACTTTGATGAGGTTGAGATGTTAGGAAATGTTGCATGTGTACAATCAACAAGTGAAATCACTTGCATAGTATGGATAAAGTCCTTAAGCCAAGCGGGTGATTTCCTTATTTTGCTAGAATAATGAATAAGAACTGATTTGTCAATGACTAAATCCTCTTTTTCTAATTCCAAAATAGAAGAATTATTAGTAACATAATCTAACTAATGAGAATTACTATCCTCAATAGCTGTTGAATTAAGAAAAAGAGAATGATTGAAGGAAAGTGTATACGATGAGACAGATGAAGAAGATGATTTGTAGGGAAAAATATTTTCATAAAAGATTACATTTTGAGAAACAAAATGCTGTTGTGTTTCAATGTTATAGAGCTTATATCCTTTTTTACCTATGGGTTAACCTAGAAATACTCACATTTTTCCTCTTGCATCAAATTTATCTTGACAAATAAGATCGGTTGATGCATAGCAAAGGCACCCAATCACTTGAAGATTAGTATATGACAATGGTTTATTATATGGGAGTTCATAAGGTGATTTCCACTTCAATAATTGAGTTAGCATTTGGTTAGTGAGGGTTGTGGCAACTAGGATGGACTCTTCCAAATTTTTTTGAAGGATTTGCATTAATTCTTAAGGCTCTTTCTATATCAATTAAATATCTATGTTTCCTTTCTACTGCCCTATTTTGTTGAGGAATATAGGCCACGATTCTTTGATGAATAATGCTAAGGTTTTTAAACAAAGTTTGATAATCATGTGATAAGAACTCATTGCCATTGTTTGCTTTAATGGTTTTTTATGTTTAATGAAAATGGTTCTCTTACAAAAGCAATAAAGCTATTCAAAGTGGATAGTGTATGAAATTTGTGCAACAACAAGAAAATCCAAGTACATTTGCTCATGTCATCCACTATTATCAAGAATAATCGGCTACTAGATAAAGAAAGAATATTAAAAGGTCCCCATAAGTCAATATGCAATATATCAAATGGATACAAAGAAGATAAGTTACTTGATTGAAGGGGCAATCTATGAAATTTGACTAAATGACAAGTATTACATACAAAATTTGATGTATCAATCCCTTTACAATCTAGAATATGCTGAAGCTTTGACAAAGACACATGTCCAAGTCGGTTATGCAGTAATTCTAAAGGCTGCTTATTACTAAGAACAAATACATGATGGTAAGCTACTTGATTTAGACACTTTATTACAATTGAAACATAAAAGGAATTCAAATTGCTAGCCTTAGGCTTAGAACGCATAACATACAATCCAAGATGAACACTTGATTGAGCTACACGTTTTCTAGATCTTGAGTCTTGAAAATTGCAATTTCAGGGATAAAATAAATGCAATCAGATTAGTACTCTTAAGTAATTGACTTATTGATTAAAGGTTGTAACAAAATTAAGGTATTAAGGGCACTTTGGTTAGAACAATATGATTATCTAGTTCAACATTTCCTATGATATCAACAAGTGTAATATGTCTATCAGGTAGTTTTATTTTAATTGCCTGTGATAAGTTTGTTTGTGTAATAAAATGGTAAAATAAGGAGTAATATGTTTTGTTGCACTTATGTCCACAATCCAAAATATTCTTTATTATCGATTAGTAAACTTGAACCAAAATTGGAAGAAGGGCATGTAACATTACCAGCAAAATTTATGGAGGTTGATGGAAAAGCCGATCCCATTTGTTGATCTTTTACCATCTTTACAACCTCAAAGAAAAAATTGCTCATGAAATTAGCATTATTAGAAACATGTTTTTCAAAACCAGCATCAAGTGTTGTGTCCTGATCTATATGTTGGCCTACACTAGTAATTCAATCAATCATACTTGGGATTTGGTTATTTTACCATCTAGGAAGAAAACTATAGGATCACAATGGGTTTACAAGAATATAAACCTAATGAACCCATTGAAAGATTCAAGGCAAGATTAGTGGCAAAGGGGTATAATCAAGTGGACAGGGTTGATTTTACCCATACTTTTCACTAGTTGGTTGCTACTCTTTGTTCAATTGTCTAGAGGCTTGTTTTAAGCCATAAAGAAACCACAAAAGCTTGCAAACTTGACTAGATTTTTGTGCTTCATAACCTTCTAGAGGTGTCATGTAAATTTCTTTCTCAATAAAACCATGCAAATCACTTGGGTTCATTGGAAGAAGATAAGACATTCCATAGATAATTGTTTTGAGCTCCTCAAGTATCTAGATTGGTAGAAGTAAAAGGAAAAGAAATTTGCTAAATTTGTTGCTCAAGTTAGTGTTGATCAAACTAGTGTAGGCTAATATATAGATCAGGATACACCTCCTGATGCTAGTTTTGAAAAACATGTGAAAGAATCAAAATGTGCAAATCTTGAGCCTGTGTGCACAGCTAACTCCAAGAAGGAAAAGCGAAAATGTGAAAAATGCATTATTTTGTTATTGCTATTGTAGAAGAATACATATATAAGTATACACGTTAGTTACAATACATGTGTAACAAGTAACACGTGTGAAATAACTAATTAACTATACTACTTGTAACAAATTGAAATAAGAAGCACATGGTGGTGAGGCTAAGGTAGCAAGAAGCTAGAAAAGCTTTAACACACAACTAATTGTTGTTCTCTCTATCTAATGAATTTTGTTATGCCATCTTCATTTCTTGGTCCTTTAAATTACACTTTTCTCTTCTTATAATGAATATTAGCAAAGTGTTTTTGAAGACTAATCCATTCCTAGTATTACTTTGTATCCACTCAATAACAACACAATCAAAATTACTAGCATATTTACTCTTTTTTGTAGTGGTCGGATAATCTTTTACTATATCTCTAGTAATGGTCTTTCCCCTAGTTAAAGTATTGCTCCTCAAGGTTACAAGAAAGAATTGTATTACTAATTTTGTCGTTGCACCACATCTAAGCCTATAAATAGCCGATTGGCTCCCACATCAAATGAAATGAGGGTGGGTCGAGTAATATCCTAATTGCTTAAGAAACTTATATCTCACCTATTTTCTTTATATATATGTATCAATTTAAAATTCCTTTTAGATTTTAGATAGTAAGTCTTTTATATCTATCAAATTTTATAATATCTAAGGCTTTTATCTAATTAAGTCTTAGGAATAAATTGAATAGCTACTAGTAAGGTAAAAGCTTACTTGTTATCACATTTCCTTCTTCATCATATCTAGTTACATCTAATGAACTATCTTGACAGTTTCTTGCATTTTCAACATACTAATCACAAGGTGCACTTTTAATTGTAAAGATTCTAGTGTTAGTGTTTGTAGGTGCAACTCTTTGATTTCTTTATCTCACCAACCTATTTCTCCCATTTCTTGGAACATTTGTTGTCATGTTCTAAGTTAGTCTTTGTTCTCTAGGTTTTCAAGGACATTCAAAAGCAAAGTGTCTTACTTGTTCATAATAACATGTAGTATGACCCTTTTTAGGATAGTTTAGGACCCTATAATCTTCAAATCCACAATAATAGCATGTAGTTTGTTAAATTAAACTGGAGGTTCAACTAACCCATGAGTCTATACTAAGCTCAATCAAGTTAAAATGTTTATTGAGTTTAAATAGTGTTTAAATAGCAATATTTTTTCTGTCAAAGAGAAATATTATTTAGATAAACCAAAGTTAAACTAGCTTGATTAAGTCTAGTTCGAGCTTGTTGAAGGCCAATTTGAGTCAAGCTCCAAGTTTCAAATTCTAAGTTTGATATTAAGCTTGTTTTAATTGTTTTTGGAACCTCTACAATGCTTGTTTTCGATCTAGGTTTTATTGTCTTAGTATTATACATAAATCCTACACTTATAAATAATCACATTCCTAAAGTGGATTAAATTATGGACTTCTAAAAAAGTTCGTGACTTAACTAAATCTTTTAAAATATCTTTCACAAAACCATAGCAAATCAGATGATGACTAAAATTTTATACTCATTAATTACCTAATCCCAGTACATCATGTTAATGAAGCTCTTGTAACCCTTAAAAATGAAAGCTTAAAACTAGCACTCTCCTATCCAATAAGGTTATCTCTAGTTGCTTAGCATACATATGCTAGTTCAAGTAGTTTATCAATACTTAAATTCCAACGTCATAATATTTAGCATGACTATCTTGTAATTGGTTAGTTTAATGGATTTTGAGTTGAGCTAAAACATTTATCAAGTTCAAGTAGTGTTTGAATATCAATATTATTTTAAATTAAATAATAATATTTTTTAAATAAATTGAGTTTAAATAAGTTTAATTGATTTGAAGTCAAACTCATTGAGTACCACTTTGAGTTAAGTTTAAACTCAAAATTGTATGCTCAATTGTTATTGAGGTTGAACTCTAAAATTTCAAAATCTAGCTTGAATTTCATATCAATAATAGTTTAAAGCTCTATACTAATTTACCATTTAATGTTAATTATTATAGTGCTCAAAGTAGCACATTCAACTATATGTACTCTCTATGATAAAAACAATCGAGGAACTCCATTTATTACTTATTTTAAGTTAAATTTTATTGAAGAACATAATTAAATTAATCCCATTTTTCATCTATATGATAAATAAATATAAGTCGTCTCAATGAATTGGAAAAAAGGTTCAATTTCGATCAATCCTAATTTTATTTTATTTTTATCCTTATTCTTTTTTTTTTTCTGGCAAACTTCGGTTAAGCTCAGAAACATTAGTTAATTCAATGATTCAATTGTTTTTTAAGCCTTCTGAAAAGCTTGTTTCCTATATAATTTCACACACCTAGTATTATACACACACACTACTACACTTATAAATAATCACCTTCCTAAAATTGAGCTCGTGACTCAGCTTGATCTTTCATTCAAGCAATAAAATCCCAATATGTATAGTGTTAATGAAGCTTTTTGCTTATAAATAAACCTCAAAAACTAGCATTCCTAGTACCTAGCTCTCATCAAAGAAAGACGCTAAAAATTAAAAAGAAATGGAGAGCAAACTAAATTATGGTCGATGTTAAGTAGGGATCTTAATTTTGGTTGCAATGAACTTTATGATAGTGAGCTCTGTAACCTGCAATTATGATGTTGTGCCTACCATGGAAGCTTGTGATTCCTTTTTGAAAGGGAAAACACCACCAACGCCAAATGCAGAGTGCTGCTCTAGGGCACAAGCCTTTGAAAAGATGGTTTCAAGTAGGAAAGATCGTGTGACTATTTGCCAATGCTTTGGAGTATTTCTATTGCTCGCTCAGCCCGATAGAGCTAAAGCTTTTCCAGCTTCTTGCCACCTTAGCACCGCCCCATCTGCTCTTGATTTCAATTGCACGAAGTATTACTCTACTCTACCTTCCTTTTTTCTTTAGATTTTAGTTAATTACATCATCCACAACTATCTCGAAATATATATCTTATTCTAAATTATTTTATATCATTCGATCATAATTTGAAACGCATAATTATATTATGTTGCTTTGTCACTTATAATTTAAAGTGAAAAAAAAAAACAGTATTGGAAAAAGTGTTATTTAGAGTAACACATTATATAGATTTTTTTTTTTTCATTATGTATGCTAGGCATATCACATGGCTCAAGGCGGACAAATTGATTTTAGTGTGCTCTTCTTCTTCTATCATATCAACTAATTAACATTCTTGCTTTCTTTTTGCTCTTCTTCATGAATGTTAAAATCGCGATTTTACCTGGAATTGAATAGCGTATAGAATCGATAAAATCGATAACTTACATAATCGTATATTTAAATTTATAATTATATCAAAAGTTTATATCTAAATGATTTTTCTTCTATTTTGATTATAAAAAACTTTATAAAATTATAAACTCGTAAAATCGTACAATTGACTCGTGATTTTAATAACCATGCTCTTCTTTCTCTCTTTTTCACTCTTTTTCATTTTGATGGTGCAGCATTGAAATGATTAAAGATCAGCAAGTGAATCAAGATGTCCAGGGTGAAGCCCCAAAGAATTAGATACGATGTAGTCAAGTATTTCGTTTTCGTAGGCACTAAGTTCTCTATGACCTGGTATATCTACCTTAATAAATGAGTTGACTACCATATATGAAGCATAATAAATATGAGGCGTTCTTATGGTATCTGTAGTCATTTGTTGTTTGCGCCGTGATACATGTCGCGAAGGTTTTCTACCGAATTTCATCATTCCTAACACATTCGTGTTTACTTCTGACACTATGAAGAGTAAGTGAAGCAATGTCATGTGGTAAAACATGTCATTGTCCACATCATTCAGTGGGTGGTAAAACACTATAACACGTAAACTTACTATATTAACACTAATTTTCTTTGCGTTGATCGCACAATTCACACTCTAACTTCTAATAACATTATGAACCGACACCATGTCCGAGATTGCATTTTTTTTTTTTCCTTCATAAAAATTTTAAATTAATTTTATCATCTGTAGCAAATTGGAAATTTTGAGCTCAGTAATATTATGTCCATTGAATTAGATCATCCTTATTAATTTCACATTAAACATTTATAAACATTATGATAAACACCATTTTTTGTATCTAAGTCGTGGATGCATCATTCACTGATGGTAAGGGAAAAAAAAAAAAGGGATAAGCAACGTTTGCCTACCTTCTCTCGAAAGATAGAGTAAAGGAAAATGAATCCTATATGGCATGTATTAATCTTTCTGTAAAAGGTTTCACAATTGTTTCTTCATTAAGTCTATTTAATTTAGTAAGATAATTATTGTTGGGATACTAAATTTAATTCATGGGCTTACATCCTACTATTTTAATGGATTTGACTTTTTGAATCAAAGTGATAGGATCCAAAGAGTAAAGTCTATGTTATGAGATGATTAAAAAAAATTTGACATATTGGGCTTGGAGTAGAGCCCCGTTGAATCGGCTCGTCCGATCCAACCTTTTTTAAATAAGAATCATAATATACACACTAAAGACATTTGGTGAGCTTAAATTCATATAAGGCCCATATGAGGCCTCATTTACTAGGAACCGTTGATTGCCATAATCATTCGATAGATGAGATTTATAACCAAACATTATAAATACCTCATGCCTCTTGATTAAAAAAGGGAATTTCTTTTGGAAAAAGTATGGTTACTCTGCCGGATTTTATCCAGAAGATTTAAATTATCACTTATCTACATTTATCTCACAAATTATACTTATGTCACCATAGAGTTGGGCCTTATTTAAGACTAACTACTCCTCCTCTTGTTTCGATCACTCCTTGATCATTCTCACAGGTGTCACTTCCTCGTTAGGCCACGTATAATGCGTTTACACATAATATCTATGTGGCCTCGCACTTGAGCTAATACCCCGCAATTATAATATTTATTTATTTTGATACACGTAGTGCGAGTGTGGAATTCTCTACTTTCTTGCAATAGATGAGAATTCAATGTCATCTATGTATCCCTACTGAAAATAGGCGCTATAAGGATCCGAGATATTATTTATGCCACAACAGATGGCTCATCTTGAAGTTCCCCCAATCTTGGTTCTCCATTTCGAAAGTTCTTCTCTTTAAAGGCAATTGTATTGAAAGTCTTGGCATCACGGCATGTTAAGATGCTCCTGTAAAACCTGGCCACCCGCATATTCTCTTACATTAACCAAGAATATTAACAATTAAAAAAATCCTAGCCTATTTCATCATAAATGTTTACCTTCATGTGATGTTCCTATGATTTACTTATATCTTCTTGAAATTAGCAGCCTCGCAACTTTAAGGCGAAAGTTCTCCTCCAGTGGGATGTATGTGTTTCAAGAAACACGTTGTCAGACACTTTGATGTTTGTTATAATTAAACCTTTGAAACGGTCAAATATTCACTCTCGTTGTAATATTTCTTGAAAAATACCTGTAGAAGCTGTGGTAACTCAGTATAGGGATAGGGCTTTAAGCTAATTGAGTCAAGATAAATTATTGAGCACATATTCAAGTTGGATTTTGAAATTTCAGAGTTCAAATTCAATGACAATCAAGTATACAGTTTGAGTTTAAATTCAATTGAAAGTGGCATTTAATAAGATTAAAGTCGAGTCAATTAAACTTGTAAAGTTGGAATTATCTTAAAATATATATTTTTTTATTTAAAATAATATTAATATTCAAACATTACTTAAACTTAATAAATATTTTAGTTCAACTCGAAATAGATAAAACTTTTGAATTAGTTATGTTAAATGTGAGGCAATTAAAAGCAACCTTACGGGGTAGTGCATCTATGACGCCACCAATAAACTCCTAATTACTTTTCATCTTTGGTCATTTGGTGAAGAATTAGAAGCTGCTCCATTGAAAATGACAATATTAATTAGCACTCTTCGAAAATCCCAAGCATAAGATTTTATATGTTCGATTATTGTGGTCATGAGGGCATGTACTTTCTGTATCTTCGTAATTGCCAATACTCTTAAGCTGACTCTAATCAATGTCTTGTCGTGTTACACATAAATATGAAACTACATTATATTTTATTCGAGCAAATTATAGTATTATCTTCCTATGATAGGATTTAGATATGACGCAGCGCGAAAAGCGAAACGAAACGAATCCGAATATGGATTGGTTTCACACAACAAAGAAACACTCTTTGATGCAAATCTGGTTGCGCACAACCGGGAAAAGGGAGAAAATTCCCTCACGAAATGTATTTGATAATAAAACAAAACGTAACCCTAATATGTCTGACAAAAGAGTATTTATACTTCCCCGTAAAATACCTAAAAGGGAAAAATCTAAGCGTACACGTGGAAATAAATAATAATATACGCGTCTAGAATCTATCGCATACACGGCCGTGCCTCTAGCCGTGTATGTCACTGGGCATGTAACGAGCGCAGGACACGGCCGTGTCCCAAGCCGTGTCTTAACCCGTGTAAGCTTATGTGAAAGTCCTGCAAGCCGTGTCCCAAGCCGTGCCCGGAACCGTGTCAGAGTCTGTGACAGTCCTTCAAGCCGTGTCTCAAGCCGTGCCCAGAACCGTGTCGGCCTTTGTGTCCTCTACTATGTCCAGGCCGTGTGAGGGAGCCGTGCATGCTTCTGTAGGATACCCTGATCGAATACACGGCCGTTATACACGGCCGTGTATGGGAACCGTGTATGTCTCTGTGGAAATCCTGGTATAATACACGGCTGTGCTTCTGCCCATGTGTAGAGGCCGTGTATACTTCTGTGAGTTCCTTCCAAACACTACACGACCGTGGCACAAGCCGTGTGTCTGCCCATGCCTCGTGTGTCTCCATCATTCTCCCCCACTAATGGAGAACTCGACCTCGAGTTCTCATCCGGATATAAAGGAGTATCATCGGGGTGAAAAGGTGATAGATCTGCAACATTAAAAGTACATGAGATATTCATATCTTCCGGGAGTTGTACAACATATGCGTTGTCATTTATCTTATGTACAACTTCATAGGGTCCGTACTTCTTAGGTTGAAGTTTCCCATATTTCCCTACAGGGAAACGCTCTCTTCGAAGGTAAACCATGACCTGATCGCCTACTGCAAAAAGCTTCTTCCGTCTATGCTTATCTGCATCCCCTTTGTATCGTGCATTGGACTCCTCTATCTCTCGTTTAACTTCCTCAGTAGTGGCTTGGTGTTGTTCTGCCATATGTTTAGCCGCCACATCACCCACCATATTCTTGGGTAATTTGAGCAAGTCCAGCGCATGTTGTGGTGTCTTGGTGTATACCACTGAGAATGGTGATCTCCCAATAGTTCGGTAGACGGAACTATTGTAAGCGAATTCAGCCTGAGCCAGTGCTTGATCCCATTGTCCCGGCTTCTCACAACAGATGCTTTTGATGAGATTTCCGAGGGTCCTGTTAGTTACCTCGGTCTGACCATCGGTTTGGGGATGAGCGGTACTGTTGTAATTCAATGAAGAATCAAACAGATACCAAAGAGTCCTCCAAAAATGACTGAGGAATTTGCTATCCCTGTCGGAAGTAATGGATTTTGGGACTCCATGCAACCGCACCACTTCCTTGAAGAACAACCGTGCAATAGCCCGTGCATTTGCGGTCTTCTTACAGGGAATGAAATGAGCCATCTTGGAAAACCTGTCAACTACAACAAACACGGAGTCAGCACCTCGTTGGGTACGAGGCAAACCCAGTATAAAATCCATCGATAGGTCCTCCCAGATGTTTGATGGTATGGGAAGAGGAGTATATAGGCCCGTGTTTTGGGATTGCCC
This sequence comes from Laguncularia racemosa, assembly GCA_037954665.1. Lineage (NCBI taxonomy): Eukaryota > Viridiplantae > Streptophyta > Magnoliopsida > Myrtales > Combretaceae > Laguncularia > Laguncularia racemosa. Next base: position 35,900 of record JBBMOL010000071.1, on the reverse strand, counting down.
CTTAGACACTTGGCAAATGTAGCACCTTTCCACAATCCGATACACATCTCTTCTTATCCGAGGCCAAAAGTATCTTTCAGTTACTGCGGCTAGGGTCTTATCTCTACCCATATATCCCGCCAGTCCTCCACCATGCAGATCTCGGATAAGCTTTTCCCGTAAGGAAGTTTCAGGAATGCACAGTTGATTCCCTTTCATCAAATACCCCTCATGGATATGATAGTCGTCACACGGTTCCCTGTTGGTACACTTAATCCAAGTGTCCTTAAAGTCGCTATCCTTTTCATACAATTCCCTTAGCTTCTCAAACCCAACAATGTCCGCACTTAAAGTAAGTAGGACATTCGCTCTTCTACTCAGGGCGTCTGCGACCTTGTTGTGCACACTCGACTTGTGCATTAATCTGAAAGGAAATCCCTACAAGAACTCAATCCATCTGGCGTGCATGTCCTTACTAATTCGGGTCTGACCACTCAAGTGTTTAAGAGCCCCACAATCCGAATACAAAATGAACTCTTTCCCAACCAAATAGTGCTCCCACACTTTAAGGGCCCTCACCACGGCGTAGAACTCCTTATCATATGTAGACCAAGTCCTCTTTGCTTTACACAATTTTTCACTGTAAAAGGCTATTGGTCTTCTCTCTTGTGATAGTACTACACCAACTCCAACCCCACTAGCATCGCAATCCACCTCGAACAATTTCTCAAAGTCCGGTAGCGCTAGTACAGGAGCGCTACACAATCTCTATTTCAAGTTCATGAAGCTCGATTTAGATTCTTCGCCCCATTGGAACTTTCCCTTCTTCAAGCATTCAATCAGGGGGGCAGCAACAGTACTAAAATGCCTGATGAATCTTCTGTAGAAACTAGTTAGGCCGAGGAAACTCCTCAATTCCGTAACAGTTCTAGGAATAGGCCATTCTCTAATTGCCTTCACCTTCTCATCATCCACTATCACTCCTTCACTACTAACCACAAACCCAAGGAACAACAGTTGCCTTGACATAAATGTGCACTTTTTAAGATTAGCGAACAGCTTGTTCGCCTTTAATGCAGATAACACACACTTTAGATGCTCCAAATGTTCCTCTTTGGATTTACTGAATATTAGAATATCGTCAAAATACACAACAAGGAAACGGCCATTGAAAGGTTTCAATACCTGGTTCATTACCCTCATGAAGGTGCCCGGTGCGTTACTCAACCCAAATGGCATCACTAGCCACTCATACAGCCCCTCCTTGGTCTTAAACGTCGTCTTCCACTCATCTCCGGGACGGATCCGAATTTGGTGATATCCACTCCACAAGTCTATCTTGGAGAAGATAGTAGCGCCACTCAAACGGTCCAACATATCCTCGATGCGGGGTATAGGGAATTTATACCCTATGGTAATCTTGTTGATAGCTCGGCTATCAACACACATCCTCCAGCTCCCATCTTTCTTGGGAGTTAACAATGTTGGAACCGCACATGGACTTAAGCTATCCCGGATGAACCCTTTGTCCAAAAGCTCTTGGACCTTCTCCTGTAGAATCCCGGCTTCCTTGGGACTCATTCTGTAATGCGGGAGGTTTGGGAGACTAGCTCCGGGCACTAGGTCTATCTGGTGTTGAATGTCCCTTAGAGGGGGTAGCCCTTCAGGTAGGTCGTCTGGAACCACTTCCTTAAACTCCTCAAGAAGATCCTTCACTGCCCCTGGCACTTCTCCATCAAGTTCCTTCCCTCCTTCGGTCACACCTTTCACGATGAGGGCATGCACCGCTCGCGACTCCCTTAAGTCTTCCATCACTTCCTTCTCAGATTGAGTGACAGTTAAGAATGATCGACTCTCAACCTTCTTTCCTTTATCTTGTCCTTCCCTCTTCAACGGCAACAAGGTGTACTTCACACCCTCCTTCTCCAACCTGTAGACATTCTCTTTACCCGCATGTTGCGCGTCTACGTCAAATTGCCATGGTCTCCCAAACAAGATGTGGCAGGCATCCATGTCTACAATGTCACAAAATGCTTCATCGCGGTACTTCCCTATTGAGAAAGGTACCCTGCATCTCTCCTTGACCTCAATTTTCTCGGCTGCTTTAATCCAGCCGATAGTGTACGGATTTGGGTGCTTCTCGATGGGCAGCTGCAGTTGTTTCACAACCTCCCTTCCTATGATGTTCTCGCAACTGCCGCTGTCTACTATTAGCTCAAACAACTTCCCCATGATAGTACACCGTGTACGAAACAACTGGTGTCTCTACGTGATCTCTTCTTGCTTCGGGGTGAGCATCATGCGCCGAATTACATATGTTGGTTCCGCTGTTTCTTCTTCTTCCTCATAATATTCTCCCTCTCCATCGGACTCACAGCAGATTTCCTCATCATCTTCCCTATCAAGGATGTTGACGCTCTTCCTCGATGGACATTCGTTTGACCGATGACCCGGTTGGTTGCATCGGAAACATTTGCCCAATATAGGTTTGGCATAGGGATTGTTCTGTCTTTGAGCTCCCTTCTGCTCCATCGGCTTCTTCCCCTCACTTTTCTCTTCCCTCCTGGACATGTCCTCAATTGGTTTATATGGTGTAGTCCTACTTTTCTTAAATACCAGCCGACTACCACCACCCACAGCTTCGCCTACATATCCCTTCCGTCCTCCTCCATATCTACTCCCTTGTTCCTGCAACACAAGTTCAGCTCGGAGAGCCAAGTTCTTTGCTTCTATAAGGGTTCTCACCATTGTAACCCCAATCTTGTCTTTAATTTGGAGCTTCAGTCCTTCTACATACCTTGCAACTTGCTGCCCTTCGCTCTCCCTCAAATCATTTCGCTCCGCCAACCTCATGAACTCTGTCGTATACTCATGCACGGAACGTTGTCCTTGGCGGCACCGCTGATATTGTTGGAACAATATCTTCTCATAATCCGGCGGGAGGAAATCATGTTGCAGCAACTGCTTCATGCGATACCATGATCTCACCGGGTGTTTTCCTTCCCTCTGCCTCCTACTTTGTAGCCTCTCCCACCATGCCGAGACGCCACTCTTCAACCTGCATGCTACCAATCTTACACGACGGTCCTCGGGAATTTCCATGTAATCAAAGAACCGGTCCACTTCCGTAAGCCAATCAAGGAAGCCTTCGATGTTGAGGCTGCCATCGAACCATGGGATGTCGACCTTCAGACGATAGTCTCCCCCATCCCCTTGATCATAGCCTCCACGGTTCCTCCTATAATCACCTTCTCTAGGGTGGTTTCCATGATGAGCCATCCAATGACCACCAAATCTACCACCATGCCCTTGCCGTGGCCTACTCTCGTACATGTCATCACTTTCTTCGTTGGACTCTTCACTCTCCACACGCCCCCACCTGTTCTCAACGACAGGTCGGATCACGCGTCCCCCAAATTCCTCTACCACACGTGGTGGATTTCTGCCAGCACTTCCAACCCTATTGGGGTCTACCACCAGAGCATCGAAACGCTCGATCAGTTCATCAAGATACCGTTCCATACGCCCGACCTTCTGATGCATTGCGTCGAATTCTGCCCTTGGAAACCATTGATGGTTCCCTTGAAACCTCGCCTCTTGAACACCGTCAAGAACACGACCGCTATCATCGCCTTGATGAGTTGACATCTCCACAAGAAATAGCCTTGCTCTGATACCAACTGACGCAGCGTGGAAAGCGAAACGAAATGAATCCGAATATGGATTGGTTTCACACAACAAAGAAACACTCTTTGATGCAAATCTGGTTGCGCACAACCGGGAAAAGGGAGAAAATTCTCTCACGAAATGTATTTGATAATAAAACAAAACGTAACCCTAATATGTCTAACAAAAGAGTATTTATAGTTCCCCGTAAAATACCTAAAAGGGGAAAATCTAAGCGTACACGTGGAAATAAATAATTATATACGCGTCTGGAATCTATCGCATACACGGCCGTGCCTCTAGCCATGTATGTCACTGGGCATGTAACGAGCGCAGGACACGGCCGTGTCTTAACCCGTGTAAGCTTCTGTGAAAGTCCTGCAAGCCATGCCCGGAACCGTGTCAGCCTCTGTGTCCTCTACTATGTCCAGGCCGTGTGAGGGAGTCGTGCATGCTTCTGTGGGATACCCTGATCGAATACACGGGAACCGTGTATGTCTCTGTGGAAATCCTGGTAGAATACACGGCTGTGCTTCTGCCCGTGTGTAGAGGCCGTGTATACTTCTGTGAGTTCCTTTCAAACACTACACGGCCGTGGCACAAGCTGTGTGTCCGCCCATGCCTCGTATGTCTCCATCAAGATAGTTATGTAAGTTCGGACCAAAATCAGCCATCCGTAAATCGTCTGATTTAATATGATTCAGTCAAAGATATATTAAAAGATTTAGCCGAGTCATGAACCTTTTTAGAATTCTGTAATTTAATCCATTTCAGGAATGTGATTATATATATATATATATATATAGATAAATAGATGGATAGATAATACTAGGTGAATAAAAATTATATATAAAACAAGCTTTGCAAGGTTCTTAAAACAATTAATTGCCTCTTCCAATATCCCAAGCAGAAGATCTTATCATGTTTAATTAATATTGTGCTCGAGGGGGCATGTGATTTCTATTATTCGTAATTGTCAATAAACATGATTAAGTTGGCTCTAATCAATACTTAGACGTGTTACACATAAATGAATCTATGTTTACATTTTAGTCAAGCAAATTAAATTACAGGACAATATCATGAATGCTACCTAACTTTCAACAAAAGTTTAATTTATTACTTAAACTTTAAATTTACTAATTTTAGTACCAAATTAAAAATTTTCGTATCATGATCACTACTCAAAGAATTCAACTAACAGCACTAATCCAATCATATCTCTTAGCAAATCAGTGGCGAGCATTTGGCATGTGTACAAAATATAGCCATCATGGAACTAGGTGGTGCACATGTGAAAGGCGGGAAAAGAAGAAGAAGAATAAAATAACAAAACTGAAAAAACAAAGAGAAAATAAATGTATCCTCACTCTATAATAAAGGAATGACAAAATGGGAAAAAAGATGGCTATATTTACTTTCCTTTTGTCCCCTCTTCCTCTCTCTATTTTGAAAAAGTTAAAAATGTCTTCTCCACATTGAAATAGTAAAACCCTAGTTCTAGTCAAGTAAAGGAAACAACATAGAAAAGTTCAAAAAAAAAAAATCCTTCTTTTTTTCTTGCTTTATTGTGTATTTCATGAGGGTGAACCCTATTGCAACATCAACAAAGTTGAAAACCATGTTGATTGTTGTCTTTTTGAGGGAGATAATAGCATTGACAAAACCACCTTAATAGCAAATATTCAAAGGAAAAAGAATCTTGACCATTGAAATTGATGATGGAAGAAATGGATACATAAATTGTCTTCTTTATCCTATCTAAATTTTTAAAATTTGAAATGGATTTCATAGACAAGTATTCCACCCATAAGTGAAATAATCGATAGGATTTTTTCTTATATGTATTAGGGTTAACTTCAATATATTTTGTTGGTGGTTGTTTCTCATGCTCTAAAGGCAATGTTTCATATTGAGATGGTTTAAGGATGCAATGGACAATTGAACCAAGCTCACTTACTTGTGAGAGTCTGGCTAATTTTCTTATTGATCTCAATTATGTAAATATTTGTACATTTTAGTTTCTTATTTCGGAAAAGAGCTTTGATAATGGGTTAATGAATTTGGGGAATGAAACTACTTTTATTGCTATGCATAGTATCTTAAGGGGTCATTACAATGCTAATATATATGTTGAACATGAAGAGGGAAGGGACACTCACGTTAGTTTGGGTATTGAAAGTAGCATTATTAATAGTAACAGTGACAATGAGGAGAATGAAGTAATTAAGGTGGACTATTTATCATATAATGATGATGAGGATATAGTGGCTACATGACAAAAAAAAAAAAAGAAATCGTTTTTAGCAACTAAGGGTAGATATGTGGTAGAAGGTCTTCAAATTTCAATGCATACTACATTTGAGGATTATTGGGATGTGTTTAGGAATGTAAATTGGAAAAGAAAAGAAAAAGAAGTGAGTTAACATGAGGGAGAGGAAAGGGGAAGTGACTACTTGTACTTAGATCATGAGGGAAGTTTTATCTCAAGTTTAAGTGACAAATTTGATCATGTAAGACCATACAAACGCCATAAAACCAAGGACTATTATGATTCTTGTATAGACGCTTCACACATATGTGTTGGTATGGTCTCTAGTGGCCCAAAACAATTCAAAGAGGCCATGAATAAGTATTTAATACACCATCATTGACCCCTTAAAAATGACATTAAATGATAAGAGAAGAACACACCTCAAGTGCAACAATAAAAAGTATGAGTTTGCTATTTTTGCATCATATGAGAGTCAATCTAAAGAGTTTGTGGTGAAAATATTCAAGAGTGGCATAGTGAATATTGTAGTCTATCCTTTGATTATAAGAGAGTGACATATAAGGTCCTTACAAAGCATTTCTTATCTAAATTGAGGCTGACTCCTAACATCAAAGCATGTGATATGAAGGAACTTGTTAGAGAAGAAATGAGAGTTGATGTAACCTATAGCCAATGTAAGCATGCTAAGGATTGGCTATGTGAGTGATTAGGGGAGGTATGAGTATGAGATCACACAAGTTTGGGACTATGCATATGAAATTCGTGAGGCTAGAGGTGATAAACACGGGAGCATATGTGATGTTGTTGCTTTAAGGCTTGCCTTGAATCAACCCCTATAGTTTAAGCATTTGTTTGTCTCCTTTAAAGGTTGTAGGATGGGTTTTTTAGTTACTTGTAGGCCAATATTAGGCCTAGATGGTTGTTTCCTTAAAGGTGACTTAAAAGGAGAGCTTTTGTAGGGATGCTAATGACCATGTGCATCATGTCGCTTAGGTTTATATTAAAGGTGAAAATATGGATAGTCTGGACTAGCTATCATCTTTAGTTGGTATTGGCACGTCGACTTTCACAATCATTAGTGACATGCAAAATGTTAGCAAAAGGTCCTTCCTTTTTAACTTGTTTTAAAGTAAACATATATAATGAGTAATATTAACTATTAAATTGTTTGTTTTCAAGGCTTGACATAGGCTCTTAAGGAGAAATTTCCTCTTGTGGAGCATTGCTACTATGCAGACATTTTTTTTTTCTTTTTACCGATTGGATAATAAAACATAAGGGTACTAGGTTGCAAAGGCTATTTTGGGCTGCTTGCAAAGCCACAACAACTATTGACTTAGATGAGATAGTTACATGGATAACTGAATTAAAGCTTGAGGTAAGTTTGGATCTTATGAGGATACCCCTAAAGCATTAGTCTAAGGCATTCTTTCATATGGATACAAAATGTGATGTTGTCAACAATCACATGTCCAAGACCTTAACTCCACTATACTTAAGGTTAGGCACATGTCAATTATATCTATGCATTCGTAAGGCGATAATAGCTTGGATAGTAAACGAGAAGGAGAGTGAGAAGTGGACTCAAAGATACACTCCACGTGCATGTCTAAAAATTTAGAAAAATAATTATGCTAGTTCCAATTACCACCCATTACCTACCTTATAAGAATATTCAAGAAAAATAAAACCACTAACAATAATCTACTATGATATGACCCAATACAATAGAGCAAACCCCTAAGAAACCACTAACAAGCATTTGTACATTCAAATTACACTCTTCAACTTTAAATTCATAGCTTTCACATCTTTTAGTTTCTTCTTGAGCACATCATTTTCTTTTTGCAATTATAGTTGATTGGCTCTTGCATCTTTGATAAGCTTTAATATCATGTTCTCTTGGGAAAAAAACATCTAATCCATGCCCATATCACTATCCTCTACTACCCACTTAAAGAAATTACACCCATCATCCTGCATTTGCACACAATTATTTTGTACCATATAGTATTGAGAAATATTGAACAAGATAATTCAGCTTCCCTATCACTTATAAAAACTACTCACAATAAATTTTGCAATGCAAACAGGTCTTACATTCCAACCTTTTCTTCTATAGCATGCATTATAGAAATAGCATAAATTAGAACCTTGTTGTGCATTTTTCCATCTAATCAAATCCTTCTGTATCATTTTATTCCAATTCTACTCTTATAAATTAGAATAAAATAATAAAAGGCATTACTTATTAAATCTAAGACATCCATAGAACTTTCGACCTGCATTAGCTTGGGTCTTTGCTATTGAAATCCTTGCCTTTAAGCCACAATTACAAAAAGTAACACTCTCTTATCACATGCGAGATGCAACAAGTGATTAGACACTAGAGTGAGATGAAGAACCCATCATTTGTTTGCAATTTAAGTGTTAAATCCGTCACGCCTCACAAGGTACTCCATTCATGACAACCCGTCATGACTGCTCAACCTCTACTATGTAATCATGAAGCATCTCAAATCAATATAGTTCAACCTGTACAAACTAATAACTAACAATTCGAATGCCTTTAGCATTCTTTCATCTCAAACAAAACCCATTCCATATTCAATTATATATGTCTTAAAGAGGGCCTTGTTTGAGTCCCATATATATAGATACCACTAAAACTTCTTGAAATCATATTAGATATTTATAACCCTCTAAATCTCAATGTCTATCAAGTTAAATACAATATTCTCACTATCTCTTTATCTTACCGATGTTCCCTAAGTTTGAGGAGATTATACTTACAATGATACGATATCCTTTAAGGAAATTTATATAATCATGTCCTATAAGGCAAAATCTTTAGGAAGGTAAGCTAATAGCCTAGTGAGATAGGAGTGCAATCTCTCAATACTATTTATAAATACAATCAATTTGAAACAATTTTTCAAAACATATGTTATGCATAAACAACCATATGAATGCAACATCATACACGGTCTTTCGGTAACTAGCTTGAAGTCTAGGGTTTGCATCCCCCTTGACCTTAGGTTAAGGATTCGAATCATACCATTAGTGCCCAAGTCTCACACTTAATCGATTCGCCTTATTTCTTGATTACATATTATCCCTTACTACTATACAATATTAATGTTATAAATTTACACTCTCAAAGATAGACCAAACTTGAAACCGTCAAGGCATGATAATCCCTTAATCACTTAGTTCACACTTAGTGGAACAGTAATCCTCCAATTACTTCTGATGTGCCCTATAGCAGTAATGGCCTTTAATCATGCAATATCTCGTGCAATGCATATTAATTTTTATTTAAGTCAACATAATTAATTTAATATTTTGGGTGATCACACAAAAATCAGATATACACAAGGTCCAATCACATCAAAGACAAATATGAAATATAATCATTCAATTACAATCATAAATTAACACTCACACTAACGAAAAAGATAAATCACACAACATCATCTATTTCTCTTACGTCTAACCCATGGATTCATAAACATCTATATTTATATATATACGTCCTTTCGATAACTATCAAGTTACTTATTACTTCTATTATCACTATTATTAGTATCATTATTATTATTGCTATACAGTTATATATATATATACTTTAATTATCATGTATTATATTATAAACACACCATTTTTGTCTCCCATTTATTATTATTTTTATTTTTAGAAAATAAAAATAAGGATAGCAATAATAATAAAAGACATTTGGGTTTTTAAATTAAATTTATGAATTTCAAAATAACAAAAAAATTAGCAAAACTGATAAGTTAATATATAATTTGCATGCAATAAAAAAATGAGAATTGGACCAGCCCAGCTGGTCCGTGTGTGCACTCAGGTATGCATGTGGAAGCTTGAGGTTGTGGGTTCGAGTCTCATAAGAGGCACTTTATGCCGTTTTGTTTTTTTTCATCCAAGTTGCCACATGGCAGCAGCTGATTGGACGACTTGAGGGCATGCGCCTGGCGTATGCTCGTCTTCAACCTCTGGGCCGAGAACAACGAAGAGCGAGGAGAACGGAAACCGGCCGTTTCAAATCGAATTTTTAATGCAAATCCAACAAATCTTTAGCCAAAAGAAGATAAATATCATCAAATTAGTACAAATCTTAACAAAAAAAAATGATTAACTCAAATCTAAAAAAACAAAAAAAAGATGGAGATAGGTCTCAACGGCGAGGAAGATCTAAGCTTATCAAGCTCAGTTTTTGGAGTTTATAAATAAGACTCGATCTTGCAAATGGAAGGGGAGATCAAAAGAAGAAGAAGAAGAAGAAAAGGAAGGAGAATACAAAGAGAAAACGTTCACCGAAGCTCTCTCTCTCTCTCTCTAAATCTCCATTGTCGTAGTCAACCGAATCGCCACTTAGGGTGGTTTTCGACAAAAGCTAACACCACCATTTAGTTTCTCACCCTTGAAAACCTAGGAATTCACCTATCGATCGTCGTTAATAGCCACCAAAATGTCGTAGTCGAGGAGCTCCGATCAATCTGATCCAAATTTTATTTAGCCCGACCTAACCCATTGTTGTCCGACTCGCATCCAAGTTAGTTAAATTTCACCATTTTTTTTATTTATTATATTAGTATTAGTTTTTAATAAAGAATAATAATAATAATAGTAAAAAAAAAGATAAAATTAGTAATAAAAACTAATGAATAAAATATATATATTTTAGCACCTAGAAAAAAATTTTAAATAAATGAATGATAATTAGTGATTTTAAAAAAAGGTTTTTGATAAATTAATAAATAAAGCCATATGCTTAGATTTTTTTTTTAAATAAATTTAAATGATAATAAACGTAAACTTAGCACGTTTTCATAATTAAGATTAAATAATCCACTAAAGTTTTATGACAACCTATTTGATCTTAAATAATGGGTACATAGGTACCCTTATGGGGCAAGTCTAAAAAATAAAAATAAAAATATTTTTAAATCATTATTAGTATAATAGTTGTATCATTCTTTCTAGTATTTTCTTTCTATGCTGAGGTGGTAACTTTAGAGTTTTAATAGGACTACCCCGAGTCGATAATCTTTGGTTTTTCTTTCTTCTTTTTCTAAAAAAAAAAGAGAGAGAGAGATTTCGTTGATTGGTTGTTTAGATTAGAATTAATCTACTTAATTAATTCTAATTCAGTAATTTTTCCTAACTTCAGTTGGATAACAACTCTAAATAAATAATGAAATTCTTATTTCAAGTCAAGCATTTATATTATATGAGCATAAAATCTAATATGAATTGAATTAGGAAAATAATATAAAATTTTTAAATTAGACTCGACATATATTATATATGTTTATAATGACTATTTCCTTAGCTATACGTAGCTCCCATATGTATATGTATAATTATAATTTAATTTTCCTCTACATATAAGCTTCTTCTTCTCCTATACTTCTATATATATATATATAATCTCTTTCTACCAGTGGCCTGCCTTCCTTCTTCTCCACATCGCACTCTCCTCGTTAACCAACTCCTTCGATTCCTCACCGGTTTCTCACGCCAATTTCCCTCGCTGGAATTCCTTCTCGTCTTACTCCACGCCGGCACATAGCTAGAACCCCTCTCCCCTACACACACGCACACTAGCGCACCCCCAAGGACTTTCTTCCAGAGAGCACACCACGCTAATTACACACACACTCTTCCCTGCTGGATGCACTCCCTTGCACGCTACAACACCCTCACTTCCCTCCGGCCATTTCCCCTACACGTTGTAACGCACACACATATGCTCACGCCACAGCTGCATGTCCCAGTTGATTCTCGCACAGCACTAACAGGGGAGGCTACAACGACAGTGCATAACTTACTCACCCCACCCACGCTCACGTCTCGCTCAACCCTCAGGCAACATGTTCCTTTTCTACACACTTTACACACCAATTTGGCACCCACACAACACATAGACAAGCCACAAATTCCACTCATATATTTTCTTCCAACATGGCATTAATTTCCCATCCCACGTGAGCTCTGTTCTACATATGTTAGATATATACTAATACACATGCTCACACATAATTTCAATCTATCCATTCAAACTTATACATCTAGCCCAATCCATTCCTTCGTACACAAGCCAGCACACATTCAAGTATATATATATAAGCAATGAAAGCCGTAACTTAAATACAAACACAGAAAATGCAGCGAAAATAGGGAAATCACTAACCTCTTGCCATTGCTTAATACGGAGAGGAACAAAACCGTCAAGTCCCGGAACCTTCAAGATCTTCAGAGCATTCAAAAAACTCACAAGATGGTGATGTGTTTTTATAGAATTTTTCATGCTCTGGGACCTTGAATCCAATAGCTATTTATAGAGAAACTTTCTATCAAAGTTTCCTAAAATCATGCCAATGGGTTAGTGGGTAATATGGTTGATTAGGATTAAGTGGATAGTGGGAACATGGGAATTGTAGTTAGTGGAAGTTGTGGTTTGTGGTTCCTAAAAAATAGGACCATACTTCCACCATTCCAACATTCTCCCACTTGGTCTGTATATTTTACTTTAATACCACAAATCCTTAGACTTTAAGAAAACACAATACACGAATCATGGCGATATTTTCCCTTTATTACTCGAGTAGTATCTTCCATGTATTACAATGTATCAAGTTTTCAAACCTCTTTCCCAACAGCTTAATGAATAAACCCAACGTTTATTCTAGGTCCAAACTTTATTGATATTTCTCTAAATAAACAAAATGTGCACAACAAATATGAGAAATATCTACTCTATAGAGTTTCACTAACACATAATGGAACCAAGTCTCATACTGACAACATGATCCTTAAATCTTTGTGGTGGCATGCCTTTAGTCAAAGGATCGGCTAACATCAGCTCTGTGTTAATATACTGAATGACCACTTTCTTATCTTTAACACGTTCCCTTATGGCCAAATATTTTATGTCGATATGTTTGCTTCGACTTCCACTCTTATTATTTTTAGCCATAAAGACTGCAGCTAAATTGTCACAATACATCCTCAGTGGCTTAGATATAGAATCCACAAGTCTAAGCCCTTCGATGAAACTCTTCAACCATACACCTTGTGAGGTAGCCTCAAAACTCGAAACGAACTCAGCTTCCATAGTAGAAGTAGCAGTTAAAGTCTGCTTGGCACTTCTCCATGAAATGGCTCCACCGGCTAACATGAAAATGTAACCTGATGTTGATTTTCGAGAATCAACACATCCGGCGAAGTCTGAATCAGAGTAGCCAATTACTTCCAAATCATCTGACCGTTTGTACATAAGCATGTAATCTTTTGTCCCTTGAAGATATCTCAAGACTTTCTTTGCAGCTTTCCAGTGGTCAAGTCTCGGATTTGACTAATATCTTCCTAACATTCCAACAGCAAATGCAATGTCAGGTTTAGTACAAACCTGAGCATACATTAAGCTTCAAACAGCTGAAGCATAAGGAATGTTCTTCATTTGCTCTCTTTCAAACTCGTTTTTAAGGCATTGGTCCAAATGGAGCTTATCACCCTTCATGATAGGAGCAACGCTAGGTGAACAATTTTTCATCCGAAATCTTTCTAAAATTTTGTTAATATATGTTTCTTGAGATAGACCTAAGATTCCTCTATGTCTATCTCGATGAATCTTAATCCCAATGACATGAGATGCATCACCCATATCCTTCATATCAAAATTTTTAGAAAGAAATTGTTTCACCTCATGTAACATACCCTTATCATTTGATGCAAGTAGGATATCATCCACATATAGGATAAGAAAACAAATCTTACTCCCACTAACCTTTTTGTATATACATTGATCCATGATATTCTCAACGAAACCAAATGAAGAGATAACATCATGAAATTTTAAATACCATTGACGGGAGGCTTGTTTTAATCCATAAATGGATTTCTTTAGCTTGCAAACCAAGTGATCACCATCACTAGAGGAAAATCCTTCAGGTAGTTTCATATAAACCTCTTCCTCTAGATTACCATTTAGGAAAGCTGTTTTCACATCCATTTGTTGTAACTCAAGATCAAATTGAGCTACTAATGCTAATATTATGCGTAAGGAGTCTTTCCTGGATACAGGACTGAAGGTCTCTGTGTAATCAATTCCTTCACGTTGAGTGAACCCTTTAGCAACAAGTCTAGCCTTATATCTTTCAATGTTGCCCAATGAGTCTCTTTTAGTTTTAAAGACCCATTTATTACCTATGGCTTTTACACCGTTGGGCAACGGGACAAGATCCCAGACTTCATTACTCTTCATAGAATTCATCTCATCTAACATAGCATTATACCATAAATTTGACTCATCACAATTCATAGCTTCCTTGAAAGACTCAGGATCATTTTCAGCTCCAATATTGTACTCAGATTCTTGTAAATACACAATATAATCACTAGGGATTGCTGATCTCCTTTCTCTAGTAGATCTCCTTAAAATTAGGACAACATTTTCTTGTGGATCATGTTGCTCAATCATTTCTTGATTTTGATCTACTATGATTTCCTCAGCAATTTGTGGATTTTCATTGATTAGTTGTTCAACACCTATTTGAACTCGAGGAGTGTTGTGAACAACAACCAATCTCTCACCTGATGTGGAAGGTAGATCTTGCTCATGAACTATGTCTTGAGATAGATCACTCCCACTTATTGAGTCATATTCAAGAAATTTTGCATTTCTTGATTCCACAATCCTAGTAGTGTGAGATGGACAATAAAATTTGTATCCTTTGGACTTTTCGACATATCCAATGAAATACCCACTTATAGTCCGAGGATCCAGTTTCTTTTCTTGTGGGTTGTAAACTCTAACTTCAGACGGGCATCCCCATACACGCATATGACGCAAACTCGGTTTCCAACCTTTGAACAACTCAAATGGTGTTTTAGAAACAGCCTTGGTTGGAACTCTGTTTAATATATACACAGCCGTCTTTAATGCTTCAATCCATAAGGATTTAGGCAGTTTAGAGCCACTAAACATACTTCGCACCATTTCCATTAATGTTCGGTTTCTTCTTTCCGCAACACCATTCTGATCAGGTGAACCTGACATGGTGTATTGGGCAACTATACCGTTATCTTGAAGAAACTTAGCAAAAGGACCTGGTGCTTGTCCATCTTCAGTGTATCTACCATAATACTCACCACCTCTATCCGTTCTCACAATCTTGATTTGCTTACCGCATTGTTTCTCTACTTCAGCTTTGAAAACCTTAAAGGCTTCCAACGCTTCACTTTTATGATGAAGCATGTAGAGATACATGTATCGTGAGTAATCATCTATAAATGTGATAAAGTATTTCTGAACTTGATTATCCATATCTGGACAACAAATATCAGAATGGATAATTTCTAATATGGCCGAACTCCTTTTGGCACCTTTCTTTGACTTGTTAGTCTGCTTTCCCTTTATGCAGTCTATACAAGTACCAAAATCAGTGAAATCTAAATGACTAAGTATACCATCATTCACCAATCTTTTAACTCTCTCTATAGAGATATGACCTAATCTACGGTGCCATAAGGTAAAAGAATCCTCATTCATAACACATCGTTTAGTACCAGCTTGTACATGCATAACATCATGAGTAGCATTATTATGTAAACTTAATAAATAAAGACCATCCACTGAAGAACCATCACCAATATGATTGGATTTATAAAATAAATCAAAACCATTGTTTGAAAAGTTAAAAGTAAATTCCGAAGGTACAAGTTTTGAAACTGAAATCAAATTCCTAGAAAAACTAGGAACATAAAAGGTCTTTTCAAGAATTAAATTAAAGCCACTCTTAAGTACTAATATGCATGTCCCAATAGCTTCCACATGCGATTCTATCTTGTTTCCAGAATAGATAAATCGCTCAGCTCCCACTGGTTTCCGCAGGTTTTGTATACCCTGCATGGAATTGGAAATATGGATCGTAGATCCAGAATCAATCCACCATGTGTTACAATTCACATCAACCATGTTAGACTCAAAACAAACATATGAGACTAAGTTACCTTTCTTTTCAAGCCAATTTTTATGCTTGACACAGTCTTTCTTTATGTGTCCCTTCTTTTTACAGAAAAAACACTTGGACTCTTTCTTGATGTCAGCATTGGGTTGGATTTTATATCCTTCCCTTTTCCTTTGACTTTGCCGGTTTTCTTTCCTTGAGTAACCATCATTGCATTTTCTCCCATCTCCAAAGTTAATCGGGCTTCCTCTTCTTCACACATGGTCAATAGATCATCTATTGTCCATTTGTCCTTATGTGTGTTTGATAGAGCCATTTTATACTCAATCTTTATAGTATAAATTGTGTTAAATTATTATTGATTTTATAGAAATCATAAGGAAATGGTACTTTAATTCTATCATCGTGATAAATCAGGTTAAATGGAGTTAAGGATGCTAATTCAAGTATTTTAGAGAAGTCATCTACAACTTGGATCAAGACAAGGAATTACACCACCGGAGGAAGCACGGTTTGAGGCACGACCAAGGTTAAAATCGTGTTACATACTGGACAAGAAGGCGAAAATGAGGACTTTGAACAGAGAGAGACACGGCCGTGGTGGAACCCGTGGGATAAACCGTGCTTGAAGCCGTGGTGGAAGATAGATGTGCCAAGGAGAAGAAAGTGTGGAACATCAACCAGATGAAGACACGGCTTGAAATCTAGCCGTGGGTGTAACCGTGCTACACACTGGACACGGATGAAGACTTGAAGATTATGCACAGACGAAGGCACGGCTTGAAATCTGGCCATGTGTTTAACCGTGGTTCACACTGGGCGCGGTTGAAGACTTGAAGAATATGCACAGAGGATGACACGGCTTAACCCACGGCCGTGTGGTGAGGCGTGCCAGGCAGACGTATCTTCACTTCTCGAAATCTACTTGAAAAAGGAAAGATATTTTCGTATCTTGCTAGCAAAAGATCACATGCTATCCATCTAATAGTATAAATAGAGCCAACCCTAGAGGGTTAGACAACTTTTGATCTGGGGAATCTTGGATCTTGAAGAAGGAAACGTGGAGGCAGAGCAAGCAACCGGGTTCATTATGTTTCTATCTTTTATTTTCGTTTTATTGATGAACATGAGTAGCTAAGCTACTTTTCTAGCCAAAGGGTCATAGATGTTTAATTCTACACGAATTGTGAGGTCTAATTGACTTGTATTTATTCTATTCTTTGCTTTCGAGTATTCATATATCTTCTGATCGTTTTGTCATTATTATCTTTGTTGATTGGTATGAGTAGAGCTCTTCTACTCAATTAGCAAGTTAATATATTGTCAACTAGCACGTCAAATCCGTAATTGTTTGATTGTTCTAGTCTTAGTGACGCAATAACATGTTTGGTTATAAAAGAGATGATCGAATTCATGTTATGGAGGTGTGTGATCATGTTTAAATAGGTTATCTTATAATCTACTGGCATGAATTGGTAGTCTCTCTAGATCTTAATGCTATTGATAGATTAAATCCTAAGCGCTTGTCTAAGGATTGTTTAATCAATAAGAGAAATAATTCAAAGCGCTTGTCCGAGGTTATCGAGGAAGTAAGGAGAGATAGGTTGTTAGAGCTTGTTAATAACCATAACCAATTTATCTAGAACAAGAATAGAGAACATTTGCATCGATGATCAATTCCTAGAATTAAACCATCTTGATTCCTTTGGCTAGGCTTTTACCAATATCTGATTTTCTTACCTTGTTTTACTTTATTTGATTCACAAACCAAACCCCCCCATTTTCCTTTTTCTTATTGTTCTCTTTGAATAGAAATATCTTTACCAATCCCTGTGGATTCGACCCTACTCACCACTATATGCAAATCATATAATTGTCTAGGAGTAGGTTTTATTTTTGTTGGATTCGACACCCCATCAAATTTTGGCGCCGTTGCCGAGGATTGGTGTCAAATTTATTTCTATTCTTGTATGACTCGTTCTTCTCAGACAGGTGAACTAACTTATAATCCGGAGATTGAGAAGACTCTAAAGAGGCTGCAACGAGAAGCTAGATCATCCCCCGGACCGAACTTAGTATCGGACTTGTCTGATTCATCCCTTGATTCTGAAAAAGAGGACGACATGGCAAATCTCGAGAGAACCTTAAGGGAGTTGGCTGCACCGAATGTGAATCAACAACCACTTTGTATTCACTATCCCGAACTAGCCGTGGAATTCGAATTGAAATCTGGGTTGATACATCTGCTACCTACATTTCATGGTCTTGAGAATGAAGATCCTCACAAGCATTTGAAAGAGTTTCATATAGTGTGTTATAGTATGAGGCCGCAAGGAATAACCGACGATCAAATCAAGCTACGTGCTTTTCCATTTTCTTTAAGTACTAAAGCTAAAGATTGGTTGTTTTATTTGCCTCCAGGTTCTATCACCACTTGGATAGATATGGTGAGACTCTTCTTGGACAAATTCTTCCCCGCATCCAGAGCCGCTGGTATAAGAAAAGAAATTTGTGGTATAAAACAAAGGGACACCGAGACTCTTCATGAGTATTGGGAAAGGTTCAAGCAACTGTGTGCAAGCTGCCCACAACATGGGATATCCGAACAACTCCTCATCCAATATCTCTACGAAGGCCTACTTCCGATGGAGAGGAAGATGATGGATGCTGCAAGTGGAGGCGCCATAGTAAACAAAACCCCTGGTCAAGCTAGGGAATTGATCTCCATTATGGCTGCTAATTCACAATAATTTGGGTATAGGCACGATATGTCTTCAAGGAAGGTAAATGAGGTAAGTGTGTCTAACCTTGAATATCAAATTTCTAATCTTACCTCCCTTGTGCAGCAGCTAGCTCTTGGAAATACCCAATAGGTGAAAGCTTGTGGAATTTGTGCTGCTCCTAGTCATCCGACCGACATGTGTCCCACATTGCAAGATGACAACCATGAACACGCCAATGTTGTAGGCGGATTCCCAGGACAGCCACAAAGGAAATATGATCCATATTCAAACACTTACAATCCCGGATGGAGGGATCACCCTAACTTCAGATATGGCAATAAACCACAAAACTTCCAACAATTCCAACCCAAGCCATCAAACCAAGTATCACAGGCTCCTTCCCCTTCAGGTATGTCCCTTGAGGAAATTGTTAAATCACTTGCCGTTAATACAAAACAATTTCAGGATGAGACAAAGCAGAGCATCCACAACTTGGAAAATCAGGTAAGTCAACTTGCTTCTTCTCTAAATAGGTTGGAAACTCAAGGTAAGTTACCTTCTCAAACCGTCACAAATCCAAAGCAAAGTGCTAATGCAATTAACATGAGAAGTGGAACGAAATTGCAGGGATCAAATGAGGAGAATCACCGAACTAATCCTGAGGTAGAGACTGAGAAAGAAACTCCAACTCCAAGCCAGCAGAACAATCAGATCAAAGGACCCCTCATTGAACCACCAAAGGTCATGACAACAGCACCTCCTTTCCCTTCCAGACTAGCAAAATCCAAGAATGAAGCTGAAGAAAAAGAGGTTCTTGACACTTTTCGCAAAGTTGAGGTAAACATTCCCTTGTTGGATGCTATTAAGCAAGTACCTCGTTATGCTAAATTTCTAAAAGAATTGTGCACTAACAAAAGAAAGCTGAAAGGTAATGAAAAGATTAGTGTAGGTGAGAATGTTTCAGCTATTCTTCAAAAGAAGCTTCCTCCTAAATGTAAGGATCCAGGTATGTTTACTATTCCTTGCAAAATAGGTAACCTTGGAATCACTAAAGCTATGTGTGATTTAGGCACTTCAATCAATGTTATGCCTTTGTCTATTTATCAATGTTTAAATGTTGGCCCCCTAAAGGAAACAGGCGTTATTGTTCAACTTGCTGATAGGTCCAATGTTTATCCTGAGGGAGTTCTAGAAGATGTTTTAGTACAAGTTAATGGTTTGGTTTTCCCCGCAGATTTTTACGTGCTTGACATGGAAAATGATGATTCTCGTAATTCATCGATGATATTATTAGGGAGACCATTTCTTAAGACATCTAGAACAAAAATCGATGTACATGATGGTAACCTCACTATGGAATTTGATGGTGAAGTGATTAAATTTAACATTTATGATGCCATGAAATATCCTAGTGACATCTCACCCGTTTTTGTTGTTGATGTTATTGACCCATTAACACAGACTACATTTGATTTGATAGATGATGATGAGTTGAAAGTTGTACTTAATAAGAGTCTTACGATTCATGCATTGACAACTCTTAAGGAGAAGTTTGTAATATCCTCTGATTTGCAGGACAAGATTTGGGAGTTGGAATCATTAAAACCTATCAGGTATGATGTGTCCTACATTCATTTACCCCCTTCTAACACAAAACTTCTTCCTTCTATTGTGTAGGCACCGAAGCTAGAATTAAAACCCCTACCCGAACATCTAAAATATATTTTCTTAGGAGAAAAGGAGACTCTTGCTGTGATAGTCTCCAACAAGCTAAGTACTTTAGAAGAAGAAAAGTTGATTCGGGTGTTGAGAGAGTACAAAGAAGCCATTGGATGGTCCATAGCTGATATCAAAGGACTAAGCCCCTCCACCTGCATGCACAAGATTTTGATGGAAGATAATTGCAAACCTTCAAGAGAAGTTCAGCGTCGTTTGAATCCACCTATGATGGAGGTAGTTAAGAAAGAGATCTTGAAACTTCTTGATGCAGGTATGATCTATCCAATTTCCGACAGCAAATGGGTAAGTCTGATCCAAGTTGTTCCAAAGAAAACAGGCTTAACTGTGATTGAAAACTCTGATGGTGAGTTAATTCTTACTCGGGTTCAGAATGGATGGAGGGTTTGTGTTGATTACAGGAAGTTAAACGCGTCAACTCGGAAGGACCACTTCCCTCTTCCTTTTCTTGATCAGATGCTTGAACGTTTGGCTGGCCATTCTCACTATTGTTGTCTTGATGGTTATTCAGGTTTTCATCAAATTCCAGTGGCACCGGAAGATCAAGAGAAGACCACTTTCACTTGTCCATTCGGTACTTTTGCGTATCGAAGGATGCCTTTTGGGCTCTGCAATGCCCCAGCCACATTCCAAAGATGTATGGTTAGTATATTTTCAGATTATGTGGAGAATATTATAGAAATTTTCATGGATGACTTTACCGTTTATGGTAATTCTTTTGATTTATGTTTGACTAACCTTACAAAAGTGCTTCAAAGATGTATAGATAAGAATCTAGTGCTGAATTATGAAAAATGTCACTTTATGGTTGAACAAAGTCTCATTTTAGGCCATATAGTATCTTCTAAGGGGCTTGAAGTCGATAAAGCTAAGGTAGAACTGATTAAATCTTTACCTTACCCTGTCAGTGTACGGGAAATTCGGTCTTTTCTTGGGAGTGCAGGATTCTATCGACGCTTCATCAAGGATTTCTCCAAGATCACTCAACCCTTATGTCGATTGCTACAAAAAGAAGTGACATTTGAGTTCGATGAGGCCTGCAAGAACGCTTTTGACACATTGAGGGACAAGTTAACTTCTGCTCCAATCATCCAACCACTCGACTGGACCCTTCCCTTTGAAATCATGTGTGATGCGAGCAACTATCCAGTTGGAGCAGTTCTTGGCCAAAGAGTTGGGAGAGCTTCTCATGCCATTTATTATGCTTCCAGAACTTTGGATAATGCTCAATGCAACTATTCCACAACGGAAAAAAGAACTCTTGGCTGTTGTTTTTGCATTAGAAAAATTCAGATCATATTTACTTGGTACTAAGGTAATTGTTTACTCTGATCATGCAGCTCTTAAATACCTGCTCGTGAAGAAGGAGGCGAAACCAAGACTTATTCGATGGATACTCCTCTTACAAGAGTTCGATCTGGAGATACGTGATAGGAAAGGCTCAGAAAACTTAGTTGCCGACCACCTCAGTCGAATTCCTATCAGTGAAGGGTCCACACAAATACAAGATGATTTTCCAGATGAGTATCTCTTTTCTATTCAAAAGACAATTCCGTGGTATGCTGATATTGTCAATTATTTGGTTACTAAGACACTACCAAGTGATTTGTCTAAGGCTCAAAAAGATAAAATTAAAAGTGATGCTAAGTATTATGTATGGGATGACCCATATTTGTGGAAACATTGTGCTAATCAAATCATTAGAAGGTGTATTTCTCAAGACGATATTCCTTCTGTCTTGCAATTTTGTCACTCATATGCATGTGGTGGACATTTTGGCCCTAAGAGGACAGCTCAAAAGGTATTAGGTTGTGGTTTGTTTTGGCCTACATTGTTTCGTGACTCTTTTATGTTTTGTAAGTCTTGTGAACGATGTCAAAAGATTGGGAACTTAGGACGTAGAGATCAAATGCCACTTACCCCTATTCTTGCTTGTGAAATATTTGATATATGGGGTATTAACTTCATGGGTCCTTTTCCTCCTTCCTTCGGTAATGTTTATATCCTTCTTGCTGTGGATTATGTTTCGAAATGGGTGGAAGCCAAAGTGACTCGAACTAATGATGCTAAAGTTGTTGTGGATTTTGTTAAATCTCATATTTTTGCTAGGTTCGGGACACCAAAGGCTCTTATCAGTGATCGTGGCACACACTTTTGTAATAGGATAGTGGAAACTCTACTAAAAAAATACAGGGTCACTCATTGCACTTCCACCGCATACCACCCTCAAACCAATGGATTGGCAGAAGTCTCAAATCGAGAAATCAAGTCTATTCTGGAAAAAACCGTCAATCCAAGCAGGAAGGACTGGAGCACAAGACTTGAGGATGCATTATGAGCCTACCAGACAGCTTACAAGACCCCTATAGGTATGTCTCCGTACCGTTTAATATTTGGCAAACCCTGTCATCTCCCTGTGGAGCTGGAACATAAGGCGTATTGGGCTGTAAAACAATGTAACATGCGAATGGATGAGGCGGGTGAACACAGAAAACTTCAATTACAAGAACTTGAGGAGATTCGAAGAGAAGCTTATGAGAGTATTAAAATCTACAAGGAAAAAACAAAGGATTTTCATGATCAAATAATTTCCCGAAAGAATTTTTCTGTAGGTCAAAAAGTATTACTTTACCATTCTCGATTGAAATTGTTTCCTGGCAAACTACAATCACGGTGGATTGGCCCTTTTGTTATCACTAACATATTTTCCCATGGTGTAGTTGTGATCGCAAGCCTTGAAACTGGTAAGACCTTCAAAGTCAATGGTCATCGCTTGAAACCTTTTTATGAAGGATTTCAAGTATGTAATATTGAAGAAACCAGTTTAACTCACCCCGAGTATTGTGATTGATGACAGGAACGTCTAGCCAAAGACGTTAAAGAAAGGTGCTTCATGGGAGGCAACCTATGTACAAAAAAAAAAAAAAAAGTTTTGTTTTGCATTAGTTTTGGTTTGTTTTAGTTTTGTTTTGTTTTAGTTTAGTTTGTTTTGATTTTAGTGTAGTTTTGAACTCTTTGGATCAGCTGTAGCAAGGATACACATCATCAGATGACACTTTCCAAAGCTTAAAGGGAAAACTCCAATACCAGGGAAGTACCAGTATTTCCTTTTTCTTATTCTCTAATGTTCCTTGAGTTGTTAATTCCTTTTCAATTGTGCTAAATTAGGAACAGTGAGGACACTGTTCAAGCTAAGTGTGGGGGAGAGGATAATAAATTATAGAGAATAGAGAATTGATCCATACTTTGAATGTTTGTCCTTAAGCAATTTTAAGCCAAATTTTTTCAAAATTATCATGAAATCTAGAGATTATACTAAATGTTGTAATAAGCATCTACAAAATGTGAAATTGACTTGTTCAAATGTTTTACTCACGCACTGCTGTGATTAGAATACATGGTTAAAATTAAGTAGTGAAATCTTTAAGAAACAAATTTACTTTGTATTTAGCTTTAGAATTGGAAGTCTAAGAGTAAGTCGAGTCCCTAAGTGAAAAATAAACAAGTTTACTTCTAGGTTATATTAGCTACTGTATACTCTTTGAAGTGGTTTGTAAAGCAATCATAACACTTAGCGAAAAAAAAAAAAATCAAGCATAGCCATTACTCCAATGATTCAACTAATTGAGTTAAGAGTATTCAAACTTGAATGTTAGAGTGAGGAAGAGTCCGTAGGGGTATCTCAAAACCCGGTCACTTGAGTGATGAGCTCGGGATGTTGCCGACTCAATGAACTCACTATAACGATAAGGGCGAAAAAGGAAAAAGTTCATGAAAAGAAGCGGGCAAAAACCCGTCAAAATAGATGCTTGAATAAATCAAAAGAACATGAATGTGAACATTCATTGAATAAAACAAAGATGTATAAAAGGGAGAATATCTAGCAAAGAGCTTATACTATATGCTTTTACTTTATGTTGCAAGGATTATATGTTTGCTAATGTCCAATGAAGTTTAATTGGGTGTTTTTCCTTAGTGGATTAAGTATTTACTTTTGGAATAAAAATTCTTTTGCTAAACATGAGGATTAAAGTTTGTTTTGTTTAGATTAGCAATTGAATTTTGTCCATAGTAATTTGATCACAGGAAACCAGTTTGGTTGAAGTAGTAGACATTAAATTACAAGTCATGAATTACAAATGAATAGATGCTTGGAATGATGAAAAGAAAGCTTGTATAATTTATGACAGATTTCTCAATTGATTTGATGCAATTTCTTGAGGACAAGCAAGAGTTTAAGTGTGGGGGAATTTGATAGAGCCATTTTATACTCAATCTTTATAGTATAAATTGTGTTAAATTATTATTGATTTTATAGAAATCATAAGGAAATGGTACTTTAATTCTATCATCGTGATAAATCAGGTTAAATGGAGTTAAGGATGCTAATTCAAGTATTTTAGAGAAGTCATCTACAACTTGGATCAAGACAAGGAATTACACCACCGGAGGAAGCACGGTTTGAGGCACGGCCAAGGTTAAAACCGTGTTACATACTGGACAAAAAGGCGAAAATGAGGACTTTGAACAGAGAGAGACACGGCCGTGGTGGAACCCGTGGGATAAACCGTGCTTGAAGCCGTGGTGGAAGATAGATGTGCCAAGGAGAAGAAAGTGTGGAACATCAACCAGATGAAGACACGGCTTGAAATCTAGTCGTGGGTGTAACCGTGCTACACACTGGACACGGATGAAGACTTCAAGATTATGCACAGGCGAAGGTACGGCTTGAAATCTGGCCATGTGTTTAACCGTGGTTCACACTGGGCGTGGTTGAAGACTTGAAGAATATGCACAGAGGATGACACGGCTTAACCCACGGCCGTGTGGTGAGGCGTGCCAGGCAGACGTATCTTCACTTCTCGAAATCTACTTGAAAAAGGAAAGATATTTTCGTATCTTGCTAGCAAAAGATCACATGCTATCCATCTAATAATATAAATAGAGCCAACCCTAGAGGGTTATGACAACTTTTGATCTGGGGAATCTTGGATCTTGAAGAAGGAAACGTGGAGGCAGAGCAAGCAACCGGGTTCATTATGTTTTCTATCTTTTATTTTCGTTTTATTGATGAACATGAGTAGCTAAGCTACTTTTCTAGCCAAAGGGTCATAGATGTTTAATTCTACACGAATTGTGAGGTCTAATTGACTTGTATTTATTCTATTCTTTGCTTTCGGGTATTCATATATCTTCTGATCGTTTTGTCATTATTATCTTTGTTGATTGGTATGAGTAGAGCTCTTCTACTCAATTAGCAAGTTAATATATTGTCAACTAGCACGTCAAATCCGTAATTGTTTGATTGTTCTAGTCTTAGTGACGCAATAACATGTTTGGTTATAAAAGAGATGATCGAATTCATGTTATGGAGGTGTGTGATCATGTTTAAATAGGTTATCTTATAATCTACTGGCATGAATTGGTAGTCTCTCTAGATCTTAATGCTATTGATAGATTAAATCCTAAGCGCTTGTCTAAGGGTTGTTTAATCAATAAGAGAAATAATTCAAAGCGCTTGTCCGAGGTTATCGAGGAAGTAAGGAGAGATAGGTTGTTAGAGCTTGTTAATAACCATAACCAATTTATCTAGAACAAGAATAGAGAACATTTGCATCGATGATCAATTCCTAGAATTAAACCATCTTGATTCCTTTGGCTAGGCTTTTACCAATATCTGATTTTCTTACCTTGTTTTACTTTATTTGATTCACAAACCAAACCCCCCCATTTTCCTTTTTCTTATTGTTCTCTTTGAATAGAAATATCTTTACCAATCCCTGTGGATTCGACCCTACTCACCACTATATGCAAATCATATAATTGTCTAGGAGTAGGTTTTATTTTTGTTGGATTCGACACCCCATCAGTGTTGTAAGAGATCTTAAAAGGTCCATACTGTGATGGAAGGGTCGTCAGAATAAAATGCACTAAGAAAGCATCCGACATCTCAATCTCTAGAGCCTTCAAGCAATTTGCTAAATCACGCATTTTGTTGATGTGTTCTCTAACGCCTTTCACAGAAGTCAACTTAGCAGATGTGAACTTCATAATCAGGGTGCTAGCTAGAGACTTCTTAGAAGTCTTAAATTGCCTTTCAAGGGCATCTAGCAACTCTTTGACATTTTTATATTGATCCACTGAGCCACAGGCATCCGCAGTGAGTTTGCTCTTAATGAACATGATACTAAGTCGGTTAGACCGTTCCCATTTCTCATGAAGATCAAACTCAGCTTAAGTGCTTTCTTCACTCAGAAGTGGCTCATCCTTAATAGTGGCATAGTCAATGTCCAAACACCCCAAATGAAGAAGTATATTATCTCTCCAAGTCTTAAAGTTTTCACTTGTTAAAATAGGGATTTCTACTTTAGTATCAGTCAAAGGTTGCATAGCTGCAAACACAAACATGCTTAATTCTTAATTTGAGACTATAACATAAATCATAATTTACCAATGCAAATCATGCAATAATGAATCTAGCGACATAAAAATTGCCTGTGGGCTAAATTTTTAATTCAATAAGATTCATTCCTTATAATAGACATTATATTTCTTTTACTTCATAATCACTTTATGAGATCCGTCCTTAATAAGGCTGCTGTGGCTATACCTCAATGCTTTATGGATCATCAAACAAAATAAATGTAAAGTCTAAACATTTCTTATGTGATACCGTATAAATAACTTCGTTCAATAGAGGCTGCTTTGGCTAAACCTCAATCAAACAAAAATTATTTTTATCACTTGAGATCAGATAAATTTCCAGGAAAGACGCGTAGGTTAAACAAAAGGTCCCACTTAAAATCCAGCCTCATTAGACAGAATTCGAACGAATTCCCAGGAAAGACGTGGAGGGGTCACATTTGTCCCACAATAATGTCTCCTTAGACAAAATTAATCTGACTCAATTTAGACTTTTAACTTAATGTTTTATGAAGTTATTTAATGTCTATAATACTAAATGTGATTTCTAATAAATAATCCAATCTAAATAAGGCTGTTGTGGCTACACCAAAATTTATTAGAATTATTTAATCACAAGACAACAATAATTGCTATTGCTAAACATCATGTAATAACTCTAAATGTACTTAAACATGAACAATATATTGCATGCATAATAAATTCGAAACATACATACAATCACATACCAATTTAAGCACCTTGAACAAATACTAAAATTGCAAAATCCTAATGCAATTTCATTAACGATGTTTTAAATAATTAACAAGCTAGTGTATATAAACCATAAATTTATATATACACAAATTATTTAAAATAAATACAGAATTTAATACAAAATAAAATTCCACAAAAGTTTTTCACAAAACTGTAAGTGAAAATGTTAAATAAAATTGATATGTTAAATTTCAAGAAAAAATTATTTAAGAAAAATACTAAATAATTTTATTTCCAATTTAACATGTCATAAATTTTTATTAAAAAAAAGGGATAATACTTGATTTTGGCAAATAAAATCCAACATTATTACTCAATTATTATACTTGAAAATTGAGTAAAATTAAGTACAAAATTAATAAAAAAAATTAATTTGCACCATAAAACTCTAATTTAAAAAATTAATTTTCTCCAGAAAAATTGATACAAATAAATGTATCATAAATTTGATTAAAATTTATCAAAACCAATTTAAATTAAAATTGAATTGAAAAAGGAGAAAATTAATTTTTTCGAAATCGCAAGGCAAAGGTTTAATTACGGCTCTGATACCAAATAGAAGCCGTAACTTAAATACAAACACAGAAAATGCAGCGGAAATAGGGAAATCACTAACCTCTTGCCATTGCTTAATACAGAGAGGAACAAAACCGTCAAGTCCCGGAACCTTCAAGATCTTCAGAGCATTCAAAAAACTCACAAGATGGTGATGTGTTTTTATAGAATTTTTCATGCTCTGGGACCTTGAATCCAATAGCTATTTATAGAGAAACTTTCCATCAAAGTTTCCTAAAATCATACTAATGGGTTAGTGGGTAATATGGTTGATTAGGATTAAGTGGATAGTGGGAACATGGGAATTGTAGTTAGTGGAAGTTGTGGTTTGTGGTTCCTAAAAAATAGGACCATACTTCCACCATTCCAACAAGCAAGACCTATGAAGTGCGGAATCCAATGCAATCGAAATCATGTAAATATTCGTAACAACATTCACATCATACACAAATAACAGTACATCATGAAGTCTCGCTCATCTGGTTCTCATTTCCGATTACTTGCAGTAATCTTTGGGTACAGAATAATTTTTCTTCTCTTAAAAACACAAGAAAATCATGCTATTATACTCTCTTCATGACGAATATTATTTTATTTAGTGTATTTCTAGTTATTCTAATTATTTCTTAAGATAAATCTTATTTTATATGCATATTAAAATTATATTTAAATTTCAAAAATAGAGCTCATTCCATGCAAAATTAATTTAGTTTCATAGAGCTCACCTTGAGGATTGCGTTGGTGGTCCCAGTTTGTGATTTGGAGGTCGTATGTAAATTATGATTTTTTTTTCTTCACTTTTTCTTTTCTTCTTTTCCTCCTTGCTCATCTCACACTCTCTCGTCCTTATCTTCTATCTTCCACTTTTTCTTTTTCTTTTTAACTGAGGAGGTTTCTGAGTTGTGGGGGAGGGGGGGCCCTATATCGTTATATATATAATTTATTTTATTTACTGCTTAATGCTCACTCCACACACATCTCCAATATATATATATATATACGTAACTTTTTAATATTTCAATTATATTGGTTGCATTGGGTAATTTACGTAAACTTAATAATTTTAGTATTTTATTATGAAACTTTACAACTAAGCTAATTAATTTATCCTAAACGTGATTATTTGCTCTAAATTTTTATTCAACTATCTTAAGTCTATGATTTTAATTTATTTTATCGTTTATTCAATAATTCTTCACGATTTGCTTTATGTGTGATTATTTCTTTTAATAAAATCTTATGCACGGTATCTTCAAGGCTTTTAGTGCAATCTTTTAATCATTTCAATGTTATACGTAACTAAATTTTTGCTGATTTTACAAAAACAATTAATTTTAGGCAACGTCTTTTATGCGTTAAGGCCAAACGCATTCGATTAGGAACATTCAACTAGGGTTTACAATGGCTTTTGAATTAATTAGAAGTGAAGACAAGAAACTAGGGTTTTCTACTTGTTTAATTTTGAGGTGAAAGGGCATTATTTTTGTTTAAATGTAGTTCCATATGGTTCTTTCTATTTTTTCTTTCTTTATTTTTTTTAATTATTAAGTCTAGGCTATGTAAAAAGAATGCCAACACTAACAATGGATGAATAATGTGGTTCGTCACTAGATTTAGTGTAGCTAGTGACAAGGACATGAAAACTTTTAGTTGAATACTAAAATTAGCAAATTTAAATTTGAGGTACTAAATTGAACTTTCATTGAAAGTTCAAGTAGTGTCCGTAACATTATCACATTAAAGTACTATCTTCCTATAGTAAGCTTTAGATGTGTATGTGAGTTCAGACCAAAAACGAGCCATTGGTAAATCAAATCAAATGGGTATATGAGCTTAGACCAAAAATGAACCGTTGGTAAATCAAATCAAACTTTGTATTTTTTTTTTTCCTTTCTTGAGTAAATTCAATTTTCAAATATTCGCATAGTTAGGTTCAATGTCTCTAAGCTCAACCAAACTAAGAAATTGAATTTGAACCATTTTAAAAATAGAATAATTTTTACATGTAATTAGAAAATATTTTCTATCGTAAACATATTATTGGAAAAAATTTAGTTTATATTTATTGAAATGTTTTTTTAATTGATTTTATGACCATATATTGCATATAGGTTAACCTAAAGTTTCAATCCACACAATAACTTCATCAATGAAATTACTAACACTTTCTAGTGCAAATAGGGGCTTGTGCAATCTTTCATGTGGTGTAATTGCATATTGACTTGAAATATATTTAATAATTGCAATATGAAATTTCATGTTATTTATGTAATTTTTTAAATAATAATTTAGGATTAGATTTTCAAATTAAACCTAACTAAACTAAAGTTTTGTAGTTTATTTGTAATGATTAAAGATGAATCTTATGTAGATTTGGTTTGATTTGAGTCACTACAGATAGGTTTAAAATTAAAGGTATGTTATTTCAATATAAACAATCTATTGAAATATTAGTTTTTTAAGTTGCAAACCATTAATTTTTTAAAGTTTTTATCAAAACCCAACAAACCTTGGTTAAGTTGCAAATAACATGGAATAGGGGGGATGAAAAATTAAATTGAGATCAAGAAAAAATTGGGATGGTAATTTCATTAAGAAAAATGTGGTGGAGGAGCCATACTTTAAGGATGAAAAAGGAAACAGATATGGTTTTGATCTTTTTCTTTTCAACATAGATCTTTTGAGTCAATTGCAATTTTAGTTAAGAGTCTTGAATTTTATAGGTTATTTAATTTTAAATAATTTTGAAAGAAATAACTTGATTTTTTGTGCAAGATGGCTAACTACAGATGTATTAGATGGACATTTGAAACAATGTCTCTGGGCCTGACTTTGTTAAAAGAAACTTAAGGTAAGTAAATTCTTTTTAGAGAGAGCAAAACAATGTTTTCTATTAGTAGATAATTTGCATTCTTTTGTTAATTTTTTTTTATTATAAAATTTAACCAAAGTGATAACTATATTGTTGACTATATTTTGGGGGTAATTTTTGCCTTTTTTGTTTTCTTTGGGGAAAGTCCTTTGCATAGGGAAGTACTCCCCTTGGTCATTTTTTTTTTTTTTTTTCCTTTTAACTCATGTGTATGAGATTTGCCATTAAAAAAAAAAATCATAAAATCACTATAATTTTTTTTAAAAACCCATTTAAAATTTTGAATTTTATTTTTTTTTTTGAAAATCTATTTAATTATTCTTAAAATCTTAAAAAAAGCCCATAAATTTACTCTAAATCTTTAAAACACCAAAATTTTACAATTTTTCAAATTTCAAAAATTTCAAGGAAGTTCCACCTAAAAAATTTTAGAAGCCCTCACATCAAAATGGTAATTATGAGTAATCGATTATTTGGAAAGCTCTAAGCGGGAAAGCTTAGTATTTTTTGTAATGTAGGTCATGCTAAAGGAATTGGTACACTAAAGGCCCCTTTTTTTCATTTGCTAGACAAGCAGGATTAGTTAGATAGTTTAAAGGGGTTGTCTAACAATCTTTTGCTTGGACAATGTTTTGAAAAAATTTAAAAGGTAAATATCAATTTGTACTTAAACTTTTTTATTTTTTTAATTAACTATTTGAAATTTTTTATATCAATTTGTCCCGAACTTTATATATATTTTGCAATTATTTACCCACATTTGCACATTTTTGCAATTAACTCTTAAACTTATCTCTTTTTATAATTTTATCCTATTTTAGATACTTAAATGAATCAAAAAGTTCATAAATAGTAAATTGACCTTAAAGTTTAAAAAGTTTATTGTAAAAATAAACAAAATTCAAATACTAAATATGACATTTACCCATTCTAATATAAGATTAGGCCAGCATAATAAATTAATGGGAAAAATATATTATTCAACCCTATTATCATTTTCATAAAATGCTTTCTTAAAACTAACTATCCCTACAAACATTATAAGTCGCAACTATTGGATCAGATTGTTGTCAAACCCAACTTTGAGGTTTACAGGAATAAGAAGGGGGGAAGAGGGTTAAACCGAGGTCAAAAAAATGCCAACAAAAATATTGAAATATAATTACATTATGTTTTAATTAAAAAATCTTTTTGATATTGAAAAGTTGGTAGCTTCTTACTTTTTCTTCTTCTTTTTTCTTTATTTAGGTTTTTTTTTTTTTTTTAAATAAAATTTAGTTGTCCCCGTAAAAAGATAAAAAAAAAAGTGTATTTTTAAAAGTTGCAAAATCGCGATTTTACGTAGAATCGCTAAAGGGGGCCGTAGAAACGGAACGTAGAAACGGAAATTTCTACAACCCATTAAAATAACTATAAAAAAAATTATAAATTTACTTTCAATAGTCATTAAAAATATAAAGAATAATAGAAATAAGGAAATTAAGTTTTATTTTCCATAAATTGCAAATTTGCAATAAAAGTCATAATATGATAAACGACATAAGTTGTATAATATAGTATTTTTTTTCTAAAAAGATAAATCATATAAAAACAAGTTTCACCTGTTCTAAACAAA
Organism: Laguncularia racemosa; assembly: GCA_037954665.1. Classification (NCBI taxonomy): domain Eukaryota; kingdom Viridiplantae; phylum Streptophyta; class Magnoliopsida; order Myrtales; family Combretaceae; genus Laguncularia; species Laguncularia racemosa. The sequence continues at coordinate 3,304 of JBBMOL010000071.1, read as the reverse complement.
AACTAAAAAATAAATAGATAAAATTTAAAAAAAAAAAATTTGACTTTAAGAAATTACTAATAAATAAAAATTTAATGAAAATATACCCTTAGAAAGGATAAATTAAAAAATGACCCAAAAGTACTAATAAAGAAAATACTATAACAAGAAAAAAAACCCTTTAAAATTATATATTACTAGGTAATTTTTTTGCATTTCGTGTTATTTAAATTTTAAAAAATATTTTACTTAACAATACCTCACATTTTCTTGACTATGAGAATGATAATTGAAAAGATAGAAAAATTAAAAAACATTTATACCTTACCTATAAAATTAAAAATCTAAAAAATTCTTATAAAATTAAAGTTTCTACCATTTATTTTTTTACTTTACAAAATATAGTTTAAAAAAAGAAAAGTTGCAACAATCAAAACGAGTGCTTTAATACGAAAATGATACAAATAGGAACAAGAAGACTAACAATCGACAATACAAACACAAAAAACTTCAATGCAATGTCACATGACAAGAGAGGAGTGATGCCAATGAACATGTTGGGGTATGACTCATACTCTCCTACGTGGAAACACGGGGTCCCGTCCACGTGAGCGGGAGGGGTTTCAAGGGGGGCGCACCCCTTGGTGCCAGAGGGCTTTTACCAATTAAGCCCACAGTTGTTTATTAAAAGTTTGGGCTTGGATAAGAAAACACGAAGAAAAATGTTTTTTGGAAGGCAAGGGAAAGCACGGTTGGGTAATTAAATTGCACGGTTGTATGAAGGAAACAGCCCACAAAACACCACGGTTGAAGGCACGACCTGTTTTGAGCTTGAAAAATCCATAGAACCACACGGTTGATACCGGTTTAAGACACGGCCGGTGTTATTTGCGGGGAAGCTTGTACTTGTAAATATTTGTGGAATCGGTTGAAACGGATAGCATCACGATTTTGAACGATTTTACTATTAAAATCACATTTTGTTTTCCCCGATTTTGTATGCGAGTTAATTAGAAATAATATACAAACTCGAAAATTGTTGAATGTAAAATTTAAAATCGCGATTTTGACAACAGTGTATTCTAATATAAAAAACTTGGGTGAGTTTTATAAAAACTAAGTTAAACCGGTTAATAAAAAATGAAAAATGGGGGTCACTCTCAAAGGGGTTGAAAGAGTTGAACTAGAAAATTTTCAGATTGCGACAGGTTAAACCAAGTTAATCAACCCAAGTCTAACAACATTGGTATTAGATACAATTTCTTCAGGCTCACAAGCTTGATGAAGGAAATTAAAAAAAATTATATAATAATATGTGGCACGCGCGCCGTATCAAAATAAAAAATTCACAAGCAAAAGAGATTTTAAATCTAATCATTTATAACAAAAATTTTTAAAAGTGGCATACAAAAAATGTCCATAAAAATACTTTGTCCACACTTTTATTGCTCTAAGACCAAAATTCACTCTTTACAACAGCGTTCGCGAAATCTCCCCAGAATTTATTTTGACGCCGAAATTATAGAAGAAAGTAAGTTACAAAAGTAATTAAAGCATATAACTAAGTAATAAAGTCTAAATACTGCCTCTAAAACAATAAAATTTAAAAATTTCTAAAATAAACCCCGAGCAGAAAGTATTGCTAAGAAAACCAAACAATAAAACAAATACCAAATAATATTTTAGGTAATGATATTATAGGATAAAATTATTAAATAAGAAATATTTTGCAATAGTTAGTTGCTTCTAAAATGAATTTAATTTTATTTAGCACCCAATACCAGATGCAATATCTCGGGAAGATTGGTGAGAATTCCTAAACATTTTTCCCCTTTTCTAAAATCGAGAAAAGTTTTAACAAATTAACACGTTTCATAACTGAATTAAGTAAAAAAAATCAAAGAACTTTAAAAAATGTAAATACGAATGGTAATTTTTCAAAAAATAATACAAATTTTTGTTACCTAAATGATTAATATTTATCTATATTACCTTTGAGCATTTATAATTTTCATTTTGTCTGTTAGACGATATCTCGTAAATGATTTCACAAACCACTTATCACATGTTAATAAGCTCCTTTATGATAATAATACTTATTTATTTATTTGTGTTATAATTAAAGAGGGAGAAAGGGAAGTACTTTGAGCAATTGTAGTGAGGGTCACTTGGCACGGTCAATTTAAGCTTGCAATAACCCTGGAAGTGCCTGCACTCTTTCAGGAGCAACAGGAAAATATGGAGCCATTTTTCTCATAGTAAAAAATTCACATAGAGCTATAACCTTCTTCTCCAAGCCCTTTTGCGCTAGTGCAACAACCAACGCTAGGTGGTGGTGGTGTAGACCCCAGCATGAACGACCTACACGGCATCATAGCCGACGCAGCCTCGTCACAAGTAATCGACTCCGTGATCATGATTTTGGCCACGGCCATGATCAAAGGCCCCAAATGCACATCCTTCTCAATTTGCTTGCCATCTTAGGTACTTTAGTCTTTTGGTCTGAGTCTGAGGTTGCTATAACGGAGTGCGCAAGGTTTATGCTGATTTATAGTGAATTTGCAACCAAGGCATAGGAATGCAAGCATGTCAAATCAATTAGATATTTCTAATTTTATGAATAAAGATGGATTTAATTCAACAAAAAAATATTATATCAATTAAATCAAATGAGACTGTTTTAAAACTCCGAACTTCAACCATTTAATTAGAATAAAGATTCATTGGATTATACATGTAATTAGGATTGCTTAATAGCGTATAAATCCTAGTTACTCTTTAGATGCCACTTGCCATCAGTTCTAAAATTTATGGATCTCGATTTCTTAATCAACTCAATATTATGTACGGATAATTACATGTACTCAATTATATACATAACATAATGATAAACACAAACAATGCTACAGTCTATGAAGTCTTAAAATGGAACTACATATAATTATATATGTGTACGTATATATATGAAATCAGATATCCATTCCTGTTATTAAAGGGGGACTTCTTGTTATATATACATGGTGTTTTTCTCTATATTGATTAGGATTTTGGGCTCTTAAGCAAAAGCAGTTTTTTTATTAAAAAAAAAGTTATTTTAAATAAATTTTCAACATACTTTTGAATATGCTCTATGTGTGCATCCATGTACATTAATCCGAACGTATAAATTATTTCTAGAAGTTGGTAAAGGAATATTTAGAATGAGGATAAATTATATCGAGTGTTCTCTAGAAACATAAAAAATTGCGTCAATACTTTTAGAATTTTTTTTATTGTACATCTATAACCGTACTTTGTAATATTAGACCATAAAATTTAAAAAAAA